>JAJMFZ010000026.1:0-118878 GCA_030568455.1 Teunomyces tritomae
CCCTGATAATGTAGGTTTTTTATTGTCACAGACAATAGCTTTCCGTACTAGACTTTTTGCTTCTGGGGAAACATCCGCGGCAAAAATGTATGGACAGCTGCAATTTGTAGTGACTAATCCCGGTTTTGTACCCCCATCTCGGCGTTTGGAACATTGATATATTACTTAGATTGGTGGACAGCTCTCGTTTCTTACATCTGCCACTCCACGTTGTTAGTAAGCTCGTTGATTGCAAGGCACTCATTCGTACTACATTGTTCCATTGTTTCTGGTATTTGTTAGCGGCGACCTCGGCGGTCCGTATAAGGGACCTCACAAACGGCAAATTTTCGCCAACTAGTTCGGTATTTTGCTCGTTTCCCCACCTCCGCAAGTAAGTAAAAATAATAAATCAAAAGAATATACGTATGCAGTCTTATTCAAGTCGAATGCTCATCCAATTTTGTCTTTCCTCACTTGGGGTTCGAAACCGAAAACAAAAGTGCGAGGGTCATTATACACAGGACTCAATCTAACTTCATCACTACCCACCTGTTACAGAGTCGTCCGTCATTAGGCAAAATCAACATCAATCTATAGATAAGCGAAACAGGAAGGTATGGTGGAAATATCTAATACCGCTGTGGCATCCTCCATGTCGACTCATTACTATAAAATGGCACATCTAACCACGATTAATTATATCATATACAACTCCGCCAACAGTAACGATCAGTCTCTCTTGGAATTGGAATTGCTGATCCGCTACCACCATCCCAGAATCCTCATTACCTACTACAACAAATGCTTATACTACTTTACCTTGGGACATTCCCTGGAATTTACGTTTGATCCCACCAAGGAAAACCCCAATCTTCAAGTGGTACATCAAAGTAAAGTATCGGCAGAAAACTTGGCCAATCCACCCAAGTCCTCTACAGGAGCATTAGGTGGAAATGGAAAGGAATCCACATCTATGCTGGATGAATACCTCCCTTATGCCTCTATCAGTTTCTTAAAGGCAGTAAAGAAGATGGCCCTCTTCAATCTATCACGAATTGGTAGTGTCCATCTTTTTGGAAATTATGCCTTGATTAGCAAGTCCGACTGCAGTTTTTCCCTTTTATACTTGGATCCAATATTGTTGGTCAACGGTGATCTTTTACTTTCTTTGGTCGTTAAATCAAAAATTGCCTTATTTTGCTCCAGAGTGCTATCAAAGGACGAAAACCTCGATTTGAACTTTGTCATATACCTTGTTCCTCTGGGAATACGGTGTCACCTCTTTGATACCACTGACTTCAAAAAAAACCTTGTCACCAACTCCAAGTCAACGAACGAAAACTTGATTAATCTCCTCAAACTTAGCACCGGTATCGATTGTGCTTCTGATTCAGATCTTGTGTGGATTAAGTTGATCCCCAATTTGAAGCATTTGAATAACCAAACGTCTCCCATTTCAAAATTTGTTCATTCAGTAGAAAACAAGAAGTTTATCTTGTGGCCATGGAAATTGTGTTTGTTGCAATTTGGAAAATACCAAGATATGGATGATGTGTTTCACAACCAGTACCATAAGTCCAACGATTGTTTGGACTTAATTTCGGATCTCATTGACTTTACCATATCGAACAATCAAACTCATTTGGATCGTACAAATCTGCATTCTACTGCGCAGCCTTATAGTGCATTGAGTGCACTCTCCTCTAATGGACTTGGTTCAAATGGACCTACAACTAACAATGACCAAAATAGGGATCCGAGCTCGATAGAAATCCACGACATTACCACCACGCCGATCGTACTGGATATGTTTTCGCTCCAAAACCCAGATTTTACCAACGATTTCTTTTCTAAAGATGTTAACCCCAATAAAAGCGATGTGGCAGTTCCAGAAAATGAACAGGTTGAAGATCCAGGGAATGGAAATGTTGATGATGAAATGGAAATTGATGACTTGTTTGGTAGTGATAACGGCTTAAGTGACGATAATCTTGACGAAAGTGTTCTTGAAATAGATGTTCAAGGACCTACCGCCATTCAACCTGAGAGTTCTCCAAACCCTGAACCTAACGCTGAACTTGATACAAAAATAGATGACCTCTTTGCTGAGGCAATCAACAGCGATATACCTGAAGTTACTCTGGTAGAAGAAAAGCTTGAGCATGCAGCTAATAAGGATCAGGCGAAAGTCAATTCCAAGCCAAAAGTACCAGTGTTTCCACAAGAACCAGAATCTTTTATTGACATTCCGAAGGATCAAATGATGATGAAGAAGTTGGATACTCCTGGTTATAATGATCCAGGTGCACCATTACCAATCATGCCAACTCCTGTATTTACCCAAGCTTACAATGGATCTAACAGTAATACTCAAAACTCTGGCACGAATTCAGAAAGTATGGATGACAAGACGTTCCAGAAATCAATTTTCTCGCCCATTATATTCAACCCTATAATCAAAAGCAATATTGATACAAAGTATGGGAAGGGCGGTAAGTTCTACGTTGACAAAGAATCATCAACAGTGCCCGAAATCACGAATAGCAGAAATTATCGTGCTACAAGTGTTAGTGGATATGAGATTGCACCTAAAAAAATTTTAAAGGACGAACTAGCTAAGCAAACCAACGTCTCTATCGCCATAGATGAGTCCTCCTCATCCACTTCGAGTGAAGAGAGTGATGTTGATGAATATATGGTTGACGAATCACCTCCATTGAAGTTAAACACCCTTCTTGACGCATATCCTGGAACCACTCAACTACACGAAGGGCCTATTAGCTTACCAAAATCACAAGGCAATCGTATCAATAATCTGTTTGCGCAAAATGAGAAAGTATCTGTTCAAAACAGCTTGTTAGATACTGGAAGTTATGGATCACCCAATAACATACCCGCAAGGTTCCCAATGATAAAAGGGGAATCGCCGTTCTTTAATGGAGAATTCCACCAGCAATCAAACTCTCCTATTGAATACGATCAAAACGGTAAATCACACTCTCATAATGCATCTACATCCTCAACTGCAACTACCTCAAATAATATAATGTCACCCCAATCTAATGATACCGCTATGAAATCTATTTCTGAATCGTCAAATTATTTGCCACTTATCTTGAGGAATATCAATGTCACAACTATACCAAGTATATTCTTGATGAATAATTTGGTAAATAATGCACATATTCCTAGTTTCAGTATAAACGATGATGATGAAACGTTGGAGATTTTGAAAAGCAATGAGATGATGATTAAATCAAAGAATATCGATGAGTTCTTAGAATATATCAGTCCGAATTTAATCTTCGATATGGGGTTGAACAAGGTAAGAAAAAACTTTACTTATTACACTGGGAGTAGTGAAATTGATAACCCAGAGGGACCCATGGTTGATGCAACTGTTGACTACTCTTTTCCAGGAAACAACTTTGAATCGAAGTTTTTTGAGATTTTCCCACTTTCTTACAAAGTGAACATGATTGAATTCTTAATTGATTTCAAGGACTATGAAAATGATGATGAATTAGAAAATCAGTTAGACTTTTTGGACAACATTACAAATGATGAAAACATCCTTAATCCAAAGGCACAATATAAAAAATTAATGACAATGGATTGGGACTCAATTGACGTGGATAAAACAAACGAAGAAACATTTGTAAAATATAAGTCAGTGTTAGATAGTTTTGTTTCAAATGTTTTTCCTGATAATGAATTGTTCTTTAATTTGCCCATAATCAAATCAAGGGTGTTGAAGAATAAAAACATTCTCAATTTGAATAGCGTTGGTTTGAACTTTTGGAAATATCTCAATTTCAGTCCGATCAATGATCCAAAAAACTTTCAAGTATTGCTTATAAGTGAAAGTGGGGGTGAATATTCCTCTTTTAACCATATATTTTTGGATATGTTGGTTCATTGCTATTCTGAATGCAATCTTGGACATATTAAGAAAGTTAGCTTGTCAACAGTGGAAACGAGATCAGACTTGGAAAGTATCAATAATGGATTGATGATTTTGGCGCGCGAGAATGGACAGACTTATAACGAAATGTACAAACAGATCAACAAAAGGTTAGAGTCACTTGTCGAGTTGATTCGTTTGGATTTGATTAACAAGACTAACAATTTTGAGTTTGATCGTCCATTATTGTTACTTTTTATCAATTTTAATGATAGAGTCAACTCCATGTTGCAGATTGGTAAAATTATTAGAAACTTTAAGGTTTCTCTAGCCAAGCATCAACTTCCTTTGGTTAATATTTTTACCAAGATCATACCTGCCTCTTTTATTGTGAAGCAAGCCCGAGGAAAGAGCCAGTTAAAAGTTTTGTCCAATAACCAAGTTTCCAAGCTTGCCTTGAACTTGTACAATCAATGTCCTAATGGGTTGGTCAACAGTGATGTCGCAAGAAATACCTACACCCAATTGGTCAAGCCACCTCCTACGAAGATTAACTTCAAATTTATGACAAACAGTTTGAAAGACGGAAACTTTGTTGATGATTTATTCTTGCATTTAGCATACGAAAGATCTATTGATAAGAAGTGGTTGTCAGTTGCATGGTCCGATCCTATTGGTATTGTTACATATACCAAGACGTGGTTTTGTACTCCGGAAAATACTTCCCATAGCAAAGACTTGGCATCAATCAGTGATGATATCTGGAACATCTCGATTGAACTCTTCAAGCAATTGAATGAAGAGATAAACAAGAAGGCGGGTGCTTTGGGAGGAAAGAAATTCTTGGTACTTACAAGGGTTAATAGTATCATTCCAGATGACGAGTTGGTGCATTGGAAAAGGTTGAGTGTAAGGCATAAAGATATCTCTTTAATCGTGCTATCAGTTTGCAGTTTACCCAAGCTTATTTTCAGGAATCTAAAGGTAGCTGATGTCAAGATGGATAAATCCGATTTAGAAGATTTTTCGCCCTGCAAGGATAATTCTCAGGTTCCTTCGATAAATTTGCAACCTTACGATCGAGAAGGATTTTTCAAGAACTTTGCTGGATCCAATAATTCTTCACCTGCTACTGTAGGTGGTTTGATTGCTTCTCCATCCAGTGGATTGAACTTTCATTCCCCTCAACAATTTTTGAATGCACCAGGAAGCTTGTTGTCTCCACAAGATACCCCATCTGTTCCAGGAAACAGTGCCAACTCTGCCGCCAAAAGTAATATGAATGACTCTGACTTGATTCTCCACGATTCTGAAAGTGACTTAATAGGCATAATCCCAAGGTTGCAGTTGCCGTTGTTCAATTCGCCCACTCGTTTGGGAATGAAACTGGGTTGTTTGATAAAAGAGTACAATTCCAAGGGAGAAGGTAATTATCTTGTATTTGAGATAAGTCTTCTAAGCTGCTCCAACTTCTGGGATTTAGATGTTTTGATGAAGTTACTCTTACATCATTACAAGAAGTTGATTGTGTTAAATGATATTTTAGGATTGAGAGACCTTGAGGGAAATATTATCAGTACTGACGGTACCCCAGATGACAGATATATTATTGATGGCATGGTTCCATGGCATATTCGTGCTGTGACAAAGTCTTTGGAATATTTGGTGCATATTAGTGTTGAAGAATAGAAATACTAGAGCGTTCATCTTTTGCAGCTTTCTGTAAACCGTAGACTGTACTGAAGTTGTTTTTGTGCAGTTTTTTTATGCCGGACAAATTTGTTTAATGAAAAAATCACGAACTCAAAGTTGTTCCAAACCAAAGTATAGCTGACATTGTAAAACTCGCAATATGTCAGACGAAGAGACTAAGCCGATCGTTGGTCACGACGATGAAGTTATTCACAAACATGCTGATGTTTCTGAAGGATACGATGTGAATGATTTTGATCAGGACGAGGCTGATGACCAAGTGACCTTGAAAGAGGAGAATGAGCATGGAGCTGAGGTCGAAGAATCATTGAAACGTTCTCGTGAAGAAGAGGATGATGAAGATGAAGAAGAGGAAGAAGATGAAGAGGAGGAAGAAGATGACGATGAAGTAACCAATAAGAAGCGTAAAAAGAGAAGAGGGGCTAATCAGTTTATTGATATTGAAGCCGAAGTGGATGATGAAGAAGATGATGAATTGGACGAAGACGATGAGGAAGCTGAGCTCTTAAGAGAACAGTTTATTTCTGATGATCGTGAAGGTCTTGATGGAAATGAGAGACAGCATACCGATGATAGATTACACAGAGACTATGATCGTCGTCGTCAAGAAGCTGAAGACCAAGACGCTGAAAAGTTGGCAGAAACTTTGAAACAGAGATATAGAAAGACACATGCCGTTTATCGTGGTGATAGTGCTACCAGTGGCACTGTTTCGCAAAAATTGTTGATGCCTTCCATTAACGATCCATCCATTTATGCCATCAGATGTACTCCTGGTCGTGAAAAGGAGTTGGTGCGTAAATTGTACGAAAAGAAGAGAACTTTGGATAGACTGAATAGACCTTTGGATATTCTTACTGTGTTCCAAAGAGATGCTTTCAAGGGTTACGTCTATATTGAAGCTAAGAGACCTGATGCTATCGACAAAGCCTTACAAGGTATGGTGAATATTTATGTCAGAGATAAGTTATTGGTTCCTGTGAAGGAATATCCAGATTTGTTGAAGCAAGTCAAGTCATCTGATGTTGAACTTGTCCCTGGTATTTACGTCAGAATCACCAGAGGTAAATACAAAAACGACTTGGCTATTGTTGACAACTTGTCAGAAAATGGTTTGGATGTCCGTTGTAAGCTTGTTCCAAGATTGGACTATGGCAGAAATGATGAGGTTGACCGTGATGGTAAGAGAATCAAGCTGAAGGCCAGACCATTACCCAGACTCTTTAATGAACAAGAGGCAAGAATGTATGATGGCGAATACTTACAACCGGGAAGAGGTCCACGTAACTACATTTACCGTGGAGATGAATACTCTGAAGGTTTCTTGTTCAAAGATTTCAAGTTGCAATATATTCAGACCAAGAATGTCCACCCTCGTTTGGAAGAATTGGACAGATTCCAAACTGGCAATGATGAAGAAGGCTTAGATTTGGCCGCCATTGCTGCCTCGTTAAAGGGAAAGACAAAGGGCGATGGTAAACAATCCACTGCATTCCAACCAGGTGACAAGGTTGAAATCCGTCGTGGTGAACAAGCCAAGACTGTTGGTTTAGTTGTGGAGGCTTCTTTGAATGAAATCACCATTACTGTTACCGATTCTGGAGATCCAAAGTTTGTTAACCAAAGATTAACTGTTCCGGCCAACGATTTGAAAAAGATTTTCAATGAGGGTGACCATGTTAGAATTGTCGAAGGTAAGCACTTCGACGAGACTGGTTTGGTTATTAAGATTGATGGGGACTCGGTAGTTCTTGTCAGTGACCAAACAAAGGAAGATGTTCGTGTATTTGCAAATTACTTGGTGAAGGCCACCGATTCTAGTTCCAACATCGACACTATCACGTCAAAGTATGATATCAAGGATTTGGTTCAATTGAACGCCTCATCTGTTGGTGTCATTGTCCGTGCCGATAAAGGAATGTTTGACATTCTTTCATCTGACGGTCGTTTGTTAACTATGAAACCATCAGGAATTGCCTCTAAATTGAACTTGAGTCGTCGTGAGCAGATTGCTACTGACAAGAACGGGCTTACTGTCAAAGTTGGCGATACCGTGAGAGAAGCACTCGGTGATAAAAAGAAGGAGGGTGTGATTTTGCATATATACAAGAACTCTTTGTTCATCAAGTCGAACGAGATAATAGAGAACTTGGGTATATTTGTGACTAATCGGATGAACGTCAGCACAATCACTACCAAGGACTCTATCGTGTCGAAGAACTTGGGTCCTGACTTGAGTCGTATGAATCCTAACTTGAAACTTCCTAACCCTTCAATTGCTTCTGGTTTGAAGACCAGAGCTGGTGGTCGGGATAAATTGATTCAGAAAGATGTTGCTGTCACCAGTGGAAGTTACAAGGGTTTGATGGGTAAAGTTGTTGAGGCTGATGATGTATTTGCTCGTATTGAATTGCACACAAAGAGCAAGAAAATCAAAGTAGCCAAGACTAACTTGAATGTCATGTTCCGTGGAGAAGCAGTTCCTTACTTGCGTTTTATTGGTGCTCAACCAGATAGTGGTCCTCAAGCTTCCCGTGGTGCACCAGCCTTCCTGTCTGGAGGAAGTTCAGCCTGGAATGGTGGTGTAACACCTGGTGCTGGTTCTAATACCTCTTGGGGCAACCAAGGTGCTGCCTCTACTTGGGGAGGAGCCACTGCATGGGGAGGAGGTAAGACTCCGGCTCACAATGGTGGAAAGACTCCTTCTGGTAGCGCATCTACTTGGGGTAGAGGTGGTGCTTCTACTTGGGGTAAAAACGATGGCAAAAACTCAACATGGGGTGGAAATGCTGGAGGAAACTCCACCTGGGGAGGAAACAATGGTGGAAACTCCACCTGGGGAGCAAGTGGAGGAAATTCAACTTGGGGATCCGGAAATGGTGGAAACTCAACTTGGGGATCGTCCAACAGCGGAAGCAATTCTACCTGGGGCAAGAGTGGTAACAGAAGCTCTTGGGGAAGACAATGATTGCTGGTCATACGTTAAAACATTTTATGTATTTTAGTTTCGTTTTTTTATTCATTTGTACGTATCATTAATATAATTATCTATAAGTTTGAGTCACACCCCGGGCAGTTGTGTAACACTTCGTGGACAAATACATCGCAGTCAATGCAGAAGTCGTTCAGACATTTTGGACATTGGTATCTCGAACTTGTGAGAGTTTCAAGTGTAGCTTTGGTGGCCGATTCCATGTCTACCCCGCTAGGAAACTTGAGGAGACAACCGTAGCATTGAAAGCTCGAGTATTTTGCAGCCACCGGAACTTCTTGGTAGGGAGCAAGAGGGACAAGATGGTGATAAGATCTCGCCAAATGGGTTGAAAGAATTAACATCAAACCGCAAACAGGGCATATAGTAGGTAAACTGTTCACTTTACTCATACACTGCGGACACTGGTAGCCTATGATGCTATTTGGGGCATCGGAACTCGAACCGTTGTTCTGGATATCAACTACATTCTTCTGGTCTAATCCCTGTGCTGGGTGTGAGCTTGTTAAATGAGGGAATTCAATATTGAAGTTGGAGTTGTTGAGTCCCGAAGTGAGTGAGGGTTGTACTTTGGTAGGGAATCCCATTTTTATAAGAGGAACATCTCGGTCACTTGAATCACGTTCATTTTCCTTGAGTGCAACTGGGAGTGGAACGACACATTCCATAAAAAGCTCTTTGAAATGACTCTCGTTCATAATGACCCCATAGTGTTTTGAAGTCATATTATTTTGCTGATGATTGGTACGGTTGACTAACTCCTGGCAGATGGCAACCTGGGCAGATAAACCAATAATTTTCACCTTAATTTCATCTTTGACTAGGTTCTGGATTGTTTTGTGGATATCTCCAGGATCTGAGGTGAACAAAGCCCCAAATATAATCAATATCTCCTTTGAGTTCTTCGCATCATTGGAACTGTTACCAAAGTTGTACATAAGAAGCGACCGAGACATTTCAAGCGAGTTTTGAAGAGAAGGGTCACCCTTGGGCTCAAACTTGTTATGTTGTCTCAGTTTCAACTGTCTGATCTTGTCTATATGATACTGGGGCAGCCCACTGACCTCACTCACAAGTTGAGAAACCCCATTTCTCATCATTACTATTCCAAGCTGAGATATAGGGTTTTGGTCGAAGAACTCCACCACAAACTCCTGTAAGAGGGAAAGGGTCATGGAAAACCTAGTCGGCCTCAAGTCTTTCTCCAACATAGTCAGTGAGCCATCTATGATAACAATCAAAGTTCGAATGATTCCTCTTTGGAATGGTGTTGATGGATTCTTCATAATCTTCTTCTTTCTGTTTTCAATCATAGTCTGTACAATAGACTCAATAGACCGCTGTCCATCCTCGTCATCCTTCATTATATCCCATGACCGCTGATACTCGTCTTCCCATGAATATCCATTGGCACCTTTAAGGTCACTTACAGGTCCATTCGATCTTGTCCTTCGTGACACACCATCACCTGGCACAGTTGCAGGAGTTCCTGATGGAGAGGTACTTCCTTGCCCAGGTGATTGGTATTCCTCGTCTGAATCATCCATATCTCTTGAGTTAGAATATGTCAGGTGTTGATTTTTCACTAAGTGCGAGGTTGCGAGCGTAGATATCTACAACAAGTATGTACGTGAAAATTTCCCTCCAACAACCCGAACTAAAGTATTGTAGATGATTGATGAGGAGTCGACGTACCTATAGGCTGGAAATATCTATATCCAGACGTCATACTGGATTTTTAAAAATAAAATTCAAGACATAACCATACAATTGGCTGAAAAATATTTATAACAATTCTAATATACTACTATTTACATCGTATTTGTGATGGGGATTTCATGCCCACAAAGAAATCTAAGGAAAAAAGGGCTCCTTTATTAAGTGCCAAAAAGTAAGTAATTCTTATCGATTTTTGGCGTTCAGTTTCTATCGAACAAAAATTGTGACGATTCTCTTCTCTTCCATGATATCACTGCTTTTTCTGCAACAGGCAAACACACCATAGATTGGTAGTCAACAGGAGGAACCTTTCCGTCCTGAAGTTCCCATTTCATGCTGTAGATGAATGTCGACAAAATAACGGATAACTGAAGATAAGCAAATTGTTCACCAATGCAACGATGTCTACCTCCACCAAATGGCAAGTAAGGTGATGAAACACCCTTAGAAACAGCACCAAATCCATAATCAACCGTGTCACCTTCATCTGTTTTCACTTTCAAGGTGTCCCAACGGTGGGGATCATAATTTGCAGCCAATGGGAAATACTTTTCGCTGGTCATGGTGTAACCAGGAGAAGCTAAGACATAGTGTCCCTCAGGAACAACGTACTCAGTGCCTGGCACCAACAATGTACGTTTTACTTTCCTGAAAATGGAATGGAGAGGGTGGTGCATTCTTAAAGTTTCTTTAATGGTGTTGTTAACCAACTGCATCTTTTGAATGTCATCGTAAGTTAATTCAGTAATTTTTCTGCCACCCAATATCTCCTTGATTTCTTGATATAACTCTTCTTGCAACTCTGGCTTCTCGCCCAAATGTAAAAGGAACCATGATGACGTAGCAGCCGAGGTATGTTGTCCTCCCATCAAAACACCAATTAATAAGTTGGCTATCTCCTGGTCAGACATCTTAACACCATCCTTATAAGTTGAGTGAAGCATAAGCGAGTCAATCAAATCTCTTCCTTCCACGATATCTCCGCTGGCACGTCTCTGTTTTATCAAGTCCATGTAAGTGCCAGAAATCCGTTTCTGTGCAGCATCTCTACGCTTGTTCAAAGGAAGAGGAATGTTGGGGAAAACAAAGTTGATTGGAACAAACCCCTTATCTAAGTCATTGTACAGCTGAGCAAATGATTCGTCGAAACGTTTTCTCATTTCGTCCCCAAGTAATGAACGTGATGCGGTAAGAATAGTTAATTCTGGCTGCGAATTCATGATATTTGTTACTCCAGATTCCTTGTTCAAGTTCAAGTACTTCGAGTTCAAGAAGTAGTCGCAGATTTCGTCCTGAATCTTAGGAACGTACTGTTTAAAAGCATCCTTGGTCAAGGCATACTTAGCAAACTTCTTTTGTTCCACTAATCTTGAGTTGGGACAGTCATAAATGACGCCTTTACCAAACGCGGGAGTCGTCAAGTGAGTATAGGCCTCTTCAGCAGATACATCAGCCAATTTTGAGTTAAATACGAGTTCATGTCCCTTGGGTCCCAAGTAAACGGTCATGACCCTGCCAAAGAGAACAAATGAAAAAACGTCACCGTATTGGAGACGGCAGTTTTCAAAAAACTCATAAGGCTGCATACCGTAAACCACAGCTGATCCGACCCAAGGAATCCAATAAGGAACAACTGGAACTCTATCTGATTTAAGCGAGTTGTAGAACTGCCATAATCTGCTGTAGATAAACGGAATTGATAGAACCAAGAACCATTGCTGGATAGTAGAGAGTCCAAGAAACGAGGTCACGATCGTGCCGATTACCCCTGCTGAAGCTACCATTTGTGGTTAGAGATAGAGGTGCAAAAGATTCAACAAACTTACATCGCCTGCGGTACGGCAATATTTATATCGGACTTTCGTACGTCGTATAGAAGTCGACTCATTTATCAGCTGATGATTTGCAACTCGCGAATTAGCACCACGATGAATCAAATCAAATTTGACACCATATTCTTTTTGCATACACTCTATAAAATTACTAAACTGATTCTATTCTTCTAACGGCCGTTTCTTGCTGGTGTACTTGTTTAAGTCCTTGGTGTAATCAACTTCTCCGGTGTCGCCAATATCGTAAAATAAGCCATAAAATTCTTCTAGTTGTGAAGCAGTCACCGGCCCCAACTCGGCCTCCATGTACGGTACGGCGGCCAATTCTGGTACTGACAACAACTGACGGAGCTTGTACCCCCTATCCAAAAGCGGCGTGATTTCTCTGGTCTTTGAGTCGTATATCGGTAAGCGTTCCTGTCCGTAGACTCTCCGAAACTCTTCCTGGCCACACACGAATTGGTTATCCGGATATAACTTGTTCTCAATATCTTTATTCTTCTTGATCTTGGGCTGCGGTGCCGATTCGTTCTCTTGGATATAAAAGTTTCTTAACAACTGAATTGCCTCAGTTCTCATTATGCCGCCAACACTCGCATATGGTTCCTCTGGAAGCTTGGAATCGGAATGGATCGAAAGTACCGTGCCGTTTCCGCCAAACCTATCGTTCCCGCACCCAAATATCACCTCCCCGATCCCGATTTGCCGTAGAAAGGAAGCACACATGATACATGGCTCCACTGTAACGTAGAGAATAATATCTTTCATGTTGTAGCTCTTCTCCATGAGACGCTGAGCCGCTATGAATTCAGCATGTTTTGTGCCATTGAGAGATGTGTTGGTATAGTTGTACCCAATACTTACAATCTCGTTAGAGTTTTTGTCGACTAACAAACATGAAACAGGTGTTTCGTTGATCAAGAGTGCTTTGTAACCGACGAACAACGCCGTGGCCATATACCTGAAGTGATGCGTAAGATCCATTGCATACACAACTAGGCTTTAAATCAGGTGCATCATACTGTTTAACCGCGACTAATTTCTACTTCTGTTCAATCGCACCATGTCTCAGCTCCACAGAGCCTTTTTAAAAAAGATAAAGGGTGCACCTTCATCACTAGGAAACCTACCTGAAAATGAGACTTCTCTTGAACAGTTGATTCGGGAAGAAAAAGCTGCTGCTGCTGCTCCACCAGCGAAGTTAAAAACTGAAAGCTTGATGGCTGAAAATGCATTACCTTCGGACAGTTCGTTTATTCCTTCGCTATTTCCCGTAATAGAAACATACACGAAGCCGAATGGTATTTCACTTCATACATACTACAAGCCGCCAGTAGATCTTGAATCTCCATTGTTTGTTTGTCTCCATGGCGCTGGCTCGTCTGCGATGACATTTGCTCGGTTTGCTGAGAGTTTGGCGAGCTCGGATCTAAAGCCAGGGATATTCCTCTTTGATCTTCGGGGTCACGGAGCTTCTACTTCGACAGAAGACTTTTCTATGCCAACATTGGTCGCTGATTTAAAATTTGTCTTGGAGGAACTCCGAAACCGTCACAATCTCGCAGATCAGAGCACCTATTTGATAGGACACTCATTGGCAGGAGCCATAATCACCAATTACTTGACCGAATATGATGATAGAACTGTTCAGGGACTCGTTCTTTTGGACATTGTTGAAGAAACAGCAGTCAAGTCTCTTGCTAATATGCCTCAGTTTATTGCAAACCGTCCGACCTCCTTCAAGTCGCTTAACGAAGCCATTGAATGGCATATGGGCTTCTTATTATTCAATAAGGAATCTGCAGATATTAGTGTTCCTGATCTTTTAACCCCAGACTTACATTGGAAAACGGACCTTAAATTAACTCAGCCATTCTGGGGTTCTTGGTTCTCTGGCTTATCCTCTAACTTCATCAAATTGAAGCAACCTAAATTATTGATTTTATCTACTCATGATGCTTTGGATAAGGACTTGATTATTGGCCAGATGCAGGGTAAATATCAGCTAGTTGTATGCAACAACTACCAACAGTTTGGTCATTTTGTTCACGAGGATATGCCTCAACCCACATGTGTATATATTACTGACTTCGTTAAAAGGAACGAGTTCCCTAACAAGTATATGCGTGATGAATTGGGTATTGTGCCTAAGTGGGGGGGACAGATACAAAAATAAGGATGTGTCTATAGAAATAAAGTCTAATCTACACTAATGTTGCTGGCATTGATCTCTCTCTGTCTCTGATTGATATGTTGCACAATTTCATCAATCTTTTTGCTGGCGAATGGAAACCTAGGGTTGATGAGGAAAGGTCTCAAATCAAATCTGTTATCATCGGGCGAGTATTGTTCAGCATGGTAAGCTGGAGTCATAGTCGTCATCTTGTGTCGATTGATGGCGTAGAAAAACCAAAATCTCTTGACTTTTTCAGAAACTTGCTCTGCGGTTAAGTTCAATGGGGGTTGTGACCATTCGTGATACAACTTGATGAACATTGCCAAAGGTCCACACTTGTCTACCTTTCTGAGTTTACCAAATTGAGACAACTCGTCGTATGTCATACCCATATCAATCTCATCGCTCTGGACGTAGTTTTCTGTAATAGGTTCTAATTCAGCAGTTGGAGTAGCTGTCAAAAAGTCATTCAAAATGGGCAATTTAAAGTTCACCTCAGCCCAAGCAATAAACCGCTTTAAATCTGTCTTCGAGATACCTCCAATAGGATTGATATCAGCCGAGGAACAGTCGTATTTTGTTAAGTATCCTCTCAAGCATTCATCAACGTTTGCACTACCCAAGACCAAAAGGCCACCTGTGGTCTTGTTTCTGGACCAGGGAAGTAATTGAGCAAATAAATAACTTAAGACCATTCTTAATCTAGCCTGAATGTTTTGAAGGGCCAAGTTTTCTGTTTGTGATCCACCGAATATCTTAAAAATGGGTTTCTTACCGGTTGCTACTTCAAAAACAGATACCACAGCACTGACCAAGGTATCCATATTCATATCAACATGATATGACCCAATCTTACTGGCTAATTCCTTTGCTCTAGCCCTGGTTTCTTTAGACGAGTTCTCGGTTCCCATGAAACTGGTGTAGAACAACTTTTCAGCAATCTCCTGCGGCATTTTAGGAGTAAACTCAGGTGTATGCGTCAAGCTTCTGATGTCCAGTAAGACTTGTTCGTCATCAATTGACTCGACAACCAAGCGACACATCGAATGAACAATCACTGCGGTAGCGCACGAATCGATTCCCCCACTCAATGGCAAAAAATATCCCCCACATTTGGATCTTCTCAAGTAGTCCCATAACCAACAAGCTGGTCCCAAAGCAATCTCTTCTTCGGGTAAATGATACTTGATAGCTTGAGGTTTGCTTGGGACAATTGATGGATTAAAAATATTAGATGAGGGCGACAATTCGACATTGGATTCAATAACCTTGTAAGTAGACTTCTGATTGACTGCTTGAGCACTGGCAGACTTTTGGTTTCTGTAAGATCTCACATCGTCCAAGTCAATAGTAGCTGTGACAACTTCAACATCATTAAGAGAAAACTGGCTGCCTTGGGCGACCAAGTTACCATTGACAATAATTGATGCACATCCATCATAGTACAATCTGTCACCATCACAACCCCGCTGGTTGGCATACAAGTAAACTCCGCCGCACTTCTTGGTAGCTTCGGTGATCAATGCCATTCTGGTATCCAACTTTCTCAATTCATGGTGGGACCCACTAGAGTTAGTAAAGATTTCAACCCCATCGAGACTCATTGCAATATGAGGAGATTCGGGTGTAAACAACTCTTCGCAGGTTTCACAGCCCAATCTTGTTTCCAAGGTTTGAATGACGCAGTCTCCAAAAGTAACGGTCGACTGACCCGTAATTTTGGCAATTGGCTTCGGTACTTGGAATTCTTCGTGATATTTCGGCCTGTTCCATGGAGTAAAGAATCTCATCTCACGATAATTTCCATCGTTTGCCAAGTAGAGTTTGGGTCTAATAAGTAAGATCTTTCCACAGTACGAAATTAAACGACAGTTGTACTTGATAGACTTGTGGATAATAGGCATTCCAATATCCAACAAGATGTCCTGAGTATCTGGATGTTGTAATATTTGTCCGTAGATCTCCCAGCAGTGATCGTACAAGTCGTTTTCCGAGAAGTGATCCAAGCATCCATACCCACAAACTTCAAGTTCTGGACCTACACGCAAGGTAGCGCCCTTCTGTTTAGCTTGGCGAATGGACTCAATGATTCTATCACGATTCCCTTCAAAATCAAGAGCCCATTGGTTGAGGTTACAAGTTGCTATCGTAATATAGTGACCCATTATCTAACGTAGTTAGTTGATTAATTTTGGCGCGAAGAAATGATGATTCGTCCAACAAAATAGCTTTTTAACTAAGAGAGTAGTGACAGAAATCATTAGAACTCAATATAACTTTACAAACAAAGATATGTAATTAAATGAATATTGAAGGAATGTTTGAATGATAGTTGACATCTTTAAATCCAAATTTAGAAATTTAATATTAATTCTGCATAATTATTGATTTTACCATAATTTCTTTGAATTTTTGTATCTGAAAATAAAGAACACTAATTCAGATTTTTTTTACATTTTAATCCTAGCTTCTTCTAATCTACAGAAGATCTATTGCAAAGCGTACTTTTATGAAGAGTTTATTTCTCAGAACAACATCCTTGTCCTTCTTGTTGAATGACAATTGTGACGAAAATTTACCAATAATATTGACTACTGCAGTGCGGATGTTTTTTGTCTCGCAGCCAGTCAAGAGGAACTTTCTTATCAGAAATGAAGAAAAAAGTCGGAGACTCCGACGGAGCATCCGGGCGTAGACCCCGGAAGAAGCCATCTCCTGCACATGTCCTGTGCAATAATTGATAAGGTATTGCCTATTTATAATGAATGATCAGACTTGAGTTGTGGAGACATAGCAACTATGCCTTCAGTAGAGACTCTAACTATTACCCCTTTAAAAACGGCACCATTTGGTGCTTCTGTCACCCTTCCAAGCTACGCTGATAATGATCCATCAAAGCTCAATGATGATGACTTCAAGCTTCTTCACGATACCGTGTTGACATATTTGGTGGTGGTGATCCCAAACCAAGCTGAACTTGCTCCAAAATCCCAGTATATTTTGACCAAGAGATTTGACCCTACAATTCCGGAACCTAAGCCTGACGTAGGCTATGCAGGTTATGGCCACGGTAAGGAGTTCAGACATCAACAATCAGTACTCCGTAAAGACGGAACTTCCGTGAAGTCACAGCCACAAGTTCAAATTTTGGGACAGGGAAGATTTGAAGCCGATGAGCCAGGTAATGAAAATGGTGAAGCAATCAACTTGACACACCCGTCACACACTTCATTTCATCACACTCCCTTGACAGAAGATGAAATTAAGAAGGAACACAAGACTCGGTTCTACAGATGGCATATTGACAGTGCGTTGTACGACTTGTCTCCACCCAAGATCACTACTCTTTTGGGAATCAAAGTTCCTCCTTCGACCCAAACCCAGAAGATTTCGTACGATGATGGTTCAGGGGACGAATTGGAATTAACTCAGGGTGCCACATGTTTTGTTAGCGGTGCACAAGCGTACAAGAACTTGAGTGAAGAAGATAAGGAATTTGCACTCAATACGGTGGTTGAGTATGCTCCTCATCCATACATTTTTATCTCGCCCGCTGGAGCAACCTCCGATGGGTTGACGATGATTTCTGAGGGCAAGGAATTTGCGTTTGATAAGTTACCTGAGTGGGAAGAATCAAAGGTCAAGAAGTTGCCAATGGTCTGGACCAATCCTGTAACCAAGCAGCATCATCTTCAGGTGCATGGTTGTTGCTTATACAAGTTACATACCACGAAAGACGATGGCACTGTCGAGACTCTTGATCTTGCTGCTGCTCGTGAAAAGGTCCATGCGTTGATGAGACCTTCTATTGCCCCTAAGCAGATTTTGGCTCACCCATGGTCGCAGGGTGATTTGGTCATTTTTTTCAATCGTGGAGTCTGGCACTCCGTTACTGGTGAATTCAAGGGTGTCAAAGAAGATGGAAAAGATGAAAGAAGATTAATGCATCAATGTAACATTGCCAGTGCTTCTGATCCAGTGACTGTTCGTTAATGGGTGCAAAATGGCTACAGAGAAAAAATAAAATACTGTAAAACGGCTATCATAACAAATAAAAACTCGATATATGGTGATCAAAGTTTAAATATAAATTGAATTAATTCGGGAATTCCACCTTCATTTGTAAACTAGTGTTTATCTTGTGATACTATTGGGTAGAAAATGCTAATGAGAATCGTCTTGGCTTTAGCTTCATACAAGTCGTGCAGCGCTTGATTTTATTCATTTGGTCTGCATAGAGGTATCACCACTATACTGGGAACCAAAATTGATTGACATAGCGTTTAAACGACCCACATTTTCTTCATTACAAGATGCAATACGTTGGAAAAGTCGGAGGTTACGTGTATAACCAATGGAACTCATTAAATCCAGCTACTCTCTCGGGAGCCATTGACATCATCGTTGTTGAACATCCCGACGGATCCCTTCATTGCTCGCCATGGCATGTTCGGTTCGGGAAGTTCCAAATCTTCAAGCCTTCCCATAAGAAGATCGATTTATATGTTAATGACATCAAAACAGACTTACCAATGAAGTTGGGTGACGGTGGAGAAGCTTTTTTCGTATTTGAAACCGATACCAACAACGATTTGTCGCATTCGGTATTGACGTCCCCAGTCATATCACCGGTCAGCTCGGCCGGTGGTTCTCCATTAGCATCTCCTGACGCACTAGAGCTTAACAAATCCGAACCTGAAGAGCTAGACTTAAACGAAACAACAGATGTTGATTTGGAATCAAAAATTGAGTTGACCGCTTCCCCTCCCTCGCCACCACTCAGTGCTATCCAATCTAAAGCATTCGAAAAAGCTCGTAAAATAACACAGAAGCTCAATATTCCATCCAAGATTGACTTCAATGGAGATATGGTATTGGATATGGATGGGTACAAACCAAATTCTCAAAAGAACATTGAGAATTCCGAGGAATACTTCAAGAAGATCTTTGCCCAAGAGATCGAACATTTGAACACAGATGACGGAATGGAGTCTTCTGAAGAGATTAAGATTTGGGACCAGCTTATAACTAAGGACAAGAATGGGAACATTCGGATCACTCACAGAGACCCGACAATTACCGATATGAATCTGGAGGATGATTTAGCTAACAACGATGGCCTAGCAACTGACACTGAAGAAACCCCAAATCAAGATAATCTTTTAAACCTGGAAAAGACATACTTTAAGACGCTTAGGTTGACATCTGAGCAACTCCAAAAGATGAACTTGCACTATGGTGAGAATAGCTTGAAATTTAAGTCGAGCGAGGGTAATTCTCAGGTAGAATCCAATTTATATCTCTGGAAGTCACATATTCCAATTGTTATTTCCGATATTGATGGTACTATTACAAAATCTGACGCCTTAGGCCATGTACTCAATATGATTGGCCGAGACTGGACACACCCAGGTGTTGCCACCTTATTCCAAGATATTTCGGCCAATGGGTACAATATCATGTATTTGACTGCAAGATCAGTTGGGCAGGCTGATTCTACTCGTCAATATTTACGTGGGGTGATACAAGACAAAGGTGTAAAACTACCAACTGGTCCAGTGATATTAAGTCCTGATAGAACTATGGCCGCCCTTAGAAGAGAGGTGATTTTAAAGAAACCCGAGGTTTTTAAAATGGCATGCTTGAGTGACATCAAAAGCTTGTACTTTGTCAAGGGACCTGGGTCAGAAGTAGAAGATGAAAATGACGACCGGACACCATTTTACGCTGGTTTTGGGAATAGAATAACGGATGCAATCAGCTACCGGTCGGTAAAGATACCTAGTCATCGAATTTTTACCATTAATCCAAATGGGGAAGTTCATATGGAATTATTAGAGCTTGCTGGATATAAATCGTCCTACGTGCATATTGGTGAGTTGGTGGACCATTTCTTCCCTCCAATCAAGGTTGAAACATTAACAGCTGGTTGGAATCACGATCAGTTGGATGCGTACATGAGAGCACATGGTGAGACAGCGGGGTCACCAGCCCTGGCTAGTACCCCAGAGTCTCCAAGATCTGTGGGATCACCAAGAAGCTTTACCGAAAGTACATTCCCTGATTTCAATACCGATGCTAGGTACGGAGATGTGAACTACTGGAGAGAAACAGTCAATATGAGCGACTTTAGTGACTTAGAAGATGATCCAGAAGAACCATCTCGTCAGAGCGAACCCAAGTCGCCAGGTTTACTTTCCATGAAAGGTCTTAATAGTGGAGAGAAGCTTAAAGAGTTGTCTGACGAATCGAATGATGAACTAATTCGTCGTCAAGGCCGGAGTCGAGCTTCGACAATAGAACGTCCAACTTCAATGTCTTCATTCACCTCGCCATTGAAAAGTTTTATGACCTTCGGAGGTAAGAAGGATGTGGACGATGAAGATGATTATGAAGATGATGTCTTGAATTCGAAAAAGCTGTGGGAAAATCCTAATGAAAGCATGGTTGCCAACGAGAGTGATTACACTGACGAGGATGACGAGGATGATGACGATGACTATACTGACGAAGATTACGACGAAGAGGATGACGAAGAGGATGACGATGATTACGAAGATGACTACGAAGATGCTGACGGGGATTATGATGGTGTCGGAGAAGAGGAAGAGGCTGAGGAAGATGACATTGATTACGGCGATGGCATACCTGACGAGGCAAAAGGAGTCGAATGTAGCCCGGATTCTCTTGGGGTGAAAGAAGAGACGATCGATCATGAAGAAGGTGGTTTTGTGACTGCTCGTGAGTTAGAGAAGTTGAAAATTCAACCATAAGTGGCCTATGGGCTCAAGGTGTATTGTCATGTCGAATTATTACGTCATATTTAAAATGCACAACTTTTATTTTTTATTGTGTTCACCTTTATTTATTTTTTCCATTACTGTATAGTAAAAGTGTAAGTGAAAACTTGAAATAGTTAAAAAAAACGTGATTTTGTGTGCTGACACTGAGTGTATACATGTGTGCATGAATGGTTTTTACGCGTTATACTGTGGGGAGGAGGAGAGGCGGGATTGGTAATTCGTTCTTGGAAGAGTTGTCTTCAACAAATGAGTAGTAAAGATTTTACATACGTCAGAAACCACTTGATACTAATGTAGATTGGAAGGATACCATTGAAGTTTGGACTGTACAACCAACAGATATGTACAACCTCCACTCGCTTTAAGCTTTTTAATTTTTGTGTCCGAATGCAAACATAGATCAACCCCTGTTTTAATTTTTAGATTGAGCCAATAGGGGGAAGTGTACAGATTGTCAAGTTTAATCACAAAGTTTTATTTTACATTGCAAGACTTTTTTTTTTAGGTTTGATAAGAGCAGCTTTAAATTCTGAATTTTTTTACTTTACTCGTGTAGATATTTCCGATTCCTGAAGTGTAAAGACAATCTGAACTGCGTAAAACTATATAGTATTCAGGGCGGTACAACCTTATTTTTTATTCTTTTCCAGGAGTTCACTCGTCCACAAGTTAGTTTCTTTTTTAGTACCGTCATTCTACGAGTTTCAGTTTTTATTCCAATTCCCAATTATACATATTTCACGCTCATAACGTGACCAACCAACATTCTCTTATTTATTCCTTTTTTTTGTACGAGGCAACTACTAGATCCTGTAAAAAGCGCGCTCCAGCCTTGACGTTCATGTGGCAAACATGCAAAAAAAAAAACACAAATCAGAAATTCTCAAAATTTCTCATCCCATTAAGATCCTGAACGAAAAACAACACCGCGGCTGCATTTACTTCATAGGAAATTCCGACTTTTCGAGGAACGCATCTACATACAATTTTTAATTGAGAAAAACAGATGTTGCTTCCCTCCACGTTTGATGTGAGGAAGTTGACGATGGGGCTCCTCATGTTAGGAGTTCTAACACTTTTCGTATCGTTCCTGGTTTTTGGTCGTCGTGATTACAGCATACTCGACCAAGTTAAAGATACCGTGTCGGGATACCCTGGATACATGGGTTACCAAGATTCAGATGATTCTTACATTTCTACTCCTGAAATGGAACCCTTTTACGAAGAACCAATAAGTGCACACGATAAGGATAAGAAATTGATCATTTTCCCTAGAAACTTTGACCTCTTCAATAAAGAAGATTTATTGGATTACTACGTACATGTGTTGAAGAAGGCGGTTCCATCCAATGGGGTAGAGTCTTATCGCATGTTTAGATTTAGCTACAACCACAACAAGGAAATTCACCATGATGAAAACCTTCATTATAAATCGGATTCGTTAAGTCAAGCAATGGTTGAATCAGAATACCTGCCCGTTTCCCTTGATACTTACAACTCACAAAGGAATATCGACGGCAACGAAGACCGCTGTGGGGAGATTCAATCGGAAATTAAGTTTGATGTCTCGAAACCAAAGTCTTGCGGCAAGAGCATTATCAAAATTATCGAAGATTGGAAAAACTCCAACAGCCAATACTTCCACGAATTTGCAGACGTCTTTGGAGACAACAGTATTGAGAAACAATTACAGGAAAATACTATAGAAAAATACTGGTATCGGTTACTTGGGTCATCTGTGTGGTTAGAACAATACGGGGTCCACTTTATGATTTCGAGAATTGTTTACTCTCCTTGGCAAGTCAAAGACCACCCTGCTCTTTCGTTGACATATGGTCAAATTTTTGATGAGAACTGGAATGAACTTCTCGATGTTGAATTGGTTGTGCCTACGAACAACCCAGATCTTGGATTGGAATCTGTTATCAGCCAAAAGGACTTGTATGGGGTGGTTCAATATCCTTCAATGTTGAACACTCCAATCTATCATAACTCTAAAGTTAATGGAGATGGCTATTACGGCTCAGAAGACCCTCGTGTGATGCTCGTCAAAAACCCGCGCGGCCATGAGGAACCAATTATGGTATTTAACACTAACCACCGTAAGATTGTGCAACATGATGCTTCTAACCAGGATGAATCGACTCTTAAGTTCAAGTTTTACCGCTCTGTCTTTATTTCGTGGCCATGGCAGTCACAGAGAGGCAAGTTGAATGTCGACGACTTGAAGTCGAAGTACAACGACCACTTGTACAATCGTGTGGTTGAATTGAAGCGGGATGGTGCGGCAAGAGAGGCACAAGAGAAAAACTGGTCTCCTTTCCTTTCGGCAAAGGATCGTGAAGTATATTCCTACGATAAGTACATCTATGTGGTGTACCGTTGGACCAACCTCGAAATCATGAAGTGTAACCTTGCTGATATAAGTGGATCAGAATCGACTTGTGTATATCACTACAGGATGCACAAAGACTTGAAGAGTAATGAAGGTGTGGGTCCTTTGAGAGGCGGAACACAAATGTACAGTGTTAACGGAATGCTTGAAGATTACCGGTTCAAGTTACCGTCGATCGTGCCCGAATTGAACAAGATTCCTAAGGATAGAGAAATTTGGCTTGGATTCGCACGGGCGCATATCACGGACTGTGGGTGCGCAAAGGGCTTCTATCGTCCCAACTTGGTTGTGATTACTCGAGACAAAGATCAGTATAAGGTTAATCAGGCGTCTGGATTTACAGCACTTGGACTCGATGTTCGTGGATGGAAATTTGATAAACCAGACGAACGGTGTGATACCGATTTGCCTAATGCGCTCATTCCTAACGGGATCTCGTCGTGGTCGATAAAAGAAGAAGGAACTGGTGATAAAACGGCAATTCGGGATTATATGACTATTTCGTTTTCGGAGCAGGATCAAACTGTCGATGTGTTGCATATCCGCGGTTTGCTCAACACGCTCTTCAGAAGTGATTACGATGAAGAATCGCAACTGTACAAGTTGTTTGATGGAAATGTTACGGTAAACGCCGGCTACAATGATGACAACGTAAAGTGTGCGCTCAAGTCCAGTTATAAGTTCTGTGCTGAATATGGTAAGCAACATCCTTTCACCAAGCCCGAAAAGAAAGACTAAATAATTTATTCTTGCGTTGATTTGGTGTTCATGAATGGTAATAAATATTATTTTGGCTCGGTCCGATCTTCAAGCCACGTTTAGGCATTTTTATAACTGTGCAACCATTCCTATCAGATATAGGATTTACATGTGAACAAACAGGCATTTAGGATCAGGAGACAACTTGGTGATTATTTTTGTATTATAATATATACCACATGTACCACTACAGACTGTAAAACCACCTAAGTGGGCGGCCTCAAAGGTTGGTCTCAGCCGTTAAGCTTTTTTTTTAAACTTTGGATTCCAGAAGTCGTATTTTATTTATTTTTCAAGTTTAGAGCCACAAAAAGCATGGCAAGCGAACAATATTTTGGCCCGAACAAACAGATACATACAATTGATAAGCAAAAACGTTTTTTGGAAATGTTCCAATATAATACGGCTATACCACTTTTTGTAAATTATTTGCCTAAAATAATTATCTATAATATTGGAGATACACTGTCACCAACGTCCTATTACCTTAAAGCTTAATATAATATAGTTACGCTAATAACCTTTTGACACACATTCAAGCAACTAAACAATTGACCTGCAGATTTCTTTTTTAGCATATTTTCATCTCAGCCTCGTAGACTTAAAACCCTCAACTTCCGGACATATCCTTAAAATAGCTAGCAACTGTTTCGGTGGCATTCACATTAGCAGATAACTATCTTCTTTTCTTTTGAAGTATGTACAATTCTCTACTAAGAAGGAAAACTTTATTGCCATTGCTGGGTCTCATCCTTATCTCCCTCCTCGGACTTCTGATTTATATTGTACAGTACGGGGGTTACAATCCAATTTCAGAAATTACATCCAAGCAACCGATACCATACCAAACTCAAAACACAAACAATGTTATCTTCCCTAAGTCATTTCCCAGGGGCAAGATCAAGGCATTCATAAGTCACAACCCAACATTGGCTTATCACACCATTGTGACAGACTTCGACAAACAGCTGTCACTAGAAGACCAAATCAATAGCAAGTATCACGAACACAACATTACCATTTACAACAACTACGAAACGATCAATCTGGATATTTCAGGATGCCACAAGATACAGCATAACTCGACCATATCTATTGACTCGGCCAACAACTTACAAATTAACATTAATGACCTTCTCAACGATATAGTCGAGCAGATCGAAGCGGGTTCCAACCATTACCTAAATGATATTTCTTCATATTTTTATGCTCAGCTCAAATTGCAGCTCAAGCACAACATAGCACAGAGGTACTGGTATCGATTGGCAGGTTCTTCAGTATGGCTTGAAGAACATGGAATACACTATATGATATCCCGGATTGTCTACGCCCCATCATCGCACAGAAATAACCCTAAATTCTCCTTGGTATACGCTCAAGCCTACGACAACAAATGGAACGAGTTAAAAGACTTAACCATAGTTGTGCCTTCTAATAAGGGTTTCAGAGCATTGACTTTGCCATACATTGTACCAGTTCCGTTTTATTTTGAATTAGAAAATAAGTCAGGAAAGTTCTTTGGACCAGAAGATGCTCATGTCTCGTTGATACGGAACAAGGAAGGCCATGATGAGCCAATGATTATTTACAATGCCCACCATCGCAAGTTTGTTACAGATATAAGTAGTGATGATGAGCCCACACACATTAACAAAATTCCGTCTTTTCACAGATCTATTTTCTTAGCTTGGCCCTGGCAATCACAAAAAGGTAAGGAAAGCACAGATGGAGCACCTGATCCCAAATTCAACGATAAAGTCTACGTCAGAACCCAAGAATTGACAATTAAGAATGTTGAACGGCAAGAAAAGCAAAAGAATTGGGTTCCAATGATACTGTATGAGCAGCGTCTTCAAAATGGTTACGACAAAGATGTACTCATAGTCTTTCGTTGGGCCAACCTTGAGGTGTTAAATTGCAATTTAGAAAGTGGGATTTGTGATTTTGATTACCGTCTAAATAATACGCTTTCTGTGTCGGCGTCTGTTGGGCCCTTACGTGGAGGAACCCAAATGGTCAACCTTAATCAGTTAATATCGTCCACTGGTACCGATCTATCACACATAATGCCTTCGGGACGTGAAATTTGGGTTGGCTGGCCCCGGTCTCATATTGTAGATTGTGGCTGTGGCGAACGAATGTACCGTCCCAACTTGGTCGTTCTTTTAAAAGACAATCTTGATGGCAAAAATGTCTACAAGATTTCACATATATCGTCGTCAGTTAGTTACGAGGTACCAGTCATGGGTTGGGACTTGGGTAATCCTCGCGATCTGTGTGGCGATGGCGCAAATGTGTTGATCAGCAATGGTATCTCTACTTGGAATGTCAATGCCATAGAGCGCTCAAAAGAAGGCGACTGGCGGGCAGAAGATTATTTGACATTGATGTTGTCCGTATCAGATTACACAGTTACTAAGGTCAATCTCAAAGGAATGTTAGATCAGATTCTTCAGTTGGAGAATCCGATGTTGGTCATGAGAAACCAGGCCGATAACCAGACTTTGGAAGTCCCTGAAAATGCCCAACAGCTCTCAAATAAACTACTTGGTTATAACAACGATAACATAGTCTGTGCTCTTAAGGGGTCAGTTGAGTTTTGCAGAGATTATGGGAGAAACAACCACCTCATTGGAGGGTTTGGCAAGGAAATGGAAGACTTATTTAATAACATAAACCAAGGTGATGAGTCGTACAACTTACAAGAATATCAAAAGGACATGAGTGCACACCACCTTGCAATGGGGCAATAACTAAATTTATAGACACTTTATGGATAACATATGCATTGATTGCAATTATAGTCTTCGATTTTTATATACTTACGTGGTGTAATGTCAGTTTAGTGATAAAGCATTTAGAGTAACCTATTAAAAAAATAACTCCGACACCGGGAATCGAACCCGGATTTTGGCATGGAGAGTGCCAAGTGATAGCCATTACACTATATCGGAACTAGCTTATATATTCTTCAATTTGTAATTGTCAAGTGTGACACATGTTAGTATCATCAATATTTACATATTTGTCCAGAATGGTTTGTAGCTTGGCTAGAACATCTGGTGAAAAAATATACAGACACTCATAAACTTAGTTTGAGTGCTAAATGTCTATTCTACGCCTCAGGCCTCAGACACTGGTAGATATTTCTCGACAGTTGACCATGATAAAGGTCGTCCTGGCGATGTTTAGCTAAACTCACTACTTTTCTTTCTGCTACTGAATTGTTCCGACACTTAAAGATCAAGGTTTCTAAAATTTATTTTTAGCCGGAATTGGCGAGCTGGTATTTTTTGCAGATCATCACCGTTGATCGCCAAGAGGAAAGTATTGTCGCGAATCCCAAGTGACAGTAGGTGATAGGAATTAGAAATAGCAACCATCTACCGAGGTCATCAATAGGAAACGTGGCATTTTCGTTACGGTATCTCATGACAAAATAGGTATCATCTTATTCGAAACTCAAACGAACAAATAAATCCAACATTTGATATCAACAGGAACTAAAACCCAAGAAAATTGCGATAGAGTCAAGGTATAGAGAGTCGAAATTGTCCTAGGCTTATTCTGTACTGCGGTGGCCATGTCGGAAATCCTTGATTTGTCAAAAATATTCAAAAAATATTATCGACCCAGACAAAGATATCGCATGACTGGTTTCATTCCCACGCGCGCGGCATGACTGCATGGAAACTCAATTTATTTATCCTATTGTTGCAGAATACATATTCTGCATATAAGTACAATCACGCCCCGAAATCACACTTTGTCCTCTTTTGGGTGCAAAGAAGACCTAACGTTTCTGCAGATTCAACCCAAAATAGCCACGATACTCTCTAAATATCCAGTACTTCTTTTTTGTGTCAAATTACAGTTTTTGCGTCATGAAGTACTAAGTACTAACTACGACTTATGGGGAATCAAACTCGTCGCGATTCAATTACGAATTTTTGACTTCATAAATTCATTGTACTGAATGATTCGGGAACAACTTCTGTCTGAAATGGTACAGAAGTCCATCAGTATATAATACAAATAATAGAAGTCAAGAAGAGTAAATTTATTGTTAATTTTGGTTTTGAAAGCCATAAAGAGGAAATTCCGGTGTCGAGGGTAAAGCTTGTCTTTCAAGATGAGATTCAAGACTCTCGCCTCCTATGCATACATTCTAAAACGTATATGAATGCTAGTTTTTGAACAAATGACACCTTAAAGTTTCGTCTTCAGTCAATATGTGATCAACCAACCACTCTTTCGCTATGAATTTCTTTCCACAGGGACAGTCACCAGGATATTCTAACTTATTCTCAAATCCAGAAAGCTTTCGTATCTTCTTATCTTCAAATCGAAAGTGCTTGTGTACCAAGTGTCTCTTGTAGTCAAACTGTCGATTATATGAATTGGTTTTAAAATTGCAAACTGACTTCGGGAACTTACATCTGTATTTTGGAGTTTGTTCATGTATCCTTATATGGCGTTTTAAGCTCTTGAACTTTCTCTTACCACAGATTGGGCATGTGCTTTGGTCGTAAAATATCGTATCCACTGTGGGCGCTGGCTGGTTAGGGTTTGAATTAACGTAAGTGGTTATGTCTGGATATACTTGAAGGCCCTGCCTAATGAGTGTCTCAGTCGAATTTGATGCACTTTGCGGAATTCTAGATGCTGGTAAAGGTTGCATAGATGGCGACATCTGATATTGGGGTAGAGGAGGTGCGTAATTTGTATGATACGTTACCTGTGGTAAAGGTTGTGGCGGTTGTTGCAATATTGACGCTTGCTGATTGACAAATTTTTGGATCGGCGACATCATTTGATTGGAGTAAGTGTACTGCTGCTCTAAATTCCCACTATTCTGTAATGCTGGAAACCTTGGTGGTATTCGTTGTTGAGTTACAGGGCTCAGGTGAAAATGAAATTGTTGATCTGGCTGGTAGATTTGCTGTTGTAGTGGCTGATAAACATGTGGAGCCAACGTTTCTTCCTTTTGTTTTCCAATCTCTTTGGATATCAAGTCTTGATTTATGTGGATGGCACCGCCTGTATTTTGATACCCCTGTATGTTGGGATTGTCATCGTTCATCGGATATCTTCTTCGTGTTGATGGAACTTTTTGGATTGTGATTTATATATGAAGGTTTTGTTCTGTTAGTGAACCTCCAGTAGCTGCAAACCTAAGAATTCATAAACGAAGATTTCTACTGGCTTTTGTATTCTACAGTTTGCCAGTAACCCTACGAAGTTCAATGTTCCACTGTAGCTAATATATATAAGTTGAATTGATTGATTTATTTTTATAAATATTTTTATTTTTTTCCTGGCAATTATTTTTCAAACAAACAAAAAATGTCGATGGTTTCTCTTAACTTAAATATTCAAAAAAAAAAAAATAAAAAAAATCATATGCAACAAGGTATCAGACGCAACATTTTAGTGAGGATGGTGTTGGGCTTTGGGAATACTTGTAATCATCAAATAGCCGGGGTCACAACCTTGGCTTGAATCTTCTGCACCCCCTTTATCAAACTGAACTCCAGTTACAGATACCGTCGCATATGCCGCAGAAATCCATATGTACAAACTTTTCAATTTACAAAACAAAAGCAAATAGGTTATAGGTATTCTGATTTAAATCCGAGCGATGCGCTAAGTCACAAAATTCGTAACCATCTAGTTACAATGTAGAACATTTCAAAAAAGTTTAAAATTTCCTTGTCAATTCAGGAGAACCCGGTGGCATTTTATTCATCATGACAAATTGCAAAAGTACGCGACTCAACCGACATGAGCAAACAATACGCCTACATGGAAATCAATTAACAGGAAGCCTAGTTTTTCTTCGTCATCCGGGCTTATAATCAGTGCGTACTCACTGTCATTTGTTAGTTTGTCATTGCAACAGCCAAGTAAACCTCGCCGAGTTTATGAGATGTCCAGAAATAAAAATTATCATAAAAGCGAAAAATAATTTAGATCTTTTTTTTTTGCATATTGTTGACAAATGCGGTAAGCCGACGGATGGATTCGGTGACTTGTTCCATGCAAGGTGTAGGGTAGTCTGGAAGAATTACAGTTCAATACTACCTTAATCACTAAATGATTTTTCCGGAGCGTTAAGCTCCACAGAATTAAGCAAGGTATTTAGATCAGTATCATGTAATCGGTATGCTTCTCCTCACCCCGAGTACAACTTTTGTTGTTGAGCAGACGCCTCAATAATACATAAGGTTAATTAGTTATGAGACTGAGGTTAAAAATAATCACAAAGTCAAAACCGCCCAAAAAATAATTAAAAAAGCTCCCAGGACAAAAATAACGAAATATCTGCAGAAGTAGCATCCGCTGTGCTTTCGCTTATTGTGGGGAGTACACAACCGGTTGTAGTGAACAGATACTTCAATTATAGCCGTTTTCTGGACGCAAGGTCCAATCCACTTGGAATAGATGCCTCAGTTCCATTTCGGAATGCCTGTAAAATTTGTCATCCTAAAAAAGATAGTCAACGACATCACAACATGATTTTTTTTTCATTACGCCTTTTGTCGTGTTCTGGCAGTTTAGATCGACGGGGATCCGTTACACAATTCTGCTTTGGTACCTGGATTAATTCTCAACTAAGGAAAAATTTTCTGCGGATCTCTGAAATTTAATCTAGGAGCGACGTTCTTATCACCTGGTGCTGAATAGGTCAGATGAAACGACCAATCACAGAATGTCTATCGATAAAACCACACATGAAATTCAGCTACCTGTAAGGTCCGGTTGTAATTATGCGGAGGATGGTCTGCCCTGGTCATAGCGAAGTCTCTAGAAGGAACTAAGAGCTTGGCATCTCTATTTACTTTTAATATCCCCTTCTTCAACCTTTTCTTAAACCAGTTCCAGCAATCTTCAAAAGTGTATATTTTACGTTCTTTTCTCCAATAGATAATCGACGTAGTTTACTGGAGTGTAGGAAAACGGATTCCTTCAAGTGGCCTGGTGTCCTACATATAGTCGGGACAGGTTGCGAAGGCTTTCCTAATAGGGAAATTAGCGCTAAGATCCGGGAAGCGACATCCTCTATCACACCAAATCGTGGGGTATTGTCTTAGGCATACTTAAACAGACATGTTTTCCACATCAACAGAAGTCTTCACGCAAAGTTGCTTTTACCCATGCTCCGTGTTTCCAGAACCCTCAAATCTTTGGCCCTTAAGAGATCATATGCCTCTGTTGCCCAGCAATATTTCCCTCGCGAACCAACGGGTCCAGTTTTGGCTACTGAATCTATACCAGGACCAAAATCCCAAGCTTTGAATGAAGAACTTGGTTCCATATTTGACAACCGTGCCACATATTTTGTTAGTGACTACTCCCAAGCTGTAGGAAACTACATTAGTGACGCTGATGGCAACAAGTTGTTGGATGTCTACGCCCAAATCGCTTCAATTGCACTTGGTTACAACAACCCTGAATTGATCAAGGCTGCTAAATCAGACGAAATGGTTGACGCCTTGATTAATAGACCTGCTTTAGCTTGTTTTCCATCAACCAACTATAAGGATATCTTGAAAGAAGGTATCTTGGCTGCTGCTCCAAGCGGTATGACAAGAGTATGGACAGCTTTATCTGGTTCTTGTGCCAACGAAACTGCGTACAAGGCTGCTTTCATGTATCAACACGCCCAAAGAAGAGGTTCTTTAGAGTTCACCGAAGAGGAATTGTCTTCCGTCATGAACAATCAATTGCCAGGTTCATCTGACATGAAGATCCTTTCTTTTGACAAGGGTTTCCATGGGAGATTATTTGGATCTTTATCCACAACCAGATCCAAGGCTATTCACAAGTTGGATATCCCTGCTTTTGATTGGCCAAAGGCACCATTTCCAGAATTGAAATACCCATTGAGCGAATTCGAGGCTGAAAACGCTCAAGAAGAGGCACGTTGTTTACAAGAATTTGAAGCTATTTTGGAAAGAAACCCAAAAAAGATTGCTGCTATTATTGTGGAACCAGTTCAATCTGAAGGTGGTGACAATCATGCCTCTAGTTCCTTTTTCCAAGGATTGAGAGACATCACTCTCAAGCATGATGTTTTAATGATTGTGGACGAAGTTCAGACTGGGGTTGGTGCTTCTGGTAAGTTCTGGGCCCATGAGCACTGGAACTTGACTACTCCACCTGACATGGTAACATTCTCCAAAAAGTTCCAAGCAGCTGGATTCTATTTCAGTAACCCTGATTTACAACCAAACTTGCCATACAGACAATTCAACACCTGGTGTGGAGATGCTTCAAAAGCAATTATTGCTAGAACTATCTACCAGGAAGTCGTCAAGCATGACTTGGTCAACGAAACAGCTAAGGTTGGTGACTACTTGTACCAAAACTTAAATGCAATTTTTAGCAAGTACCCAACAAAGGCCAAGAACTTGAGAGGTGAAAATTTTGGTACTTTTATTGCTTGGGACTGCGCTAGTACCGATTCTAGAAACAAAGTATTGTCCTTTTGTCGTGCCAGAGGTGTCAATATCGGTGGCTGTGGTGACCAATCTATTAGATTGAGACCAACCTTGACATTTAATAAATCACACGCGGATGTGTTGTTGGGCGTTTTGGAAGATGTCTTCCACAAATTATAGAGTAACCAAAAATTTATTATGTCATAAATTCGTCTAATTTGCAACTACTGCAACGTTTTTTTTAACTTGTTTTCTTCTTTCTGTAAAAGTGAGTGCGCGCGCGCTCTCAATCTAACGGTCGAAGGTTTCTAGTTTGGGGCGGGCTAGAAAATCATATCATTCTATCGTCGACTATCTTGTACCACTCTATGGTCGTCAACCGGGCAGGTATCTTTCTGAGCAAAGTATGGCCCGAAATAGGTATGCGACCTTTTTAGTACGTTTTTTTAACTGTTTTGACTGGTGATGTTCAAATCGGTTTGACCTTGTTTCCTTTTTCTCTACTTCGTAAAATGTCGCAATTCACTAACTGCAGTTCACAGCACACTGAATGACTGACTACAACAACGGAAAACCTTAAAAAAAGACACTCTTAGGAGTTGCAAACTTTAGACTCTAATAACAATCTCTGTCTTCTAGTCTGTGGTGAGCTTCATTTCGTCTAATGTGTATTAATCAAAAATTTTGACATCCTTTTCCCCAGCTATTTAGTACACTCTTTTTTGTACCCCCAGTCAACCGCCTCCTTCCCGCGGTCATAACCAAAATAGTGTTAAAAAAAGTACCGCTGACCCTAATTCTTTTGTATCTAAAAAAACAGCCTCTTTAAAATATACCCCCACAAACGTTGACTATGAACATCATCGCCATATAGTGACAGGCACCTTACATCATCTATGTTGGGAAGATTGTTTAAACAAGGATCCAATACTGTTCCGCACCAGAGCGGTCTCCCGCCAACCAACCAGGCGTTACATGCCAACTCATTCGATGATTCTTACACTCGAGAAATACTTTATGGTACCTACAACTCAAATCCGCTTCAGCCTTACAACTTTAACAAGAAACTTTTCCGTATTATAGTGTCCCAGGACGGTGGTAATTTGCGTACCAAACAAATTTTGTACGACTCTGCCAGTGAAACTCCATCATCACCAACGAAATCACAAGACACTTCGAAAAGAAGCCCTAACAAAAATGTTATTATGTCCAAGGTCCACCACTCTTCTTCCGAATTAAATGACTACATGTTTGGCTGTGGATTACCATCAAATGAGACTCACTACTCAACCAAAGTCCATATCTTGCCACCATTGAATAGTACTATTTATGGATCATACCACTCAGTACTTCTCACTCGCCTTTTCTCAATAACAGATATGGAAATCAACCCTGAACCAACAAAAGCTTCCAAGCTATCCTCGTTATATAATTCTGCCTCATGGAATCCAACACCAACACTTCCCATCCGCGAATCACCCTTAAAGAACCTCCCGACACTGAAAAATGGCAAGAGTTCAAGTAGTAACTTCAACAGCAGATTCTCCATAGGTGTAATCATTCCTCTTGAATCTTTAAATGACATCAACGATGTCATTTTCAATAACTGGGACGAGATTACCCATTACTTGATACTTCTTCAAAAATTCATTACGAAAAAACTAATTTCGCTCCTAAATAGTGGTTTGAACAGTACCAATGAGGCATGCAGCACATTTATCATTAATAAAAGGATCCTGTTTCCGAATTACATTTTGCAAAGTGACCTTGACTTGAACCACCAGAAAGTCAAGTTAATCAAGTTAATATATTTTAATTCCAACATCCCGAAGCTTTTAGCATCGAATGACTTGATCAAGGAATCTATTCAACGCAAATCAGACAAGAATAACAGCATTCTATTAAACTGGATTCTAGAAGTTTTAAGTTGGTTAGAATTGAAGGAGGCCAAACCCTCTCAGACCCATCATCTTGGTTCATCATCGCATAATTCGTCGTCTAACACTGATCTCGCTTCAACGAATACTTTCACGTTTTTGGCTAATCTTTTAGCCCTTGTTACTCAATATCGAAAACTGTTAGGAGTGAAACCATTCCGCAATGTGACGAACAGCAAAACAAGGGAGATATCCAGAGTTGTTATTATGACTAGCAATCCCGTTGTCGCTAAGAAATTGATTTTCATTATCAATGCGTTAATTCCGTCCCATGGAATGGAATTGACGTTTGAAAATGTCGGTCCGGATATTGATTCAACCGAAGATTTTTCCATTCTAAAAAGTAGTTATGAGGCTCAAGAACTGAAGCTTGAAGTTGAAAATGATTACGATTCTGTATCGTCAAAGTCGCTCAGCACTGACGAGATACACTTGACGGGAAAGGCAAAAGCAGGGCATCATCCAAGGCCGCCTATATCACCCAGTATAGAACACAGAAAACTGCTGGCCACCTCATTACATTCAGCCCTTCCTATACCCATTAAGAATAGCACACATGCACACTTTTGCAGTTCCGTTAGTTCGTCTGAAAATTCATTGACTCGGTCTACTCCATCTATAAAGGGCTGGGAAATACCAAGCAAGTCCATTGCTAGTATTACAACCACCTCAACTAATCCTAACAGTTCTAGAATCGATACTAGCACGAAGGGAATTCCAATTAAAGCATCATTTAATAATTCGCGAGAGCATCTTTCAACCCCAGCCTCTTTGTCAAAATCTACTTCAGTATCATACCTTTCATCTTCTTTGAGCTCATCATTATCATCTACTTCTAATTATTCACTTTCGAAGATTGGTGGAAGTTTCATGGAGAAATGGAAGAATTCTTTTGGAAGTTACAAGAGCAATGCTTCAAACTTTTCAAATTATGAAAGTAGCGAGTATGTTCCTCCAGCAACATTTGGCAGTTTATCAAAACAGAAATCTATTCAATCGATGAGATCACCTTCTCCAGCAATAGAACAAGAAGAGTTCATTTGGCAAAGTTCATCTAATGTAACCTCACCTGCAGGAAACAGTTCTATGGTTTCAGGATATTTAGGAACACCAAGCAAATTATCCAGAACTCAGTCTATGTTTGATTTATACAACGTTAACAAGACACATAGCATGGCAGATCCTGTGAATGAAGAATCGTATTCAAAATCTATGAGCTCAGTTATAAACAATACTTTGGAAATCAAACGAACTAAAACAAGTCTATTGAAACCCTTAATAAGTGATAACCTAGTAAAGAATATCCAAGAGCACAATACAAGCGTAATAAAACGGAAATGTGCAGAAATAATCAATCTCAAAAAAATCAAGACAAAAAGAATTGAAACCACATTGGAGGTTGCGCCATTGTATTCGAATAACAAGCTCGAAAAAAGAGATGATACCAGTGCAGATTATGAAGATATCGATGATGCTGAAGGATTTATTATTGATGAAAGTTCAAAAAAATCATCCAAGAAGGAAAAGTTAGACCAAGTTTTCAAATACCAAGCTTTACCTCCCCATGTTGCATTCAGTGAAGAATATCGACCGGAATTTAATATTCAAAGTTGTCCGATGAATCCCAAATTGGAGCAACAAGTGATGAACTCAATGAAAAATGATTTACTATTCTATCAGAACAATTGCCGATACGACCAGATAGTAACACGCTCAGTATTTGTTAGTTTGCGTGCCCGTGAAATTGAGGTCATTGAGATGAGTATTGCGAATGACAGTGGACTTGAAGTAAACTCTCCGATTGTATCTGGTATGCCAGAGCTGCCCAATGAGAAACAGGATACAAGTACACCAAAGAATCGGTACAAGACGCGCATCAAGAAGGTTTACACTCCTAATAAGTCTTCTGGCGAGAAAGGGTTAATTAGTAACATTCAGAACATTTTGAATGAAATGAATAAGATCTTTCAAGAACAGCAACAAAACTATACGGACCTAGATGGTAACCAGAAATTGAGATTACCAAACCCAGAAGCGAGCGAGACATCGAAGAGACTTTCCAGTTTAGTTTTAAGCCTCCTTCAAGGGATAAATAGATAACAATAGATATCAAATGATAGCTATAATTTTTGCGAGATTTTTTTTTTATGAGGCCATAGTGTCAGTGCATTTCGGATAAATGTGGGTTAAGATCGAAAGAAATTGCTGAAAGCGATATGAGACAAGACTTCGTACCTCTTGAAGGATCATAATGTAGCACTATCTTTTTAGCATGTATGCGCATGCATGTACATATGATTAATTTGGATTGGGGGCAGCAGGGGTAGCGCCACTGCGAGTGAATGCAAGTGTTATGATGCATGGAAAAACTTCTGAGTGGGTGTAAAAAAATAATGTGAAATACTTGAAGCTGTCGAAATGTGCGGTTGGAAATAGATGGTGAAAAGACCTACACGAAAGTTTAAGCCAGTCTACTATAAAGGATAAATGTGGCAAGTGTAGTCAGAACGGCTTAGTAAGTTTGTTTAAATTTAGTTAAGGTTAAGGTTTGGCAAAGATTTGAAGGGAAGAAAGCCCGCCTCTGGACTTGGAACTTTGTGAATTCCTGATTGAGCTATGTTCAAACGTGTGCCTCAAACATATTAATTGGGCTGGGAAGTGCGGGTCACCTTGATTTTTTTGTACACTCTTAAAGTTGCCATTTTGTGGGAAAAAAGGAATTTCCGGAAGAGGAATCCAGATGTTTTGAGGGAAACAGAGAAAAAGAAAACCATGAATTGAAGATAATATAGGTAACAAAGGACGGAAAAATGCAAAATGGTTGGCAGCCATCCGGTGCGTTGTAGATGCTAGTCTCATTCATGTTCAATTGCAGCCAGCAAGCTGTTGTATACTATGGCTGATGTACATTCAAACAGAACTACGCTAATTCAGATCTTTACGAGAATCTTTCCCATGTTATTTTTTAGCGGAATTTTTTTTCTTTTTTTCAGTAACCTTTAAGTACAGATTCTAGAGATAATAATTGGCGTGACAATTATAATATATTTGGATATTAAAAACATCATACAATAGAACAGTCATACAGTGCACCAGTGCACCAAATGTCCAACGAGGCCTTTTACATCATGCCAGTATTTGCAGATATCACGTCAGGCACCCACATGAGATCCAAATTGGCAGAATCAACGTCATAATCCGTCGAAAAGTCACCAACTGGGGGTAATGATGTCAAGTCAAGGCCTATTGGCATTTCAATTAAACGATTAAGATCGTCTGAAATATTAATATTATTATTCAATGAGGAGGTAGTATCATGAAAAATAGGCTGGACCACCAATTCCTCCTCTATCTTAGGTGGCGCAAAGAGAGCTGTAGTTTCTCTGTTAAACTTAGTGAGGTCTGGAGCAGAGAAAGCCCTTGTAGTAATGTCATTAGTTGTCATTGGTGGAACAGCTTTGACATCAGAACTAGGGTCAAACATATTGAAGTTAGAGCTCATAAGAATCTGACTCAAGTCAAACGTCTGCAGTTCCGGCACCTGGTAAGCAACCTGAGGAGCATACTGTGTGCTCAGTAAGGGAGAGTTCGAGGACTCATTATCAACCTTTATCCTCTTAGCTGACTGCAATTGAGATTGTATGTTTTCTGGAGAAGTTGGAACTGATGAATTGCTGACAGACTGTGTAGATGAAGCTGGCGTTGGGGTTTGGTAGCCATAAGAGTTCAGCATTTCATATTCACCTGACTCTTTACATGAGTTGACAAATTCCCAGCATTTATCACCGTATGTCTTCGGCGTCAATCCAGTGACAGACTTGAAAACACGATGGAAATGCCATGCTGACAACTTAGACTTGGCAGCCAATTCCTTGAAACCAAGTACACCTCCTCGTCTTCTTCTCTTTTTGCTTCCAGGACTACCTGCGTCCTCCAGTACCTTGACTGGCGAAGGGGGTTGAAATAATGACATGGCCGCAGCCATTGCCAAGTGCCGACAAGCCAAATCTACTATTCTATAATGGTCCAGGTCGTTCTTAGAAATGGCATTATCTTTGGAAACTTTTCCATCAAAATTGATGATGGGAACCGACAATCTTCTGCCAAGGACATCTTCCTTTTTCTTGGATTCAAGAATGTTAGCTTTGATATTTTGATCGTTAACGTCTTCATTTTCATCAAGTAGTGGAGCAAGGAAACCAATTTGTTCATTCACGGTTTCAACACACTTCACCAACAAATTGACATCAATATATGGCAAATTCATAGGGTCGCAAAATTCACACGGCTTGTAACCCAAAACTAAAGCATCGTTTGCCTGATCAACAAATTTAATCTCCAGCTTTAAATTAGTAATTGGTCTGAAATCACAATCGGGACGACAGAAGAATCTGTTAACTTTGTTACAGACAAAGAACAGGGAAGCCGCAAATGGGTCACTAAATTCATATGCCTTCCACCTGGCACTTTCTGTGGAATATACCATTGTTATTTTCTGTTGTCCAAGGGGTACTGCACAATTGGAAAATGTGATGGTCTTAGAAAATGCTGTTCTCTTTTGCTTAGTTCAATGCTTGAGAACCGAATGTAGATCTGTGTTTTCTATATTCTTGTAGCTTGCCGGGTGAAAGAGGGATATACAATTACTTATATATACAAAAAATAGACTGTACATTAAACAACTCGTTCGCCACAAGGGATTATGTAAGTGTTAAAAAATACTAGGGGAAATAATTTCTTACCTTCTTGTAGAATATTATTGAGGGATGAGTGTTTTGTGATTGTTTTATTTTTAAGAAGAGATATCTTTTCTTTTTTTGAATTTTTTCCTTTTTTTTTCTATCCAGCTTGTTTTCATTTCAGCTCTCAGAGGTAAGCCATATTTACTCGATGAAAAGAGAAAGGGAAAAATCTCTCCCAATGAGCAAAGTTGAGTGTCTTGTTGTGGTTATTGACATGTTAAAAGAAAAAAACATAGATGACTTTGCATGCAACAAGACTGCCTGGATATTGACTTCGGTTAAACACATTCATCGCCACGCCTTCGCATGTGGGCGATTATACAGTAAGAGTTCCTAAAATGATATCAAAGAACTATTTTAAAAATAATTATGTAGGTAGATTTATGTCATGAGAAAAAAAAAAATCAGTTTTGGGTGTTATTTTTTCCTGAATTATATCTTGAGATTGTAACTTGAAAACAGCAGGGAATCCTCATGGTCATAATGCCGCAAGTACGGGTTAAAACCTCGTCTCCAGTCGTTCTTGAATCCTCCACTATGGAATTGAGCAATACCCCATATCGTCGTAATTGTAAGGTAAGATGCGTCATATCGAACTAAATGCATAGTCTGTTTTCTAGACTCGAATACGATTCCTAGCTAAAACAATCTGCCAAGTTCTAAATCGTATCAATTAGCATCGAAATAACAATCCCAAATTTCACTAAAGTTTCACCGATTCGAAAGATGATTACTGTATGTTTCGCTCTCCTGAGGCAAATGAATACTTTGAGCATTGAGCCATAATCTAAAAGAAATTCCGTTTTGTATAGTTACACCCTTTTCATCTCGTAAATGATGGCATCCTATTTATTACAACAAAATTCTGATAGAAGTCATCCGACCCTGATCGTCCGACCCTGATCGACGACAACGTCAGTTCACAAAATAGTATTGTGCAAAAGAACGAACCGTGACGTCACAAAAATATATTTTCTTCTCTTCAAATTGTCATTCCACTTTAGAGAAAAAGATTCATCGAATCTCGGGTATCGCCACTCCATCTACCAGCTTAAAGCATCGCATGTGAGGCGCAAAAAGATGCCGAACAAACCCGCACTAACCAAAACTATTATGTTGGACAAAAATAATTCCCATTTCAGAAGCAATCCGCATAGGATTAATATGCTATAAGTCTCTGAATTCCATGATGCGTTTCACTCCATATCGGTAGAACTCAAACGTAAAGTGCGATGCATTTTTTAATTGGTTAAAGTTGCCGTTTCGTCACTTATTATTAACCAAAAAAAAAAAACTCGCAGGCATCCCCCACATTTAAGAAGGAAGTCCATTTTTGTAAATACATGCGGCAGTTACATTAACCTGTCACCAGGAAATCTATTATTGTGAATTTGAGGCAAATTATGGGAAATTTTTTTTAGACTGTTTGTTCCGTTCAGGGTTCTTCCAGCTGGATTTTCACTTTTGTACCTCCTGTTAAGTACTCCGTCATTATATTTTACATAGATTTTAAATACTTTTTGAACAGGGGAAGGTAGTAATCTAAAAGTGAGTGAGCTACTTTCGTCATCTTTATTTTTATTTAGACTCACTATAAGATCTGTATTTCATCGAATTTCCGTCATCAAAATTCTTTTTTCATTCGCCTCATGGAAATTCCAGACCCTACCGGTTACGTTTCACCTCGAAGGCGGATATGCTTCACAGGGCCTTGAATTATGTACAGGAAATTTTTGTCCCCTTCTATCCGGTATATAAATTGGTCACTAAAATTTCCCGAAGCTTACGAAAATGTCCTCGGCCTGCATAACCAGCACCCTGTCCAAGAACAAGCGTTACTCATCTATACACCAGATAACGGATGGAAAAAATCGTACAGTTCCAAGCACGCCATGGTGGACACACACACTATATCAATGTGAAATACGGATACTTCATGTTTGGATTTACATTGGTCTACGTTGCATTGGGGCTCGCTCTATGCTACGTGTACCATAAAGGCCAACGTTCTACTCAAATCGAGAAGATCTATCGGTTGCCTGTATGGATTCACATCATTGGATTTCTTGCCATTACAACAGGGATGCTAATGTGCGACTGGCACCAGGTCTCTGAAAACTATGTCATATTGCTAAAACGTATAGGACGGTTAGCATACGCTCTTGTACCTCTCGACATCTACCTTGCAATCCGTACACCCGATACAAATGCAATGGGAATTTGGGGCCACTACTTGGACACTTTGGCACTCCACAAGTGGCTCTCTCGAGTAATTGTTGGGTTCGGAGCTATTCATGCAATTGGCTTCATTGCCAAGTGGTTTGCAACACATTCATTCGTAGACAAAGTTTTACTTTTCGCCAACCTGTTGGGGGTCTTGGTGTTCTTGGCATCCTTAGTGTTGGCAGTAATTTCAATTCGCTGGATCAGAACAAAAAAATACCGCCTTTTCTACATAATCCACAATGCCGTGAGCTGGTCTTTTGTGGTAATGCTAGCATTCCACGCTCGGCCGGGAGTCTGGTTGTTCTCCGTTTTATCACTAGCTCTATTGATATACCAGTTGTACTTGCGCTTTTATAGCGCCATTCTGTGTACAAGTTCCCAAATCGAGATCCATGATCTGCCACTGGCTTCGTTGGTTTATGTCAGGATTCATGCACCCCTTGCTTACCTTCCAGGATCTCACGTACGTATAGCGTATTCTCCCAATAATTTGAGGTTCTGGGCATATCCTACACATCCGTACACAGTTGCAGGCGGAGATGGGGTAACCTCATTTGACTTGATATTGAAAAAAACGGACTTCCGCTTAGATTCTGGAAACTACACAATTTCAGGTCCGTTTCCAGCCGTTTCGAGCCTGTTTTTTTCCTCGGTGCGCCACCTCCATATAATTTGTGGCGGTTCAGGTCTATCTTTTGGGTTGCCGTTTTTGCAACATTTCCGCCCAAATATTCCTGTACGGTTGACTTGGTGCATCAGAAATATGCATGACTTGCATATTTTAACGCATGTGGATGAAAGCGTTGCTAGCCTAATCGATGTCTATGTCACCGGGGGGTACTCCGAACTACATGAAGAGTCAAATGGGCTTTTGGGCCTGGATGAAATTGAGCTTACTCCTATTAACGTCCAGAACAGCAAACATGCTCATAATGTGAGGCGTGGTAGGCCAGACCTAGCCCAGATTTGTCGGTTTGACGATCTGGCATCTTCTAATTGGATCATTGCTTGTGGGCCTACAGAACTTGTTACCGAGTCGCATAAGCTGGCAGTGGCTAATGGAGCCAAATTTTTATCTGAAGTTTACCAGATGTGAAATATACAAGGACACGACTAATTTGTAGGCAGGTCATTCATTCAGCATTTTCTATTGTTAACATTATTTTATTGTACTGTTTGTGACGTGTGCACAGATTCACAAGAATCTTACTCAGAAGCGCATATTACCAGAACGGGACCAAACCACAAACTAAGAATAGATATTCACACATGTACACATCTAGAAAGCAGCAAATAACAAAGAAAAAAATAATGAGAGACTTTGACTCAAAAAAATTCAGAAACAAGCTTGCACTCAGGATTGAACTAAGGACCAACAGATTTGCAATCTGCTGCGCTACCACTGCGCCATACAAGCTGGTTCGATGGTTAACACTTTTATCTTGTACTTTATCAAGGGAATGAACATGAATGAAAAATCATAGGTATTACAACTGCCATTGTAGCCTATCTACTGTTATTATGCAATAGATGTAGGTGTTTGATATTGACTCAAAATTCATTTTTTTAAAAAACGTCTGAATTTTATCTTTTCGAAAATTAATTAATTTTACATAATTTAGCCAATGGCAACGACAATCAAGGATGAACAGACAACAGTAGTACCACTTCACACATCTCCAATTCACTCTAAATATTCTAGAGAACACATAATAGCACTCAATAATCCAACAACCTCGTATCTTCTGCCATTAGCGGTGATTTCCCTCATTGATTTGAACGCGTTCTTTGCTCAAGTCGAACAGGCTCGGTTAGGTGTCACCAAGGATGATCCTGTGGTATGTGCACAATGGCTGACTCTTATTGCCGTGTCTTATGCTGCTAGAAAACACGGAATTAACCGTATGGATTCGCTAGCTTCAGCTCGTGAGAAATGTCCCAATCTCATTGTGGGCCATGCTGCTGTTTTCAAGCGTGGAGAGTCACATTGGGCGTACATTGATGCACCACCTAACCAGGCAATACACAAGGTGTCCCTTGATCCTTACCGTAGAGAAAGCAGAAAGATTTTCAATTTAATTCAACAGCACTGTGACTTGGTTCAAAAGGCGAGCGTTGATGAGTGCTACATGGATTTGGGGAGAGAAGTTTACCAGCGATTAGTTCAACTCTTTCCCTATATAGTTGACCATGAAGCTTTACCTCCAATTCCTGATGTTTTACCAGCAGAGTTACAATGGAGTGGACATGTAATACTCAGTGAGGCAGAAGAATCAGTTGTAAATGAGCGCCAGCTAATTTCTGGGTCACAACACGGCGAAGTGCCACAACCAAGTATAAATGACTGGGACGACATTTGCTTCTTGATTGGGTCGCAATTATTGTTCAAACTACGCCAAATAATCTATCAAGAATTGGGTTATACTACATCTGGAGGTCTTGGCCGAAATAAACTTCTTGCTAAGCTAGCAGGAGGATACAAAAAGCCGGACAACCAAACTATTCTTCGTAATCAGCTGATACATCGCTTTTTGAATGAATTCCAACTAAACAATATATCTGGATTGGGTGGAAAAATCGGTGACATGGTTCTTCAAAAGGTTGAAGTACCAGAAGGATATAATTCAATTGCATATATACGTGATAACTTCACTGTTGAATCTCTCAACGAGGAAATCCGAGACAAAGAATTAAGCAGAAAGGTCATAGAAGTGGTAAACGGGGATCATAAACAAGAGTTGAATCATAAAATAGATATCAAATCAATGATGTCACGCAAGAACTTTATGGCAAATAAACCAGTATCAAACCTAGGCGAGGCACTTGACTGGATCAAAGTATTTGCTGGAGATTTATACAATAGGATGGTTGAACTCGATGACGAAAGCTTGAATTTATCTTTACTGCAAGCCCAAAGCCGAGAAAAGGGTGATATCAGACGTCCCAAAACTATTAGTATCCATCTAACAACAAGTCTGCACCACAAGCAGTCAAAGCAGACCACAATACCGGTCATCAGGTCTTTGGATAAACTTAAGGAGGTATTTGGACAAATTGGTTACGGATTGTTAAAAGAAGTTGTCCTGACATCGTTTTCGATTCCAAAGTTGAATAATGGCAAATCTCTAAGGGAACTTGAGAAAGCAGTCCATCCATCTCGCATAAAAATCATTCCGCTAGCAAGTTTAGCGTTAGTTATCTCCAATTTCACTAAAACAACCGATTCACTGTTAATTGACACATACATGGGGAGTGGTACAAATAATACAAAAACAGCCCTACATCAAGCCAATGAGGAATTCAGGAAGAAAAAGGCTACGAAAAGTCCAATCCCTATGCCCGCAAAACTGCTTTCTAGCGACGATAAAGAGTATATCAGCAAATTGTTTGCCGATTTTAATTCAGCCCAAGACACAGGCTTCAAACCGATCTCAAAAACAACACCTAAGAATAATTCAGATACATCAGCATACATAGCGAGAATGTTTGAAAATTATCATGCCGAGAACATTTCACAAACTCCACTATTAAGATCACCTACCAAAGAAGGCCGCAAATATAATGAGGAGCAATGGCGAAAGTACCAATCAGAGTCGGAGTTCAAACATTCGGGTTCCAAACCAACATCAGAAAAGGTTAGAAACTCCAATTTAGATATATTGCAATCGCTCAAAAGACAGAAACAGACTCAATCATTATTGGATCATTTGATCGCCAATAAGTTCTGTCCTAAATGCAATCAACAAGTAGACGATGTAATTGAACATAATGACTTCCATATAGCATTAGAGTTATCAGAGAAGCTCAATAAGTGATAACCATCACTCCATGTTCATCACAAGATCCATAATCTTTTCACGATGTTGTTTCTGGAATTCCTTTGCTTGGATTAATTTCTCAGCAAACTTGTTATCCTTTGGTAGTTGAAGTTCCTTGACATTAGTTTTCTTCCCATTTCTGGTCAATAATCCGAACGACACAGTTTTAGAAGTTTTATGATTTTCCTTCGCAGCCAAAGACACTGATGGAACAGGCATATTCAACTTGTTGCGAGTCTCGATGGTGCCGCCATAGGAATCTTGTATCATACGTTGGTACTCGCGATCCAAATCATCAACAAACTTTTGTTCATCAAGACGACTCCTTTCGAGCTCTTTCTTTATTTCTAACTCATTCACGTCGACTTCTTGGTCCTCGCTTTCAACATCAGAATCCGATTCCGATTCCGATTCGACATCGGAATCGGATTCTGAATCAGAACTCTCGAATTGAACGACATCATCAACATCATAGTCGTCGTCTTCGTCATCATCTTCGACATCAGCAACTAATCCTCTCTGCTGCATAACTTCTTGTAACTTAGCCACAGCTTGTTTCATATTGGAAAAGCGCTCGACGTTAAGATGCTGATATTTGACGAAAACATCGTTGAGCTTGAATTCAATATCAACTGGAATTGGACTCTCCTTACAGAACAAATAGTATTGTAGAAACACTAAAAAAACTCGGATCAGCTCATAGAAAGCTGCCTGTCTCTTGGCGGCAACACTTTGTTTCCTGGGATGTTTCTTCTTTCGCTTACTCAAAAGGTCATCCTTAATAGTGACCAATAATAAGCAGCACAACTGGACACGGAAGTAATTATCTGGCTGATCAATATCAATCTCATAATGATTGGGGAGTGGCTGGTTATTTGGGTGGCCAAAACAGATAATCTTGTACATAATATCAATGATAAACTTGGAGTTCATAATGTCTAAGTTGTAGATCTCACCCAAGTACTTGACATGAGCCATCCGTGTTCTATTCATACGATAATTGTTAAGTTCGAGCCCACGATATATGTTTTCCGTCAAAGAATCAATTGTTCTCACTAGAAGCCATTTACCTTTGGATGATAGAACACTTAAAATCACAGCAAGTGAAGGAATATTATCATAATTCAATTCCTCAGGAGAAGCGAGGCACTCAAAAAGGATTGGACGGAGTTCGGGATTGGTAAGAGGTAGTTTTCCAATAATCCGAGTAATTATTCGTTCTGTGCTCCTATTCAACTCAGCTGTAAGTAAACGCTTGAGAAATTGTTGCTTGATTGTGAGGGTTGGCTTATTTAACTTGCTAATTTTGGAGGAAGGAGGGTCAATCATTGTGAGTAAATTATTAATAGCATGTCTAGTTAAAAGAGTGGCATCCTTTTGCTTATCCTTTAATAATTGAATCATCTGGCCCATCAAATCCTTATATTCTGGATCGCTTATCAAGAAACGACCAATTGTCTCATATAAAACACCAAGAATGTCAATATTGTTGGTTTCAGTGATTTTCATTGTCAAACTTCGTATTTTATGAAATATGATGTGCTCAGGAATCAATTTGAACTTCACCAACTCGGAAAAGAAGAATATATTCCTGAAATCTAAACGAGTGTGGTAAATCTGAGATCTGAACCCTTTATCAAGTGTCAGAATAAGAGTTGAAATGAGTGTTTCCATGTGGATCTTGTTAATCCGTAGGAAACGAGCACAATACTTTAAGTTTCCCATGGTTGCTTCCTCCGAAAAGAACTTAAGAATTCTGTTCATGGTTGCATTGTTATTAAGGTTGAGCTGATTGAAGACAAGGACCAACTGATCAAGGTTCTTGTCCAGTGCATTTTCAAGTCTCGCAAGAAATTCATTTACCTTTTCTCCATCAGTGGCACCTGTTGGTTGGATTATATTAGAGTTTTGGGTTTCTATTTCATCAAGAGTTGGAATTACCGTGTAAAATCGTTTTTCTCGTTCGTCTTCCCATACTCCATTCATCTCATCAAAACTCAGAGATTTGCCCTTGACCAACTCAATTGCGCTTTCTACCACATTCTCGTTTTCCTGGACTAACAATGGCATTTCAATGTTTAACGTAGATGAGAAATATTCACAACTGGAACAAAATTTTTCAAGTAGTTGTGATTTCTGTTGTAGAACTTCTGTGATCTCTTCCAAAAATTTACCGGTCCTAATGGATGCTTTTCTGTTCCGTTCGTTCAAAACCTGGACATTGGAATTGAGCTCAACCATTGTTTCCATGGACAACTTTACAAACTTGTTAATTAACTGCTGAAGAATATTTCGGCACTCAAACAGGAGCAAGTCATTATCGTCATCAAAAATCAAGTGATTGAATCGACGTAAAAAAACCTGACAGATTCCAAGTGAGTTGCCCAGTGAAAAATCAAAACTTAGGACATCCCTCAAAACCACTATTATTACCGGCTGTGTTGCAAGCTTTCCGGAAAACTTGGATAGTAATGTATCTGGAATTGCCATCTGGGCATCCTTGACGCTCAGAAATATCCCAATAATGTAAAACTCTCCTAAAAGCCGAATAAGATTCTTTTGACGAGCAATGCGGTCATCGTCGAACTCAGGATAATCACTGCTAACAGGATTGGACAACCCCACTAACATATTTGCCAATAAAAAAGGCGAGAATTGCGAGGTGAATCTTTGATGCAATGCAGAGATGACTTCCATGGCCGGTAAGATATTATCCCGCTTAGAAACACGTACCAATCCTTCTGAACATGCCGCAATTATTTCTGAAAGGTATTTTTCAAGAGAAAGAGTTTGAATATCTTTCAAAATCGAACTATACTGTTCCGAAGTTAAGGAAACCTTGATTTTCTTGATAAATGTAGTATTCTTTTTGAGCGAGGAATCAAGCTTAGAATCGGTTTTGAATATCGCCTCTCCTTCCCATGCCGATAAATTTAGATACCTGAGCTCCCGTCGACGGTTATCGATAGACATTTCCATGGTTCGAGCTAACCAGTTTTGGTCTCAGATCACTAAGAGAATACTTGGAAATATTTGGTCGTGCACAAACCATATTCATATTTACACTATATACACTACTGGAGGACTGGTTTGGTACCTCTGACTCTACGGAAGACTCTTCCCAGAGGCAAACCGTGGTCTTTTCTAACCTTTACGACACTTCTGTCAAAATTCTGTCTCCATACATGAGCACCTACTGGTACCAAGCCATTTTCTGAAACAAAATGACGAATATCGAAATTATCACGGACGAAATCTCCAACAAAAGACAACTTTTGAGTTTGTCTAAACACCCAAAGACATGCTCTTTGGTTCTGAGAATTCTTTTCTGGTAACAATGGTTCATATTCTTTGAAAGTGTAGTTGTTCTCTAGTAACATCTTAGGATTGATAGTGTTATCGACATTATTAAGTGGAACATTGGCCAACCCATAGTGAAGGGAAGTTGTAAACGAGTTAGTGTCAAGATCTGGGGTATCTGGGTTTACCAATAACACAGTGTATAATTGGTTTTCGTCAACACGGTCGAATTCCTGGATCAAGATGGTTGGTGGCTGCGAAACTGCAAATGCAGGTAATATCTCACCAGGTGTGACCCAATCAGCAAACTCAGATTCAACATTGTGACCAAACTTAACCTTCACGTCAACTTTTGGATCCAAAGTAGGCAAGGTGTCAGGTATAACTGCCAATTGTTCTAATCTTTGCATAGTGACCATCAAATCGAAGTTTTGCCATTTCTCACGGAGAAGATGACGATAGACTGGTTGAGATTTATCAAGATTTGCGGAAGGCAAGTATTCAGTATTGTAAAGAACTTCTGGGTTATTGATTTCAGCTTCCACCAACAACGAATCAATTTTGGCCTGATCTTCCTTGTTTGTGTTTTCTATCTCGGCATACTTTTGGATACTTTCGTTTTCAAGAAACTCATAAGCAACCTTGAATGCATCATCAATGCCAACTGGAGAGTGATATGCCAACTTACGACCGTAATGTTCTATGGATGCTGGACCTTGAGCACCAATCTGTCCTAAGACCTGGGCTCTCACTTCCTCATTTGCAAGCTTCAAACTGGAAGCTCTTTTCGAAAAATCCTTCCAGGAAGTGGTTGAATTCCACCTCTGCTGTGAGAAGCGGCAGAAACCACGCAGATTCATTCTAGTCAACATAGCCTGTAGTACTAACTTACACCACCTCGCAATGAAAATTTGTTAAGAGGAAAGTGAAAAAATTCGCAGTTCTGATATTTACGCCGGAACCCTAATTTACCGTTCCATTCTGATATTTACGTCCAGTAAAATTTATTACGCCAAACTATAATGATCCATATATCATCTATTCCATAATACCTTTAAAAACATTCCCTTTAGAACCATTCAAATAAACTTCCATTCCTAATAATTAACAAAATGAGTCCTGCTCATTTTTATTTTTGCACAACATGTGCCGGTGCCAACGGTAGCTTGTCAAAACCAAGAAAGTCGTTATTAATATTCATGCGAGGAAAGAGTCCTGGAGCCACAGGATTATCATCCATATCGTCATCATCATCGTCATCATCTTTGTCAAGATGAAAGTCTGGAATCGGTGTGGGAATACCAGTGCAAAGGGTTTGGATTTCCTTCAACCAAGGTGACTGAGTCAGAATTAAATGGTTTACACCAAGGAGGGAGGGTGAAACGTGCTCAGAAGATGAATCCTCGGCAAGAGGAGCAACGTTAATCATATCAAACTGAGCATCTTCTATCTGTAGAAGAAACTGCTCATACAGCTCGACGTGGTTATTCATATTGAAAAGAAGGTGGCTTGTAGGAAAGGAAAATTCAATGCGTTGCAAAGAGATCCATATAAAAACTGTGGTTCGTGCAGGTCGCCGTGATAGGGCCTGTATGCCGCTAACAAACCCGATCGGGCTAACCGAAAATTCTCCGGAAAACCGGAACAAACGTCTATGCAGCAACCTAGAAAGCTTACGAGATGCTTTATTAGAATAGCGACCTTACAATAACCTTACGTAGCATTTCTATTTTGGTACCAACCGCAAACCTTACTTTTATCTTCACCATAATAAGCGGCTAAACCTTAAAAAGATCGCCTTGACATTAAAAAATGCCCCAGGATGTCAAAATGCCGCTTTTCCACTAAGATGCAGTTTAGCCGGTTCCGCCGTCCCACGCGCACAAACGGCTTCACATCACGTGACAGGAGGAAAGAAATTTGGGCTGTCGATAAAATTCGTAGATGCTCGTACTTTAATGTAAGCAAAACTCTTGGCTGCATACAAAAAATCCGAACCCAATAATAGAAGACCTCATTTTATTCACATATAAAATATCAGATGTTATTTGTACACATAAAAATCATCTTAAATCTTGTATAACACATACACACATCTACACACACCCACACAGAATACACACACCCACACAAAGTACACACACCCACACAAAATACACACACCCACACAAAGTACACACACACAAACACATAACCTTGTAACGCCCTCCGTTTATGGACCCCAAGTAAATACCATGCAAGTTATTTTTCGCTAAACTTACTATTATTAAACACAGCTGCGGGGGGCACGGGATTAGCACCATCCGTTTGGCCAGAAATTGGCGCAGAGCTGTTAGTGTTACCTGGCGACAATTCAATAACTCTGCTTTGAAGAGCCAATGTGTAGTCTCGTAATTGAATGTTTTCATTACGTAATTCCTCAATTGTCTGGTGCAAATGCTCCACCTCTGCAGCCTTAGCCTCCAAATCCTTGATGTACTTATCCTTTCTCTGTCTGAACGCCCGCTGAGCACTCCTGTTTTGTGCTGCACGTTTCGTTTGTGATACTGACCGCACTGGCTTGTTCATCTCTGTCGCTTCTGGATTTAGGATGACAGGTGTTGGTGTAGTAGCTGGCGGTGCCAATTTCTTGGATGCATCATCAGCACCACCATAGTGAGAAGCATGTACGACACTAGCAACACTGGCACCTGCTTGTGCATGCTGAGGGTGACGTAGATGTTGCTGCTGCTGTTGCCGTTCTTGCTGCTGCTGTTGTTGTTGTGCATTGGCAACGGCCGCTGCAGTTACATCATCGACAGAAGGAAATCCATCACCTCCATCTTCACGTGTAAAAGACGGGTCAAACTTCTCTTCATTGCTGTTTTCTTCCTTCCACGAAGAATAACTGGAACCATTCATGGCTGCTTATTTGGATAGATTATATAAGCCGGGAAAATGATAAGCACTTATGTAAGTTCAGGTTTCATTTGTTTTTTTTTTGATGACAACGTTAAAAAAAAACTGTTACTTGAAACACGTGAAACATCAATCATGTGACTTCCCCCAAGCTACCAAAAATACCCATAAGAGTTGGTACGTAACCCGTACCTTTCAAGGGCCGATTTCAGTCGAAAAATACGTATTCTACGAACCCCAGTTACACGTGTACACTCGATAGGCCGCATCACTTCAAGAATACCCATTAAGCCCGTGTCTTGGTGTAGCACGCTTTGAAGAACTGACATCTCCTTTTTCTTTCGTTCTCGTCCCAAATCAAAAGAACCTTGCGTTACAATGTCAGAGATCGATCTTCTATCATCTCCCCTATTTCTGTCACATTCTGGCCGGAAGACTTCAAACTTCTTCCCTACTCCAGAAAAACCTCGAGAAGAACCTCAAAGATCGAGATCATTTGCAGGATCAACGCCTACAAGTATGGCTACATCAAAGTTCTTCACCGCAAGCGAACCAATATTTCAAACTAATACTCCACAGCAACGGCCACTAGAGACAGTTGGACGTGATGTCTCACTTGATATTGCCTTGAGCTTTTCTTCCTTTTCATTATCATCACCGGGCCCTGCCGTCAACCTGCGAGGGTCGATCCTTTCACCACCAACTTCGTCAGGTTCAATGCTTAATTTAGGTACTCCAAGTGGGGCTTCCACTACAGGCACGGCAACACCTTCTATAATTCAGCTGTCGATTTGGAACTACAGCACGCCATTGCGTGTCGAGGAACCGACTTTCGAGCCGCTCACATCATCCAGAGAACTATTTACCGAAAAGGAGGAATTTCCTGTTGCTCGCTATCCTGATGAATTTCTCTTTTCTCCTTTTGAAGAGGAGAAGAAAGAAAACATTTATTCGAAACGGGTTAATAACCCGGTTTTTGTACCAGCCGAGCTTGAAAGAACAGAACTGCAGATCCGGGGTGACAAGATGCGTGAATTTCTTAGATTACATCCACCTAAGAAGAATAGGAAGACCAAATCTCCTAAGTTAAATCCATTAGAAGATCCTCTAGCACGTATCAAAAGATTAGAGGCAAAATTTGATCGCAAACACAAATTAGAACCGTCAACGACAAAGAAGTATACAGAGACTGGAGCGTTAGATGTCATGAAGGTCAAGGTTCGGTTACCGCAGGCGGGAACGGCACGCCATGACCGGTCAATGTTTATTTCATCGATTTTGGGCCCTGACGCAGACACTTCTAAGTACGGTGAAAATTACTGCTCTAAATTCTACAAGCGAAACTCTCATGGCTACATGTTCATTAAGGAACCTACCAATTCACTCAAAGTCAATACATCAGGCGGCAAGTCTTGGGTACAGTTACGAATTAAGGTACCTACGAACGATGAGGTCTTGTTAGTTCGTAAACTAAAAGTTGATATTAGAGAGTTACCGGTTTGGAAACCCATCAATATGAATCATCACAATAACGTGACAACTTATCCATACCCGAAGAAACGGGGGAAGAAGAAAAGAAGAGAAGGATCACGCTAGAGTATACTAGGAAATACTTATTCCAGGAGATTCGGAGTTGGGTGATTATATTAAGAATTGGTAGATACGACCTCTCCCCTCATCACGGAGAATCCCAAAGTTGTGGTCGTAATGTTTAGTCTTTTCTATATACTTTTTTTATGGTACTTTTATTTGCATCAAAGCCCAGAACTCCACCCTTAAGAGGCAAAAAGAATCCACAAGACACTATTGGTCCAAATTGATGTGTAGAAAGTGCTAAAACTTATTCCAATGTTCCTGCGCCGTTTAACTGGTATGTTAGATGTTTTTCTTTTTCTTTCTAAAAATTACATTAATTGTAAGCTTTAAATTTACTAATACTTCCGTGTTGGCCATAGTGATTCCTTACAATCTCGAAATTGCAGCCATCGTCTGTAGAAGGCTTCGTTCCAGTAAAAAATGGGGTTATCTGGCAAATCATACGATCGGTTTTGTGGCGTGGAAAAATAGCAGAGACTATCGGTTAACGCACGACATGAAAAAACCACCAATCAAACGAGTGAGTATTCTATTATATAAAGAAAGTACCACGATTTAAGTTAATCAGTAACGTTATAGTTAAAGATGTTCTCCATTCGTTCTGCCTTGAGATACAGCCCAGTTTTGAGAAGCAATGTTGTTAGAGCCAACGTTATTTCTAACGTTGTCAGACCATCCGTTGCCAAACAAGTGAGATTGTACTCCAGCGACCATCACGAAGAAACATTCGAAGAATTCACTGCTAGGTATGTATAAACAAAAAAGGGAAAAGTATTAGGTGATAGCACAGCAAACAGATAAATAAAGCAACAGTCAAGATATCCCAATGATAACCACTGGTCTGTGATTAATGTGGATGACTTGGTGGTAGAATCATCACACCATCAACATTTGACAATCAATGTCATAATAGAAAACGAAAAAAAAGACAAACCCCAAAGCAAATCAAAATAGTAACGAGTGGTTTAGAACTGAAAGTTTACAGAGATACATCCATGTCCTTAACTTCTCATTTGTTGTCCATATCAACTTGTTTTTTTTCTTTTAATTCTGATTGGAACTATACTAACAACACTTAGATACGAAAAGGAATTCGAAACCGCTTACGACTTGTTTGAAGTCCAAAGAATCCTCAACAACTGTTTCTCTTACGATTTGGTTCCAGCTCCAGTTGTTATCGAGAAGGCTTTGGAAGCTTGCAGAAGAGTCAACGACTACCCAACTGCTGTCAGAACCTTTGAAGCTTTGAGACACAAGGTTGAAAACCAAGAACAATACCAAGCCTACTTGGAAGAATTGAAGGACATTAGAAAGGAATTGGGCATTGACTTGAAGGAAGATTTGTATGCCGACTCTGCTTAATTTAGCTAGTTTTTCAAAACCAATCAATCATTTCTATCAACCAATACATGATTAGTATTACTATTTCGACGGGTGTAGATGTTAGGGAAACCGGAAATTTGTGGAAATTGGTAGATATCAGTGCAAAAAATGGGATACGTGAAGGAACACCTATGGTCACAGCAAGCAACATTAGTTAGTCAAACCCTCTCCCGGTTGAAAGCTTAATTTGAAGACAGAGCTCTGAAACCGTGCAATCTCACGATAGAAACATACTCTGGAATTCTTGAGCATTATTAGTCAGAAAAGTCACGAAGGTGGAATGCGCAATTTTAATATAAGAACTATCCGGATCTAGATCAAGCGAACTCATGTTTCATTTTAGAGGTAACTGGGTTTGAGATAATGTACGATAAAAGAAATGTTGGCAAACTCTTGGTAAGGAAACTATTTTAAACGATTCTGAAATAAACCGTTTTAAGCATTAATTACGGTTCCAAGTTCTCACTTGGACTATGTTCTAGCTGACCTCAAATCTGTAGAAAATCAGGTTGTGATTTTTGTCGTACGGTACAATACCCTGCATACAACCAGTCAATTAATTTGTACTAATCACTGACCAGTCTTTTTATTATACATAATGTATATACCTCCAGCAGGGGAGAATCCTGGCGAAAGTCTGGATAAACTGGCAGGAAATACCACCTCAATAGTAATTCCTGCCAATTTGGTACCGAAAAACCCTAGTGTTGGACTTTTTTTTGGGGCATTGACACCGGCTGCTGACAACTTTCCTGCGTTATGTGGTGCAGTGGCGTTTCAAATTGGCATAGGATTGGTTTGTTTACGAAGAACTCAAGGAATATTACGTCCAGGATTGGTTTTTGGTCCTCCACGGTCGAAATGGCGTGCTCTTGTGCCTGGGGTGCTTGGGGTTTCGGCAATTTTCGGTGCTGGGTTAGAGCTAGGTCGTTTAAGTTTACCATACGATCCATGGGCCGAGGAAGCCAAACGGTTTCGTAGGATTGCTATTCGTAATGGAGACAGACCCAGTGCATATTTTGGTGCCTATTCATACTACAGACCTATGAGCCTAAACGAGTGGACGAATCGAGTTGGGGACTGGATCAAGTTGATTGAAATGGGAGATAGTATGGGGCGTAATGCGCTTATGCATCAGCTCAACACCAAGGGAAATTATGCAGAGGCATATTCCAATGTCGTGGAATCAAATGGCATTCGTTTTCACGAACTATTAAACAAAGAATTAAAAGGTGTGACCGAGCTTAACAAAGTCAGTCGCATTGATCTGATCTTGGAAGGAAAATCACCATATGTGAACCCCAACTACGGTAAACCACACATTCAATTGCGCAATCATACTATAGAAAGTGATGAGGAGTTTGATATGGTTTGGACGAACTTTGATCCGTGGGATGAATTAAAGTTAGAGACTGATTACGATATCAGGTTGATTCCACGTAAAACTGAGGTGCTACAGGAACAGGCATAGTCAGCAAGTTAACCCACTCACACTTGCATCCTTGGCTGACTCATACATAACAAATTATGTTTTTCTTTTTTGACTCTTAATCTTTGGCCTTTTTTTGAAACCATTACATTTCTATTTACATAGTTTTATCTATCATTTAATTTTCAATGATCTCATCTGCCCATTTCAAACTCTTTTGGTCCCCATGGCCCAACAGCGCTTTGGTAAATCCATCTAAATGCTGTTTCCACAACAAGTCTGCGGGATCTTGATCAGGTTCCACCCATTCAAATCCATCTCCACCACTCATCCAATATGCCTGTAACTTCAAGTCTTCCAAGTTATCTTTGGCCTCAAGCAACCGAATTTTTTCACCGTGACGGTTGATACCAGGCTTTAAAGTATGCTGCGTTTGAAACATATCGTCATTGGTACGGCAAAGCTCATTGATAAGCTCTGGTGTTGATTCACCTCCGTTTCGATTACGGTCAGCCTCAACAATCTTGGAGGCAAACAACATCTCGTCAGCATGACGGAACCAGTGTGTATAGAATGTCCCCTTTTGCCAGGTCAAGTAGTCACCCCCTGAGCTTACCAATTGTCTTCCAAACCTCACCACAGTCACAAAAAATGAGGAGTTAAGGATGTAAGTCAAGATCATGGAATTAATTGCGCCCAAATGGCGCCATCCAGCCAGTAATCCACCTAATTCAATTATTTCATTTACTCCATATTTGGTGAAGAATGTTATCATCAATGAAGTGGCCACCAATTTCCCAAAACCATTCCGCATAATTATATTGTTTTGAGATATATAGTTGGGGTGTGCCACTGTCAAGTCAGTCACTGTAACAGCCCGCTGGAAATCACTATCCCAAAGCGCCTTTCTTAATGCGATAAGAGCAGTTTCCTTGGAAATAACTGCATCTGGGTTCTGACGATAGTATTCACGTAAAACCAGAATTGTTACCTCTGAGGGTAGTTGGAGAAGAAGAATTTCCCGTACAAGCTCGGGAGTGAGCTTAACTGCACCATCTTTAAATAGTTCTTTCACAACCAGCACAGTAGCTACAGTCGATTTTGAGTTGGAATCAAGTGTTTCCTGTGGTGGGTTATGCTTTTGGAGTTCAGAGCACGCTCTAAGTGCTTGTATAGCAAGTGTCTTTCTGTCATTCTGATTCAAAAGCTGGTTCTGGACAGTTTCCTGAAGTTGTCTGTAATCTGAGATATACAAAAATGGGTTAGTTGAGTTACACAACGTAATACCAGCATGGAAACCTCGATGGAATACGTGTGAACGCAGTAATCTCGAGAGCATGGTGATGGTGTAGTGTGAATGATGATTGGTAGTGCGTTGACCGAGAAGATTACTTTCAAGGTTTTTTTTTTCCAGATTTGCACTGAGTCGTGCGTGCTGCAGAGAAATAAGACAGGATCTTTACGGCAAGGTATGGTGATTTATATTTATTTTGAGACAGATGGTAAGGTACCAGAACGGGTTCAAATAACTAAATAGCGATATTGTTTAATTTTGATGTAGAGATTTAAGTTGTTAGACCATTAAATTGAGATTTTTTTGGCTTGTTTTCAACAACCTTTCACAGATCGGATAGAATCAACGGAAGTTAAGGGGACAAAAATAGTTACATTCACCTAGAAAATGCCCTTAAACTTTGATGACTTGATGACTTTATTCACAAGTTTAAGAAAAAGACCCTCTAAATCATATTCATTACTAGTACTTAAAACAATCCCAAAGCTACAACAGCAAATCCCAATCCAATACCAAATCCACCCATCTCGACTTGACCGGCAGCGCCAGCGGATTTAGAACCGTTATCCTTGGTTACACCAGAAGAGGATGAAGTTCTTGGTGATGTTCCGTTAGCAGCAGCTTCTGCGCTAGAACGAACCACACGAGTCGTAACAAAAGTCAAACCCTCAGTTGCAGGGTTTTCAGTACCATTGTCTGTAGGAGCAGGTGCCGCAATTGTGTTGGGTGCTGCGGGAGGTGGAGCCTGAACTGGTGCGCCACCGCCACCACCAAGACCTATACCATTACCTCCAGGAGCAGGAGGAGCAGGAGCAGTTGTCGCATTTGGATCGGGCACTCCTGGTGGCACAGTAGCCTTAGTGACACCAGTACCAGTACCAGTACCAGTACCAGTACCAGTTCCAGTGGCTCCGGTTCCTGTTGGAGTAGTAGCGCCGGCAACAGGGGTCGTGGCACCAGTTGCTGGTGTTTTTGGAGTAGTTGCACCAGCAGCAGGCGTAGTTGCACCAGCGGCAGGAGTTGTAGGTGTAGTTGCACCAGCAGCAGGAGTTGTAGGTGTAGTTGCACCAGCAGCAGGAGTTGTGTCAGCAGCGGCACCAGCAGCAGGAGTTGTGTCAGCAGCGGCACCAGCAGCTGGTGGGTTGGCAGCGCCAGCCGCTGGTGGATTGGCCGCAGCAGGAGCAGCGGCAGGAGCAGCGGCGGCAGGAGCACCAGCAGCAGGTGGGTCTGCTGCAGACACCTTCACTGCATTCAAGCACAAAGCTGATATCAAAGCGTATTGGTACTTCATTCTCTAAACAGCAGATATCAAAAGATCTGTTGCACTTTTTTTTCTCGTTTGTTTATGTAATAAGACACACAAAATTCCTGGAGGTTAATTGACAGGGCAGGTAACGCGCTTTACCATGATTTTGAGACGGGGCGTGCCGAAGAAGATATTTAAATAAGCGGAAATAGCTTACTACGTGCAGGCCAGACGCATCCTGGCGTATACAGGGAGGGTTCTAGACAATAGTTACAGACCAGAATTGGATACGCCATACAAACATCTGCTCATGCATAGGAGCACAGATTATGTGTTGAAATATCTCCTGTTTAAGTATACAATCCTTAGTTCAACTCATATCTGTTTTTTTCTTTTTTTTAGTATTTCTATTGTAAAATTACATTTATTAAGTAGGTGGCTATGGTACAACTGGGTCAGCAGCAGAATTCTATAGTACATTAATGGACATTTGATTCTAATTCTTTCTTTTCTTCTTTCTTTTCTCCATCTTGGGTGCACAGTCTGGACAGTACCATATCTCATCGTCCTTAGGCGGCGATGTAATCCCCACACAGCTCCAATGAAACCATTCAAACTTACAGTCATCGTTATCACACCCAATCATTTCACCAAATGATACACGTTGACAGAAACAGTAGAGATTGTTATCTGCATCTTCGCTATTTCCAGGTCCATGATCACCCATACCCATTCCCATCTGTAAGTCCTCACCACCAATTCCAAGCGATCCAATAGTCGCAAGCGATTGAGGAAGATCATCTAGATCTTCAGACTTTAACCGCTTAAATGGACGGGATGCAGCTGAATTGGCACCAACATTAGCCCCCACACTACGCAATCCAATCTGTTTCCTTTTCTGCAACCGTTTGAGTGCCAGACCGTCCGAAAAGGGCATGCTTCCATTCCCAGAACCGTTGCGAGGCGTGTTGGATCCAGAAATCGATTCCAAATAGCCTGAAACGGAACCTACTTCATTCTTGTCTGCATCCAACATATCTTCTATTGGTGGCAAAAGCTCATCTCGCTCAAGCTTGGCTATGTCGGTCTCGAAGTTAAATAAATGCTTAGATACCAAAAAGAGGGCTGTGTTGGCTAAAAGAATCTTCTCCTTTTGTAACTTTTGTACGGTCTGAATTTCTTCCTCTATTTTAGCATATAGCTGTTGTTCTTTCGGATGCTTTGTAAGGGTACCATTTGATCGGATAAAACGGTGAATCTGATTGTCTTTAGCCTGATATCGCTTTCGTGCATCCATCAAATGACCATCTTTTGTCTTTATTTCCTCTAACAAGTGCTTTACCTCCAACGGCAAGTTAGAGAGATCTTGGGTATACTTCTCTAGTACAGTCGAAGTGTCCATCGTTGGAGTCGATATTTATGGATTTCGATGACGGGTTTTGTAGGGATTTATGCAGGAAACAAACACCAGCGAAATTCAAGATCCCAAATTCTTTAGTTCATTGATAATGTCAGATATTGAAAAACTTACAACTGAAGTTGATAGTTTAAAACTAGACGATGAATTTAAACAAATTTTCCAACCAGAATATCAAGTTTTATCACATCAGCAAAAACAATTGCGTTCACGACTCATATCTGCTTCTCAAACAGCACCATTCTCGCATGCACTCTACGAAACATTAATTGATAACGCAGAGATATTTCTTAGTGGGTTACAGAAAGTAGACGACCGAAATGGAGCAGTAATTTTGAATATTGCCAAGGATGGCGAAGTTATTGAAAATTTGGTGAATACCGTCAAAACTTTACTTAAGGCTTCAAACAATGATCTGAATTCCAGCTTCTACTTGTCAATATATCTCCTGTTGATAACAAATTACAGCTTTAAGAAGAGCCACGTCAGCTTGTTTCTTCCCTTCTTGAATCCATTACTGCAGAAAGAAGAAATCATATCACTTACATTACTAATCATTGTAAAACATCTAGAAAGTGACAGAAAATCAACCATCGAAGACATTATAGAGTTTCTTGAATTATTGTATGAGGATAAGAGGCTCACAGTTTTACAATTTGTCAATTATATCAAAATTCTTGAATTATTCTTTCCAATTATTCCTGAAATTATCGGTCCCATTTACACCAATAACGATACCAAGCGTCATATCTTGGTCGAAATCGAAAGTATTGTTGCCAATAATGTTGGCTCGCCTAACCAAAAGTTGATCACCAAAGAAATATTATGCTTAATTGCTGCTTCGTGCATTAATGACGAATGCCGCCACTTCAATACGCAGAGTTATGTTTCCTTGATTAAGATAGGGACTAAACAACACGATAGCGAACTTAGGCTACTTTCAACTCTTGTGTTTGTGAAGTTGTGGAATTTTATCCTGTTAGAAAAAAACAACGATGTCAAGGTATCCGACCTCGCTGATTCTCTATTACATTCCTTAAAGAAACAGGAAAAACTTGAATTGGTTATCGAAGGATTGGCTTATTTGACATTGAATAATGCAGTGAAGAAACAAATCAGAACTGATGAAGAAGCTGTTTGTGTTATTTTTGACCATCTAGAGAAACAGGACCTTTCCAAGACCGCGCTATATGGGCTCGTGTTGACCGTTTCGAACCTCTGTAAAATAAAAGAAAATGATTCAACTGCGAAAAAACTCAAGAATGTTGCCAATGCTAATAAGCAAGAAGAGGAAGATATCAGTCAAATTCATGTATTCAACAAATCTCTTTTAAAATCACATAAGGTAATCGATGTGATTTCAAAGGTTAAACACGAATCAAAAAATGTATTGATTCAATTTATCACTATTATTTACATGATATCGACAAATCAAGACCGTGAAGCTAAACAAGAGCTTAGCAAACAAGGAGCATTAAACATAATAATTGGATATTTGATCAACAACAGCAAAGTTGAGAAAGGTGTAACAAAACCAGCAAATACTGCAACAGAACTGATTGAAATTCGCAACCTTGCCTTAAGAGCCTTAGCCAAGATACTAATAGCTATTAATCCAGCACTAGCATTCAAGAAGTATGATATAAAAACTTGCATTCCATTTTTGGTTGAGTTATTGGGTCCTGACATTACCAAATACACTGGTTCTCTTCAAAATGACCAGGATCAATACCTATATGAAATGACCAAGTTAGATCGGTTTGAGTCCTTGTTGGCATTGACAAATCTTGCATCTGATGCTTCCACCCGTGCAAGTGTGGTACAGAGTGCTTTTGAACATATTAATAATTTAATTATTGATTCAGATGAACCAATTGTTCAGAAAGCATCTTGGGAATTAGTAAGTAATCTTATAATGGAACCATCCATGCTTGCTAAATTTTTCAACCTTCAAAGTAATGAAAATAAGAAACGCCTTATCTTATTAGTACAATTACTTGATTCAGAAGACGAATCATTACAAATTGTTTTAGCAGGATTGTTAGCAAACGCGACAGAGTTTGAAATGATTGCTCAGATTCTTGCTTTGCACGAAGAAATTAAAGATAAGTTGGTTGATGTTATTGTCCGCATTCTTGAGAACCAAAATAACAATGATTTATTACTACGTGTGAGTTACATTATTCTCAATTTGGTTTACGCTGCAGCAAATTCCAGCAAACCATGGACAGATAGTCGCCTTATGAAGGCCTTGAAATCAGTAAAGGGCGATGGACAAATACAGGAAATCGTTGAAAATATTATCGGAGTGATGAACCAATAAAATCATAAAAGTATCCACTTATAATTAGTTAATCTTAGGCAATTATACACTTGTAACACTAAGAAGAAATGTAGTTGTACTATAAGGCTAGAAACCGATGCTACTCCATTCGTGCAACTGAATTGGGTTCTAACTGTTATCACACAAGATGCATGCATCCATTGAAATATCCCAAAGAGGCAAATACACAAACTACTTCAATAATTCCTTCAATAGAATGTGATAACAGTCTTCAAAGAGAACTAGATACCACTACAACGTGTTCATGTGTGTTACTTCTCCTCCACCATAAATAGAGCTATAATTTCCCATTTTTAACTTAACAATCAACTCAACTAGAAAACTAAAAATGGCTGCTCAACAAACTACTTCTTCAAATTCTAACAAGACTCAATCCGCTGTTAAAGATAACGGTGGATTCAGAGTTTACGGTGGCTTTGTTCCAAATAAGTGTGTTATTGTTTAAGAGTCTATGTTGTGGATTTCAAGCAAATTGTCTCACACCATAAGTACTTAGACTTGCGGTGAAACTGTTACAAGTTCTTGTCTGAGTTTATTTCATTTATACCTTTCATCTTATACTCTGTTACTTTTTTATTTTCTGTTACACGAGCAGTTTATTATTGTTTTAATATATGTTCATTTTTGCTAGTTTTGTAGATCAAGGGCCAATATGATAACTAAAACAGCCTAGAAATGAATTAATCTCTGGGCCAAAGTCTCGTCATTGTGCTTGGCAGACTCCACAGATTTTTTTACTTGGTTGGAAGACTTATCGTTATCCAATTGGACACGAATAGCCTTATGCAAATTCGTCAAATAATCAGCATACCCTGGTGAGCCATTGGAGGCCAAAGAACCATTAAGTGCATCGTGCACTAATGCCTCCTTAAATTCAACCACAGAACCATCAATCCCTGGTCTAACAATTTGAATACCAGCACTCCCCAAAGCCGGAGACCCGATAATATTCTGAAAGTAGGCTACAATGTTTCTGGCCTGTTCAGAAATATGAGTAGGAAGCTCTGGCAACTCATCAATTTGAGGACTGATCTCTTCTACGGATTCAATATGTTCTCCAAAGATATCTTTAATAAGAAGAATATTGGATTGAGGGTCAACCCATACGTAGACACGACTGCCATCACAAAGAATATAGATACCATATTCCATGCTTGAAGTAGAAAGGTCTTTGAAACGAGGTAATTTGAGACCATTTTGTTTTGGGAAACCATCATCTTCTTCAAGCGAGTGTAACTCAACCAATGCTGGATACAAGTGATACATTAATCTTTCCACCGGCATTGTCAACATATTAAATGCATCGGCTAGTCTGGCATCTGCAGGAAGGCCGGAGGAATTCCTTAATGCCTTTGTCTTAATGAAAGACAACATATAGACAGGCAAATGCTTAATCGAATCAGGGAAAAGCAATTGGCTTGTAAAAGTTCGTTGTCTGTTATGCCCCAATTCACTCATGGCACGGTATTGGGTAAAAATTTCAACCAACTTACGATTGACAGACTCACGAAGTTCGGTTAAGGGTTGCTTACCCAAGAAGGAAAGAGTGTCACGAACAATGGTAGTTACAACTGCATTCTCATCGACAAAATTGAACACATCCTCTAATCTTTCACTCACTGCTAGTACCAAGTTAATGACACGAACCTTTCTTACGCCATGCGCATCAGTGTACAATAACGCAGCTTGGTAGTGGCAATCATACTTAGTACTAAGCTTTCCGTCATATTCAAGTAAAACGGTTATCGTCAGATCTTCACTCAACACCGGGATAACAGGGTCCTTAGCAGTACCAACGATGTTGACATCAGAAGAAGCAGATGGAAAATAATATTGCGATACTTGAAGTCCGTTGGAGCAGCGCAATTTCAACTGACCTTGGTAGCCGACAGCTTTCTGAACACTAGCCACAATTTTAGCAGTAAGGGCTCTGGCATCTCTCTCATAATCAAAATGAGCCCATCTAGTGATATTACCCCCCGTAACTGATGATAACCATCCAATATTTGACAAATCAACTGCCGTAGACGAAACTACGTGGACATCCAAACCCACATTTTTTTCAGCAGCATCCTTTGCAAGTAATTTATAGTATTCATGATCAGGAAGTAATACCTTTTGCTCTACCTCAGGAGCTGGTGTTCTACCAATAGCTTTGTTATCCTTGTATTTGAGTGCACCTGGACCCCATGTAGGCAAATTAGCAAGAATTGAGGTGATCTTACCACCTCCATATTGCTCCAAACATAACAAGGCCGTACGAAGTGCAACTGCATAGGCAGACTCTGAATCAGGAACATACTCACCAGAGCACAACAGTTCCAAGTTGTTCAAGGCATCTTCAATGATGTTACGTGATTCTTCAGGGTCAGCAAACAATCCATCATGAAATGGAACAAAAGGATCATCCAAATCAGAAGATATTGAGATTTGGGTGCTTTGAAGCTCTGGCGAGAGATTATAAAAGTGAAGACGCTTGTCAAAGGCAATGAGGGAAAACTTGATCAGTGTTTCAGTATTGATAATAGCTCTTATCGAGTCAGCAACTAAAACAGGCAAGTTTTGCTTGATACTTTGTTCTGAGATATCCACTAAGAATACATGGTGAAGTGGGTGAGTATCTTGTTCCTTAAAATTGTATTCCTTTGGAACAATAAGGTCGTAGACTCCTTTGTGAAGTTCAGGACGAGTGAATTTGTCATACCGTTGACCATTAGGATCAAGAAGAGATTCATAATCGGATGGAACAATGTTGTTAGGAAACTGACAAATGTTACAGGAAAATCTTCCATTTTGACGAAATTGCATTGATGGATTAATGTAAGTCCGACAACGGCGACATCTGATTGGTCCATTATCAAGGGGATCTTCACTTTTCAAATCACGGGTCATATCAACCACAGGCACAGGTTCCTCTGTGTCCAACAATGGGGCAAAAGGGCGGATTGTCACTGAAACAGGCAACTTTGATGCTTGACGAAGTTGCTCGGATTCCGGAACATAGTACATCGACGAACGAATAAATTTGGACAGAGCTGTCCCTTGATCCACTGAGTGAAACTGCGTTGTTGCTTCTGGAGGGGAAACATTTTGGAATGTAAGGAACGATTTGTCTGACAAGTACTCCACTTGATTTTCATAACGGTGATCCGAAAGCGAAAGCTCGCGGCCAGCAGTAGGATTGGGGCCATTAGATGATATTTCTACTGGAACCTGATGGTTTTCAGGAACAGGAGAAGGAGCCTGACCAAACGAGTTTGCAACAGGCAGAAACTGTTGAAATTGGGCTGGCAGTTGTTGAAATGGAGCAGGCAGTGGTTGTTGAAACTGAGCAGGCAGTGGATACTGATGATGAGCAGGCAGAAACTGTTGAAATTGGCCCATTGGTTGCTGCAATGGAGTAACCGGTTGCAGGAACTGAGGTGGTGCAAATGCCGGCGGTTGTTCTAACGGTAATGAATCGGCGTCGGTATGGAAAGCTCTTGCTGCTCTCTTCTTCTTCGTTCGAGGGCTGCTAACAGCAAGGTTTTGAAAGTCCCCAGATAGGTCAGTTTGACTTCCATTCATGGAAGTATAGCCGCTTCCTAGTGGCGGTGGGGGAGGAAGAGACATAGATCAATGGTTTCGATGTTGACTACACGAATTTACATGTTGGTAAAGTGTAGTGATTCGCATCATCAAATGTGCAGGATTCGAAAATCCATTTGCCGACAAAAGTTGAAAAATATGTGCACTACTTGGAAATCGAAGTGCTTGGTCGCCAAGCCATTTTCAAAAAAGCTCAGGGCCCATGTCCAAAGCATGGTTTATCGCAAACGACATTTTATGACAAAAACGTGAGTCCCTCGACAAATAGTACTGTAGACTAAATGACTGACTGGATTTTACCATGTATGTATTATAAATTTGCGACATTACTAAGCACGACATTTGAAGACAATTATTATTTTTCTAGTACAGTTTACTGCATCCTGACAATGCTAAGAAAAACCAAGAAAACCAGAAAAGTCTGTCCCACAGAACATATATAAACGGAAATGCCCATCATGGAGTCCTCTGACTTCTTAAACATGGGCAACCTGCTGCTTCTTTACTTACAGCAGAGTGATTTACCTATCAATTGTCTGGTATTTTCCTTGCCACTTGGATCCTTAGTGAATGGGAAATCAAATATCTCAGAGAGGTTTCTACCTGCTTACTACATCACCAACTGTCTGATACCGCTCTTGATCCTGTTAGTTTCATCTCAGAACGTCAGCACCTCACTTCAGGATCACTCTAAAGTTGGCTCTCCTTATAACGAACGAGACAATGGTGACACCTTCATTGCATTATTGTTTACTATATGCGGCACTTGTGCATCGTCATGGATGCTTACACTTTTGCTATATTTGCTGCCACGCCATAAACGTAAGCCGTGGCTGACGCAGATTGCAACAATATTTTATTCCATTGTCGTTACCGTTTTGTTAAACAGAATAACTGATGGGAGCAGAGAGGAGTACTACAATGACACTTTGGATATCATTAAACTTCATGTTCAGCTTTATAACGGCAACACATACAGAATAATGGAGATCTTTTCCCAAATTATGAACCACATAGCGTGGATACAGATTGTTTGGCATATAACTCGTGCTCGATATCGTTGGTGCAGTTTAGCGGTTGGCATTACTCTTGTGTTAGCATATACAATCAGCACAACCTATTACGAAGGGAGGCATAACGATAGATCATCGATATTCAATTCCACAATCATACCTGATACATTCAACTGGCGTGCTGTGCGGTCATCGCTTAAGATCGCGATTCTAGCTTGGTTTGCAGCAAGTTTGGGCTACTACACCACTATTATTAAGAATCCACGCAAGGTAAGTTATTCACGAAGACTTTTACCTTTGGGTATTTTTATTTGGCTGGTATTTTGCCTCCACGCCATCATCCATATTTTTTTGCTAACTCTTTACAGTAAGCATTGGCTTGTAAAAACATGGCTTTCACTTATTCCTTTCCTTTTGGAGATCATCATAATGAACACGGTTTGGGAATGGATATTCAATATAGAGTTCTTGGAAAAGCGGTTTGAACTTATGGGTGTTCTCGGGAGACGCATTAGTATTGATGATGTGTTGGATCTCAATAGAGCACCTGATAGACAAAGGAGACGTTGGTTCAAGCGTCTGGCGATAGAAAAGATTAAAGAAACTTCCGATTCATCATTTTCCGATGGAACCACCATGAGGATCCCCACTACAAACATCGAAGAGGAAAAGGAAGCAAACGAGAATCAATTGCTTATCCATCAAGTTAAGATTTCAGGAGCAGAGGTGGTTCCTAGCACAGAACAAGGTTCCGAATCACATAACACGGTGACACAAACGTCAACACAAGTGAATAACGGAATTCATGTTCATGACTTTACTGAAGCTACAAATGAGTACCCTACGAGTAGACTCTCAGTTGGATACGTTGATACTGCAGGCAGTTTTGACGACGAATATGTCGAGTACGATATGTGGGATGAGGATGACGACTTGCCAATCGAGGGTCGATCGGCACCTCCGCCATTCCAACCACACCCAGGCTTTTCTCGGGAAGATTATTGGCCTGACAATAAAAATTAATAGAAAGTATTGGATACACTACGAATATAAATGACGGAGAACTCTTGTAGCAATTTTGCAACCGTGACATAAGAATATTGGAACACAACCTGCATATAACTAGATTACATATCGGGGAAAGTTCCCGAATCTTCTCGAATGCAAAATCATTAATATAAAAAGGGCACTTGATAGGGGGTATTATGGCAAATAAGCAATGTTGAAATCCAGTATACGCAACATAGTAGCAAGAAATAGTGCACGGAATGCAGCTCGTTACGTACGGCCGCTCACCACATTGTTGGCATCCCGTATCATTCCCCCACAATTCACAAACTCTAACCACCGTCAGTTCCTGACCTCTAGCCGTAAGTGGCTTCAGATGACTCAACAGAAAGAGGATACTCGTCCAGCATTAGAGAAGTTTGGGTCTGATTTGACACAACTCGCGAAGGACGGTAAGCTTGATCCTGTTATCGGCAGAGACGAGGAAATTAGAAGAACCATTCAGATTTTGTCACGCAGAACCAAGAACAATCCCGTATTAATCGGTAATGCTGGTACCGGAAAGACTGCAATCATGGAGGGTCTTGCCCAACGAATCTTAAAGGGAGAGGTTCCTGATTCTATGAAGAACAAACAAATTATTACACTTGATCTTGCTGCCATTATTTCTGGAGCCAAATTCAGAGGCGATTTTGAAGATAAGTTGAAACAGATTTTGAAGGAGGTTGAAGAGAAAGAGGGAAGCGTTATCTTATTTGTTGATGAGCTCCATTTACTTATGGGGTTAGGTAAAGCTGAAGGGTCTATTGATGCTTCAAATTTATTGAAGCCAGCCTTAGCTAGAGGGAAATTATCTCTCTGTGGTGCCACCACCATTGAAGAATACCGTAAATACGTGGAAAAGGATGCGGCATTAGCTAGACGGTTTTCTCCTGTACAAGTTAGCGAACCCAGTGTTCCTGATACTGTCTCTATTTTACGTGGGTTGAAAGAGCGGTATGAAGTTCATCATGGGGTGAGAATCGCTGATGGTGCGCTTGTAACAGCCGCTGTTTATTCCAACAGATACATAACCGATCGGTTTTTACCTGACAAAGCCATCGATTTGGTAGACGAGGCCTGTTCGACATTACGTCTTCAACATGAAAGCAAGCCTGACGCCATTGCTCAACTCGACAGGTCAATTATGACTATCCAGATTGAATTGGAATCGCTAAGAAAAGAAGATGATCAGCTTTCGACTGACCGTCGTAAAAAATTGGAACAGGAACTCCAAATCAAACAGACCGAACTTGAAGAATTCACCACACAGTGGGAGGCTGAAAAGGCTCTGATTGATAATATCAAGAATGCTAAGCTGGAACTCGAGCAAGCAAGGTTTGACTTAGATCAATACCAACGTGACGGAAATTACGGGAAGGCATCTGAGTTGCAATATGCCACTATTCCCGAGTTGGAAAAAAGACTAAACGAGTTAACAAACGAGAGTAGTGTACAGTCGTTATTACATGACTCTGTGACATCTGATGACATTGCAGCAGTTATTTCCAAAATGACAGGTATTCCAGTCACAAACCTTATCAAGGGTGAAGTTGATAAGTTACTTGACATGGAGGTGTTGTTGAAGCAAAAGGTTATCGGCCAAGATGAAGCCATTCATGCTGTTGCCGATGCTGTAAGACTTCAAAGAGCAGGGCTCACTAGTGAAAAGCGCCCGATTGCCTCTTTTATATTCTTGGGTCCTACAGGTACTGGTAAGACAGAATTGACCAAGGCTTTGGCTGAATTTTTATTCAACGATCAGCTGTCAGTCATCAGATTTGACATGTCCGAGTTTCAGGAGAGGCACACTGTGTCACGATTAATTGGATCCCCGCCAGGTTACGTTGGGTATGAAGAGAGCGGCGAGCTTACTGAAGCTGTCAGAAGAAAACCATATTCAGTTGTTTTGTTTGACGAGTTTGAGAAGGCTCACCTGGACGTATCAAAATTGTTGTTACAGGTATTGGATGAAGGTTCTTTGACCGACAGTCACGGCAAGCACATTGATTTTAGAAATACGATAATTGTTATGACCTCCAATATCGGCCAGGAATTCTTACTTGCGGATAAGACGACCAGCGAAGATGGAAAAATCTCAGATTCAACCAAAGACAGTATAAACGAGCTTTTAAAGCTGTACTACCCACCGGAATTTATCAATAGATTGGATGATGTGTTGATATTTAACCGCCTATCTAAGGATTCATTGAAGAACATTTTGGAAATCAGACTAAAGGAAATCGATGACCGTTTGACAAACAAGAGAATTACTTTGGAGGTCACTAGTGACGCTAAGAATTTGCTCTGTGACTTGGGCTATGATCCTATCTTTGGAGCTCGTCCTTTGAACAGAGTGTTGCAGAAACAAATTTTGAATCCACTTGCCATGTTGTTGATCAAGGGATTGGTCAAGGAAACGGAAACTGTTCATGTTAATGTCCGTAATGGAAAGATCCATGTCCAATCGAATCACTAAATGTTATTCTATATGTAAATATGTCTATAATTCTTTTTAAACACTTTTATTACTTCAAAATCAATTTCTAATTTAACACTTTTCCAACAGTAGCACCATCGGCGATTCTTTTCTGACTTTCATCCACCTTTCTTAAGGAAGTACCGCCAGTAATTTGTGTCAACAATGCTCCAATGTTGGGAGCACCCCCGTTACCACCAGAAGATGGTGGTGGTGCAAATGATGAAGGTGGTGGCGGAGGAGGTGGAGGACCTCCAGCAGGAGGAGGTGGAGGTGGAGGTGGACCTCCGGCGGGAGGTGGAGGTGGAGGAGGTGGGATAAAAGATGGAACAGGGGGAGCTTCAGTTGGAACAGGTGGAGCTTCCGTCGGGATTGGAGGTGCTGAAAATGGAACTTCCTGTGGACCTGGGGTGGCTTGTTCAGCATCCAAGAACTCAGTGGAAGACAAGCTGTCTGGAATCAGTAAAACATCGTCATCCTGGGATGCTGGTGTATTAATCGTTCCCAAATCGTCTTGTGACGTAGTCCTTGGAATAGGTAGTTCAATACCGGGCACATGGGCTACTACAGCAGGGGTAGTAACTTGATCTTTTGGAACAGTAACTTCTGGAGCAGAAGCTTGAGCTAGTGGAGCAGCAGGCTCAACCTTTTGGGTAGCAACACCGGTTGGTTGAGCAGACATTCCTCCAAACAACAAATTGGCTAATTGGGCAGCACCTGCGCGATTAGGACCTTCATCGTCACTTGAGTTATCTTCTTGATCACTCCAACCATCATCACCCAATCCTCTCTGTGAATCTCTCTGAGAAGCAGCCTTCTTTGGATCAATGGCAGGTACCAGATTGGTCTTCTTGAAGAATGGGTTAGTGCTTGTATAGGAACCTTGTGTTTGAGGTTGTGGTCTAGAAAACGGGTTATTTTCATGGGTACCACCGACAGAGACCGTCTTGACAACTTCTTGAGCCGGTGCTGCTTCCTTTGGAGCTTGTGTAGCAGCTTCTGGAGTGGATTGTGGAAGCTGAGACGTGGTCTGGGGTAAATCTTTACTTTGTGAGGCTGGCCCATAAGTAGGAACAGATGTAACAGGTTCTTCATCTGAATCTGTATCAGCTCTACTTTCAATTTCTTCCATTTCTCTTCTAAGCTTTGCCAACTTAGCTTCCCTTTGTTGTTGCTTTTTAAGCGTACGCTCTTGTTCGCGCGCTTCCAATTCCTTCTTGCGCTTCAACAATTCAGTATACTCGGCATCATCTTCGTCATCTGAGGATTCAACAGCCTTGGCATCGTTTTCTTTTGATTTTGGAGGTTCAGTCACTGGCTGAACAGCTTGAACAACTGGTTTTGGTTGTTGGACAACAGGCCTTGGCATCTCGACCTTTTGAACTGGAGGTTGAGATTCAGGTTTAGATTCAGGCTGAGGTTCAGGATCCGGTTGATTAACAATCGTGGAACCATTTCTGCTACGTGAGATACCCAATTTGGCCAACCGTTCAGTCATTCTCTTTTCAGCTTGTGCCTTAATGTAAGCAGCCCTTTCTTCTGGGGTTTTGTAGCTGTTGTAGCTAGATACACTTGAAGTTGGAGTTGGGGAAGAAGAAACTGGTGTTGCGAGAGAAGATGCAACAGGAACAGCAGCAGCTTTTTCTTTTTCTTTTTCTTTTGCCGCAAAAGCATTCAATTCCTTAATGAATTCAGCAACTTCTTGTGAGACACCATCACCATTCAACCACTTAGAAGAGCCAACCTCGTCTTTATTCGAAACTTGCAAATTAGAAGCAGCACCATCTTCCAATTCCTTAATACCTAATTCAATGTCTTGAATCATATTAGATTGATTATCACGTTCTTGAATTGCCTTGTCGGCTTCCTGCTTGACCTTCAAGTCCAAATCAGAGTTGCTGTTATAGGAAGTAGTTCTTCCAGTCAAGGCAGCCATTCTTTCCTTTAATTTTTGCTTGGATTCATGCTTTCTTCTGTCAAGATCAGTGACTTGTCCGTTAGGACCAGTTCCCACAATCTCTTCAATGCTATCTGGCTTCCAGTCAGGATACTGCTTGGATAATTTCAATTTAAATAATTCAACCTTTTTCCTAGAGATTTCTTGGTTTACTTGATGGATATTTGAGATCAAAGTTGGCACCTTGTCACGAGTAAGACGGTTCAATTTTTCTAATAAAGTTCTTTTTTCACCAAAAGAATCGTTTGCAATGTTGCTCTTATTGAGCTCGTATTGCACATCATGAATTTTCTTCTTCAAATCTTTGATTTCTTGTAAGCTTCTGGGGTCAGTCTTCGAATAGTTGGAATCCTGATCTTCTGCATCAAAAGCATCCAATAAAATTTTCTTCTCGCGGATCATCTTCCGTAAATCATCAATAGACAAATCAGGGTCTGATGAACTCTTCACACTGGTCTTCGACCCAGAACTAGAAGTTCCACGACTTCTGTGACGAGTAGAAGCAATATAACCAACGTTATCATCATCATTCTTGAACCTAGTTCCATCAGGCTTTGTTTGCTTAGCAACAACAGGTTTGGAAGAAGAGTTTCTCAACGAATTTTTCATACTGTCCAAGGTGTCTTGTAAATATTTGTTTGATGGTGGAATCAATTCAGGAGGTAAACGAAGTGGAATTTCCAACCCGTTCAACCTTCTGTACACTAAATGCATGGCCACGGCAAATTCATCTTTGTTTAACTTACCGCGATCGCTAGTGTCAGCTAATGTCCAGATAGATTCCAAGTCAGGTCTTCCTAAACCAGACTTACCAAACACATTCAACGCAACGTCGCCATCAACGAAACCCCTTCTCTTGGTATCCCAAGCATTGAAGATACCATCATATATTTGCTTTTCTTGCTTCGTGATAGCCCATGTCACATTAGATTTTAACGAGCCACCCATAACGCTCTGCAAATTGTTACTGTTCAACTGAGCGTTTGGCAAGAAATGTTGTTCCATGGCATTTAAACCAGGCAAGCCACCTGTTGGCTGGTTAACAAAACCCCATTCACCAGGTTTACCGGTGGGCTGTGCTTGCAAAAGTCCGGTTGGTTGAGATTGAAAACCAGTCGCTTGAGGTTGAAACCCAGTAACTTGTGGTTGGAAACCAGTTGCTTGAGGTTGGAAGCCAGTTGCTTGAGGTTGGAAACCAGTCACTTGAGGCTGGAAACTGGTGGGAGGTTGGAACGTTGATTGAGACTGGAAATTACCGCCCAGAGCGGATAAGCCACCACCAGTCTGCTGCAGAGTGAGCTGAGGTTGAGATGGTGGAATTTGTTGCTGGAAACCAGTAGTCTGTTGCTGCAAAGGTTGAAAACCCGTACCTTGTGGCTGCAATGGGCCAGTCTTTTGCGCTGGGATCAATCCAGCCGTCTGTTGTGGCTGCAATGGAATCAAAGTGCCACCACCAGTTCTTTGAGAAACCAATGGGGATGGATCAATAGGAGGTTGACTGAAACCCCCAAAACCGGTTTGCTGAGGTTGAAAGGAAGTCTGCGGAGTGTTCATCCAGTCGTCAGTCTTTGGTGCAAAAGGTGTGTTTGCTAGAATCTTGTTAGGATCTTCAGGAACACTGAAATTGATAGCATCAACAAAGCTTTTGACCTCATTCTGCCATTTTTCAGGCAAGACTCCAGGAAGAGGTTCACCACGCTTGGACATACTGCACAAGTGTAAACTCAATGCAAACTCAGGGAAAAGAAGAGAACCCGATTTGTTAGTATCGGACAACGACCAAATTTCGGCCAAGGTTACAGGACTCAAACCGGAACGTAACAAAATTCCACTAGCGGCATCACCACTTATAGTCTGCTCGCCTTTGGAAACTGCAGTTCTAAATAAGTGTTCAAACTTCTTCTGGTCCTCGGCAGTGATAAAGGAGAGACGAATGCTTGGGATCTTAAGTTCATTGTTTTCAATTACCATTGGTGCAGAACTTCCAAAACCGGTAGGCTGAGTCTGAATGAATCCTGTGGCCTGAGGCTGGAGCGATTGAGCCGGGGGATATCCGGTTTGCTGAGGCTGGAATTGGGCTTGTTGCAGTTGCTGTGGAAACGATTGCTGACCCACAAATTGCTGGCCATATCCAAACAGCTGCCGCTGCAACTGTGGTTGATAAAGACCAGCGCTAGCGGTTTGCTGTTGGGTGACTTGTTGGCCACCCTGAGGGAAAAAACCGGGCTGGGGAGACTGGAACAGATTGAATTGAGGTTGTTGACCATATCCAAAACCTGTCTGCTGAGGTTGAAATCCTTGCTGTGGCTGGGATTGACCCTGGCCAGGCTGTTGATAGGGATTGTACATTACAGTTAGTGATCGTATATGTGTTGAGGTTTTCGTTCAACGTAAATCAGACCTTTATCACGTGCACAAGGAGAGGTCCAAATAATTTACCTGAAAATGACCAGTGAATTACAGATTAGCAATGTGCAAGGTTTATTGCTGCATCATGTTATTGTTGCAACTTATCTTTTTAAGTGTCTATAATACTTCATCCCAGAATGCAATTTCTAGCAAGGTAACTTTGTGAAATATTTCAACTAGTTCATCTAACCTTTCAGAGGTAAGCTTTTCTGTTGCAGCTAAATTCTCAAGGGAATCTTTACCCTTTTGATGAGCTTCTACATACCAATCTGATGAATAGTCTGCAAGCCACGAGTCATATGTATCTGATTGAACCTGATTCTGTAAAACCCCCAACCCACCTTGGAAATAACGTCTAATATTTTGACCATTTATCCCAGCTTCATAATAGCCATGTAAACATGGGGCAACTGCTACCTTGATACCTAAGTAGTCTTCTCTCTTGGAAATATCAAGTAAATAATTGCAATAGTCCAAACATGCCTTACCAGGACTAAGTTCTATATCCAATTCCATGTCTCTTTCATAGTCAATATTGTATTTATTGCACAACTTAACCTTATGTCTTTCAATCTCTTCGGTTATACTGGCAATGACTTTGGCCTCGTCGTTGGTTTGATGGTAACTTGGTGCCACAGAAGCAGCTACTCCATGTACCTGAGCATAGTTTATGAGGTAGTAATAATCTTGCTTTAAAAAATAGAGAAAGCGGTCAAATGGAAGTGAATTAGTCGCAAGTTTCTTCACAAATGGATGTTCTATGTAACGCTTCCAATCATCTTTGACTTTAGGATGAGTCGTAAAGAAATCGTAAGGATCATTAAGTGAAATAATGTCCGCTTTTCCAACAACAACTTCACTAGCTCTGGAGTTCGGCCTAATGTTATGGTTAAGAGGTCCGTTTCCTAATCCAAGCTTCTTGAGAGATGTCATACCTCGATGCACATAATCTATTGCAAGAGCAATTGATTCCGGCAAGGGTTTACTCTTTGCTAAATTAGAACTAATTGCAGATGCAAGAGTGCACCCGGTGCCATGACTATTTTTGGTAGAAATATACTCCGACTCGAATACAGTAACTTTGTCAATACTTGATTCGTATAAGATATCAAGAATTTGTGCACCCTTGGTACCTGCTGTTGGAATATCTGAATCAACATCCCAAGGAATATGGCCACCTTTTACAAGGATATTGTCGCATTCCAAAGTCGACTGCAAATTTTTAACAAATGAAACATAGGAGTCTAATGATTGGATTGAAACTTCCTGTTTTACACCAGTAGCAATTTCATATAGACTGAGAGCTTCTGAAAAATTTGGAGTAACCAAAAATGCTTTTTTCACCAATCTTTTGACACATAACTCAATTCCACCTTCATCGCTGAGACGCGATCCACTCGTGCTAATCATGACTGGGTCAAGCACAAGCCTGATATTATACTTGAGCATATCATTTAAATAAAATTCCAAAACTTCAGCCGCTTCTTTGGTTAACATACCCGTCTTGACAACTTTCAATGGCTGTTTTGTCTGTTCGTATCCATACATAAAGTCATCCAAGTTGAGCTGCAAAATATTCTTTAGGTGTGCTTTAGGCGTCTTTTCTACACCTTGGACATGTTGAGTGTTCTGTGCTGTTAGTGCTGCAATTGTCGTAAGTCCATATACTCCATGGGCTGAAAATGTCTTGAGGTCTGCTTCAATTCCTGCTCCTCCTGATGGATCGGACCCTGCAATAGTAAGAACAGCAGGCAATTCAATTGGAGACGACTCTATATTGCGTAACTTGACAATTTGAATAGTCATTTTATACTTAACTGCTGACCTAATGTGGCCATTGGCTGTACTATATACTGGGTTACTTCAATATACCAGGGACTTAAGCGCATGAAGCTGCATATAATTTAATGCGCTAACAGTTCTGGTTACGAGATAGATTCGGCTTTTTTTCAGTGCAATTTTGCAACCACAAAAAAAAGGTAACTTATAGCTTGATTTCTATTACTATGTCTAAAATCTAATTCTAAACTAATGTGGATTGGCAGTACCTAATTTGGTATAATAATCAACTAAGTCCAATTCACTCTTCAATGTCTCCTCTCTGTATCCAACTCTAATGTCTGGTACATTGGTCTTCTCAATATCGTTACCCAAGACACCCCCTAACATGTACTTCTTTCCCAACCAATGTTTTTTGATAGACGATTCCCAACCAGATTGTTTGACTGAATTGCAGGCCAACTCACACATATCAACACCCGAAAGCTTATAAATTTGAGCTGCCACCGAATATTCTTCAATCAATGGTTCCTTAGTATAGGAGAACTGAAGGGGATCATCTGTGGATAACGAAACATTCAATCCTTTCTTAAAGAAATTATAAAATGGATTCTTATCATAGGCCAAGAAAAGTGCATTGTTCGATAATGGCGACATAGCCAATCCAATTTGATCCAAGTAATACAAATACTGAATAAATGGAATCTTCCTAAGAAGAATACCATGAGAAATAGAATGAGATGTCAAGAACGCAGAAATTAAATGCTCGGGATCACCAGCCTCCCCACAGTGAGGTCTCAAAACAAATGTATTGTAGCCCAATTTAACTCTAAGGTTGTTCAATGAAGTCAAATTAGCAAACAAATAGTAAATATAGTAGGAATAAGGTGGATTGTGGTGGGAGTCCCATCTGCCAGCTGGTGGAAAGTTTCTTTGTTGATTCTTTTCACTCTTGGATTCATCATCAACCGAATCAAAACCAACCACGCGCTGAAGGAAGACATGAAGTTTGGGGTGTGAGGAAGGATCAATACTGACTTCGAACAATGGCTGGAATAAGTTTTTGAGAATATCGTGAAAAGTGTTCACATTACCATTCTTCTTGTACAAATCGTACAATCTTGGAACTTGTATCAACCAACGTACATTGTGTGAAAATAACTTGTTGTCAACAATCCAAGCGGCAAGCTTGTCCCATTCGTCAAGTGATCTTCCGTAAATGGAAATTCTTAATTCAGTCATCTGATACTTGGATGATTCTAAATCATCAAACACCTGTTTGGTAAGTTCAGCCAAGTATTTTCCGTTAATAAAGTTATCCGTCTTTAAGAAAATTTCTCTCAATCTGGATTCACCAATTGGATTATACTTCAAGTTGAATTTATCAAAACGATGGAACGTATCTGTGTGTGCATGCATATCTAAGGTATCAATACTCAAATCATATGCAGTAAGCTTCAAAGATTCAAAAACTTGGCTCAAGGTTAAAATCTTACCGTCTCTGAAAATGACTTGCTCGTCCGGTTGGGTCTTCATTTTGTATTTTATGAATCTAAGCAAGTGCTTTTGGTTCATACAAGCAGAATGATGGATATGGGTGTCAACTTTACGGACATTGTAGAAATCACGATGAGGATTACGCTTCGATTGTTTGTTTTCTTCAAATTCATTTAGTAAGTTGTTCAAGTTCCATTTGGCCTCAAGATACTGGAGGCGCTTGAAAGCAAAAGATTTTGAAGGACCATCAGATGAAACTTTGATAATTTTGTTCAAATCAGAGTAGTAATCTTGAAGAGAAGGCACTTCAACCAATTTTTCACCATTTTCGTCGACAACTTGGTAGATATCTTCCGAGTCGATCAAAAAAGAGTACTTGGTAGTAGCCTTTGGAATATGGCACTTGGAAAAGTCAAAAACCTCCTCCTCTTCGTTGATTATGTCAATCTGGTTAAACTTATTTTTGGACTTATAAGTTGGTTTGGGAGGCGGAGGATAAATATTCCAGTTATCGGAGTTCTTTGGGTTTAATTCATCATTTTGGACAGACAACTTTATGTACTTGTGACGCAAATCAAGACAGTAACGAACATTTTGATATAGCTCAATAAGCTCAGCAGACGGATATTCCTCTGGTAAAGCGTTGGCGGAAGCAGTTGCACTTTGGGTGTGGTTGTTATTGTGAGACGCGATGGAAGGAGCAGGATGGTAGTTGCTCTTAGGAAACTGACGAGGAAAATCAATAATTGATTGTCTTCTACGAGGAGGAGCATGATCCTCGGCACCTAGTGAGCCATGGATCCCTTGGTGGTGGCCATGATTCCCGATATGCAACGCTTCAAAGGTTTTCATCTTCAAATCATGGTCCTTCATGAATTTTTCTTCAGTAGTAGAGTAGTGTGTTGACGTGTAAGACTTTGTAGCATCATCATCGTCACTATAGAATTGGTGGTCGTCGTGCTCGACGTCTGATATATCGAGATTCATCGGAATACGGCTGGACTTCGCTTTCCTTACTGATTGATTTATGACAAATCAATGAATCCGTATACAGGACGGCACGTTGGTTTCCACGGCATGGTCATTGTTTATCTCTAATAGGTAGCTTTGTTACATTACAGATTCCACCAATACTTTACAAAAGTCAATTTAATAAATTGCTTACTCCTGATGTGTCTTATTTATATGTATAGCAATTAATTTTGATGTTACTTATAATGAAGCAGGATCTGTTACACAAATTAGAACACTTGTTCCTCTGACATGAATGATGCGCCTAAGCAGACTTTGTTTTTCCAGATTTGTCCAGGATACAGCTACAAGATTCAATACAGTATTTCACACATTAAAATATCATAAAATCAACTTATTAAATATTTAGAATACAAATACCATTGAGGTGAGAACAGCTCCCAAGATATAAGTAATGTAGGACTTACCAATCTTCTCCGATGAAGCACCTGAACCAGAAGGCTTACTTGAAGAAGTTGCGGAGGATTGTGAGGTTGCAGAACCACCAGAACTCTTCACCGCAGTTGATACAGCACTTGTAACAATAGTAGAGGATGAAACAGCTTCCTTAGCAACTAAAAGATCTTTTGATGAGCTGTTTCCCTTACCGAAAAATCCTCCCAAATCATTTAGCAAAGCTTGTCTCAATTGAGAATCACCAAAAGCTCTCTCGACAGTGTGTTGCAACAACCCCGATTTTAAAAGAGAACTCAAAAGTGGTTGAAGAGCAGTAAGGTTTGTTTGACGCACCTCATTTCCCAAGTCCAGGAAAACACCTCTAAGAATAATAACAGTTTCATTTTGGAAAAGAGGATCTTCAATCAATGCTGAAACGGTTGCTGGAAGCAATCCTGATCTCTCCACTGACGATAATACGGTAACTAACAAATCCTGGATGTTATCCCTCTTTTGAAGATAAACGGCCTCTTCCTCTTCTGATCTCTTCTTCAAGCCAGTTGGGGATGCACCTCCATAAGCAGATTCTAAGTACCCCAAGAAGTTACTCTGCGAGGAAGTACCAATATTAACTGCTGCAGTAGCAGTGGCAGAAATTGAAAGTTCCGGAACGACCGTAGTACTGGATAATCTGGCACTTGCCCGAGAAGATGTACTAATTGACACCTTTTGACTGGATGGAAGTGCAAGTGCAAAACCACTCGTCGTAGATCTCAAACTTGTAGTTGAAGAAGGCGATAATGTTGTCTTCGTATTAGTGGTAGAATTTCCTGTAAGTCCGCCGAGAGTAATCTCACCCGAAGAAAGAAGCTTTTTCACAATGGACAAGACCGCAGGCAAAAACTTAGGGTCTTCGATAGCTCCAGCAACAATTGAATAGGCCAATCCAGATTGGTCAAGCGCAACAAAAAATGAAGTGGTGTTAACACGTTCTATATATTGTAACGAATCAACCACCACGCTTTGGGCAATTTTTCTAGTTGTGTTGTGGGATATAATAAATTTCGCTGTTGCGGGAAGAATATTAAGTTCTTTCAAGAGAACAAGTAAGTCATCCAAATATTTAACATTATCATTGTTGGTCAATAAGTTATTTGTGAATCCAGCAATTCCTTCGAAGTTAATGGAGCTTAGGATTTTTGGAATATCAAGATCTTCAATAAGGGACTCCACCACAGTGCCTATGCTTCTCTGAGAAATATTAACGTCAAATACCTCTGACGAGGGTTCAACAGAAATGGCTGACACTGATGTAGCGGCAAAAAATGCGGCTGCAAGTTTAAACAATCTCATCTTTTGTATGTATTGGATGTTATTATTTTTGGGTATATGTTGAAGTCACAGAATAAAAATAAATATCGATAAGTATCTGGTAATCAGCGAGTTATATACGACTCCTCCAACTGCAATTGAAGGTGAGACAAGACAAGAATAGTCCCTCACCTATTTAATACACGCTATAGCTCAATTGGGAATGATAGGTTCCAATTTAATTACCCAATTAGGAAACTATGCTCAATAAAAGTTTTCCCAATGCGGAAGTCACATATGAAGTATCAGAGTAGTTACTACAATCAGTAACGAAGTACAATTCTAGAAAGCTTATAACAGATTATTTCTAAGGGAGGAGAACAATCGGCAATCTGAACCGTAGCTCGGTGCCCAAATTATCAAACCGACAGGGTTTGATTTGTTCATATGTATCCTGTACGTGTACAAGTAACGATTCATTGGTTTCAGAAATCTGTTGTTGTGGTGGTGGTAGCTTGCCGAATTCAAATTCATGGAGATTAAATTTAAATACCAAGTAATATTTTAAATTTAGTAATGTCGATTGAAATTGTTGTGTCAAGTTACGCGGAATGTGCACAGAGCCATTGACTAGCGAATTGTTTTTGTTCTTTGTTGCCGAATCAAACATTGCAGCTCCGAAAGTGTTAAATTTAGAATTGGCAGTTACTCGATAAGTATTTTCATACTGGTCGGTTCCATATGATTCATGTGCCTCCATGTGAACAAGAAACCCAACAACTTTAGTTGTCTCAGAATGGTCCGACGGATTGATGTCAACTATGAAATTGATATCATCTCCAATATGGAAGAATGGCTTGGAGAGACTTATAAGACACATTTGCAGATTATTTACACGAAGTTGGTACTGTGTCTTGAGGTGATGTGGTAGTTGAGGTATCAATCCTTCGCCATCCAGCGAATGGATACTTTTGCGTCTCTCTGTTGTAGAAATCTTGGGCATTGTGTAAAGATCGGATTCAATAAGTTTAGATAAGTCCTGAAGAAATGTATCACGCTCGTCATCATTGGGTATATGTGTTTTAGCATGGTGAGTTTTGGAGTCATTCTTAACCTCAACGGACTTCCATTCCTTATCAGTAATCGTACTTTGTAAGTAGCGATATTGGTACCATCTCTCGTGGGAACCTACTCTTTCGCCTTTAATTTCAAGGGGAAAGTAGATTGCTGATGGTGTTAAAGTAGAGTCAGTTTTCTCCAGTAATCCTACTATCAACGAGTATTTAATGGAAACAAGACCTTGATCACCCACAATTCCTGACAGTCGTGTATTGTAAGAGGGAGGAAGATCATGACGTTGAGGAAATTTTAAGTGGAAAGTCTTTGAAGATGATGGTTCTAAGGTGATATCTGTAAATAAAAGGCTTTGATTAGTAGCATAAAAGGGTATAATTGATTCTGTCAACTCCTCTATGGGAATCTTTTCGGGAGGGTACTGCTTTGTTGAGTTAAACAGGTAAAGTAAGTCGTATACCAAGTGTCTATGTCTGTCATGTGAATCCTTTTCCTTGGGCAAGTCATTGATTCCGCCAATCTTGCCTCCGATAATAAGTGGCTTGGTACAATTGTCTTTTATAAACGGAATATTGTCAAGCTTAGATGTAATAATTTCAGTTGGATCATCATCTTGGTAGTTGTGAACGTATTCGGTATTCTTCCACCAATTGTTTGTTTCAGAAGGGTTGAGAGCTGTGCCCAATGAGAACCGGTAGTTCAATACGACGTATCCAACCAATTGAATATATCCAAGAAAAATTTGAACTTGGGGACTCTGTTTTGGTTCTGTTAATTGTTCTTCTTGAAAGAAAGAAAACCACGAGCTAGTGGATGGTGGTTCTTCTCCATTTGCTGTGGGGTTGATCACGACATTTTCGGTCAGTGTATTCTGGAAAGTAAGCAAATAACTATCGCCTACTGATGCTAACGATACTTTGAGACGATCATTGACTTGTTTTGAAAGAACAGCCGATAGGATTTGGAGTTCAGACATGCCACGTATTATGTTGGTATTAATTTACTACAACAATAAATATTCAAATTATGCGTCAATTCTAGCGCGGTCGCGAGTTACATATTTTTACCTCTATAAATAAAATGAGCGTCTTAATTAAACAGTTCCTCCTGGAATACTCTCGGGAACAGCAACTGGCTGTTGCAGTTGTTGTGTTTGTATTTGTTGTTCGTCTGCCTGTGGTTGTCCACTAACACCCAGAATTTGGTGGAAATCCAAAATCTCACTGTACATCATAACTCTCCAGGTATCTACCGGCAAGTCTGCATCGTTGAAACTCCAATCAAATTTGGACTCGCAAACTGGCTCATCAGTAGGGTCATGGAAAGGTTCCATGTACGGATGTTCCAAAGCCTGTGCCGCAGTAATTCTCTTCTTGGGATCGAACTGCAACATCTTTTCCAACAAATCTATAGCTTCTGGCTCAACATGGGTGCAGTTAGCAAATCTCTCACTGAAAGGAATAGGTTCACGTTTAGGCAATGATTGCACAAAACGTAATGTATTTTCAGACAAAATTGTCGCTATAACATCTGCTGGAGGCGAGCCGAGCAACTCGGTAATGATAGAAAACTGGTGAACATGATCTCTACCAGGGAATAATGGCTTGCCTTCAATTATCTCGGCTAAAATACACCCAACTGACCAGAGATCGACCTCAGTGTCATATTTCTGCCAAGTAAGCATGATTTCCGGAGCACGGTAGTATCTAGTTGATACATACCCGGTCATTTGGGGATCTCTGATTCTGGCAAGCCCAAAATCACAGATTTTGAGATCACAGTTCTCGTTAATAAGGATGTTGGAAGGTTTAAGGTCACGGTGGATAACACCGGCCGAATGGATGTACTTCAAACCACGCAAGATCTGGTAGGTGAAGTATTGGATGAATTGCTTTTCCAATGGTCTGGAGGTCAACAAACGGTGCAAGTCCGTACCTTGAAGTTCATTAACAAAGTAGATGTCCTCAAGCGGCGACAAAAAAATATCATCCAAAGTGATCAAGTTTTCGTGTCGTAAGTGCTTGAGTAACTTCAATTCACGATAGGTTCTTTTGGCAAGAACACTCGTCGAAAATGGTTTCATCACTTTCTTGACGGCAACATTCTGGCCAGTGAGTTTGTCGACTGCCAGACAGACTAATCCAAAGGCACCCATACCTACGGGGTTGAGGTCGGTGTACCTGTTGGTAACTTCAAAGACAGTACCAAAAATTTGTGTGCGGGTGAATTCTCCATCGGACATGACTGGAAATGATTATAGAATATTAGAAAAGACTGATGAAGAACGATTAAGGATTATAAGCTAGGAGTGGAAAGAAGCTCCTTGTTTTTGATCACAATAAATGAATGTTGAAGAACTCAAAAAAAAAAAAAAGAAAACCGTATTGGGGGGTGCGAGTAGTTAAATTGGCCGGGAGGTGTGTATGTGCGTGTAATTAAGAACCAGTGAATATGTGGTTGCTAAACGAGATGTGACGATGCGTTGGGAAAGGTTGATCGCTTGCTAAGACGGTCTGGGGTAAAGCTGTTATGGCGGCACTGGTACGGAATAATTGGAAATTATAGTTGCTCACCTGCGAAAGAGAAAGAAAACTCGCCGAGTATTCTACATACAGGAGGCTTGGGACAATTCTGCATTCGGGCGATTAAGTGTAAACCCCGGGACATAACAAGCTATTACGATCACACTACAACCAATTACTGTAAAAAGTTATATATTTCAAATCATTCAATGGCTAACCGTGAGATAGATGACCTACGAGATTAACGCGTATGTGGCTCGGTTTTTTGGCCCCTTCTTTTCTTGCGAGATTCACTTTTCCAAAGCCGGGCACCCGCAAGCATTATTTTTTTTCCCTGTTGCCAGTACTATTTTCAGGTCCGTGCGGAAATACGGCCAAATTAGTTTTTGTTTTGTTGTCTGTGGCTCTGTGTGCACGTCTACCCCGATCCCGTTTTCATAATCTCTTCACTGTTTACAAAGAAACCGTTTGCTGAAGCACCTTTACATTTTCCTGCAAAAGCAATGCCTTCAATAGACGGTCCTGGTGCGTCTACCACCTCTTCATCAATCTCATTGGTCAAAACGATCATTGGAGCCGGCCTACTTTCAATGCCATATGCCTTTTCTACCGACGGGTTAGTAGTTGGAATTGTTATCATCCTCATTGCCGCTGCCACATCTGGATTTGGCCTCTTTCTTCAAGCATACGTTTCAAAATATGTACCTCCAGGAAATGCGACGTTTTTCAACTTGTGCTCCATCACATACCCAACGCTTTCGGTAGTGTTTGACATCGCAATTGCAGTACAATGCTTTGGCTGTGCCTTGTCCTACCTTGTTCTTGTGGGTGATATTATGCCTACTATAGTCACCTCAGTTCCTTTCTTGAACGAGGCACATTACCGTACTTTTTGGGTCTTGGCTTCGGGTTTTCTTTGTGTTCCGTTATCTTTCCTCAAAAATCTCGATTCATTGAAATACACCTCGATTCTTGGTCTTGTGGCTATCTTTTATATGTCAATATTGGTGGTTACCCATTTCTTACTTGGCGATATCGAACTGAAGGGTAATGTGGTTTTAACTCCTCCAAATAGCAGTGGCTTGATTTCAACCTTTTCCATCATTGTCTTTGCCTTCACGGGACATCAGAATATGTTTTCCATCGTAAACGAAGCTCTGGATAAATCCTTAACGGCCCTAACTAGATTGGTTAATATGGTAATTGCATTATCATCGGTCTTATTCATCATTGTTGGTTTGGCAGGATACTTGACTTTTGGAGATAAGGTTGGAGGAAATGTGATTCTTTCATATCCAGATCACTGGACAACGACTCTTGGGCGCTTTAGTATTGTATTTATGGTGATTTTCTCGTTTCCATTGATGTTACATCCAGCAAGAATCAGTGTTAACAATATCTACTACTGGATTAAGACTAATTGGTTCCAAAAGGCCGACCCTAATGAGACTACTACACTTTTAACAGATGACGAGAGTGGTAGACCCAAAGCATTTTTTGTTCCATTCCCTGACTCTACATTTACAACCATTACCACTATTCTCTTGGTACTTGGGTACGTGCTAGCCGTTTCTATCGAATCATTTGCGTTGGTATTGGCAATTGTTGGAGCTACTGGTTCTACGGCCATTTCATTTATCCTTCCTGGTTTGTTTGGTTGGAAATTGATTGGTGTTGATCTGGAAAGGCCATCTATCCTCAAGTACTTGTCATTAGGTTTGACAGGTTGGGGCTTCGTCGTCATGGTTGTGTGCTTGTATACTAGTATTGCTTATGCTTAAGTAATTTATTACATAATTTGAATACCAACTAAATTAATGATGCTCAGAGCCCTCCCCGCATCAGATTGAAATCAAAGCAAGTGTAGCAGAAGGATTACTTGAGACTGTTGAAATGTCGTGTGAAGATGAACACCACCACCACCACCATGCCCATCTGCATGTGGCACCAATACCCACAAATGCCTCACAATCGCTTTTGTCGAAGATCGACCTGCCTCATGTCACTGCTTTGAATGTTGCCAATCTGGCTGATGATGTGCATAAATTGTTCCGGGCTTCGGATGAAAAGTACAAGCTTACTCCTGTGGTCAAGAGCGATTGTGACTCCCAAATTATTATTAACATTCCATTTTTAAATGGATCAGTTAAGCTTTTCTCATTAATTATACGTACTAACGGTGATCGTTATTGCCCGAAAAAGATACGTTTATTTAAGAACGATAAAACAATCGATTTCGATAATGTGGAGACGAAAAAAGCTACCTTGGAGTTAGAAAACCCTCAGGTTGGAGTAATGTACAATGATGATGATGTCCCCGATGAAGTAGTTGACGATTCCGATTTTGTTGAGCACTACTTACCACGGCATGTTTTTACTGGGGTGCAACAGTTGACAATATTTATTGAAGATGTGTGGGGCGATGAGGATGAGAGCCATTTGCATTACATTGAATTAAGGGGTGAATATACTGAATTGACGAAGGATCCGGTCATTACATTATATGAACTGGCTGCGAATCCGGCCGATCACAAAAATATGACAGAGATTGAGAGTCGTAATTTCCAGACGAATTAGATTGAGTGAATGAGTTACTTGCTCATTGTTCTTCTCCAGTGAGTGGATTGGTGTATGGTTGTGTATGTCCGGGGTAAGTCCGGGTTCCGAAGGCCCGATTTAGGAATACAGACAGAAAAAAAAATAATACGAAATAGTTTTTTTCTGAGTAGAAATTGTGGTGTCGAACCACTGAGGGTAAATGTAGGGGGAAAAGCAGTAAGAACGATTGTGGCTGAATTGGGTTGAGGATCCCTGAACTCACCAGTTCGTTGGCATCACCTTAGGACATATCAAATTGGCAGAACCGGCACATAGAGCTGAGAAAAATATCGGTACACGTGATTATGGCCCTCCGAAGTCCGAAGCGAACCTGGTGATGCCGAGTTGTCGCGAGTCGCCGTGGGTCCGACACTATTTAAGTGGATCCGTTCCTCGCCCGGAAATTTTCTCGAATTGAGCACAGCAATTAAATTATAATGCCAAAGTTAGTTTTAGTTAGACACGGTCAATCCGAATGGAACGAAAAGAACTTATTCACCGGTTGGGTTGATGTTCGTTTATCTGCCGTTGGTGAAAAGGAAGCTGCCAGAGCTGGTGACTTGTTGAAGGAAGCTGGTATCACCGTTGACGTCTTGCACACCTCTAAGTTGTCCAGAGCTATCCAAACTGCCAACCTCGCCTTGAGCACTGCTGACCAATTGTACGTTCCAGTCAAGAGATCCTGGAGATTGAACGAAAGACACTACGGTGCTTTGCAAGGTAAGGACAAGGCCCAAACCTTGGAACAATATGGTAAGGAGAAGTTCCAAACCTGGAGAAGATCTTTTGACATCCCACCACCAGTCATTGAAGATGACTCTGAATTCTCTCAAGCTGGTGACATCAGATACAGAGACATTGACCCAGCTGTTATTCCAAAGACCGAATCCTTGAAGTTGGTCATTGACAGATTGTTGCCATACTGGCAAGATGAACTTGCTGGTGACTTGTTGGCCGGCAAAACCGTTTTGGTTGCTGCTCACGGTAACTCCTTGAGAGCTTTGGTCAAGCACTTGGACAACATCTCCGATGAAGATATTGCTGGCTTGAACATTCCAACTGGTATCCCATTGGTTTACGAATTGGATGAACAATTACGTCCAACCAAGCCTGCTTACTACTTGGACCCAGAAGCTGCTGCTGCTGGTGCCGCCGCCGTTGCCGCCCAAGGTTCTAAGTAAACTGGTTAAATAAACACAATTGAATCTATTTTAACGAAAAAAAAACCATGCGTAGACTATGTAAGATGCGGCGTTATTCTACTTGTAGTACATTGATGTCTGATTCAATCGAGAGTATGGTTCTGTGCGAAGGAAAAAAAATGACACAAAATAAATCAAAAAAATCCGAAGAGTAACAACAATAATAGTCACCCGGTGATAGATATTAACACTGTCAAATCTACAAAGGAAAGATGGCGTTCAATTTTAGTTCCAATAATAACAGTACGGGTGGCGGATTGTTTGGTACTGGTAACAGCACCAACGCATCTTCTGCATTCGGTTCCACCAGTAATACATCAGCACCTGCGTTTGGATCAAGTTCCAATGCTTCTGCTCCTGCGTTTGGGGCAAAACCTGCTCCTGCGTTTGGGGCAACAACATCAGCATCTACTGATTCCAAACCAGCATTTTCTTTTGGTCAGTCTGGTTCTGGTTCTGGTTCTGCTTCCACTGGCGGTGGATTGTTTGGAAAGAAGGAACCTGAAAAACCAGCAGCAACCACCGGTGGATTGTTTGGCCAATCTGGCAATACAACTTCGGGATCAAGCTTTTCCTTTGGAAAGCCTGCAGATGATAAGCCAGCTGCTTCAGGAGGATTATTTGGAAGTAAGCCTGCCGAGGCTCCTAAATTAGGTTCTGGTTTCTCGCTCGGTGCTGCTGCCACAACGAAACCCACTGAAGACTCAGCAGCAGCCAAACCAGCATCAGGGTTCTCCTTTGGTAAACCTGCAGAGACAAAGCCAGCAGCTGGCGGTTTATTTGGTGCTCCAAGTTCTGATGCTCCAAAGCCAGCAACAGGGTTTTCCTTTGGTAAACCTGCTGAACCAGCTAAGACTGCTGAATCTGCTAAGCCTAGTGGATTGTCCTTTGGTAGTATTGGCGAGAATAAAGAAGCAAAGCCAGCATTCTCCTTTGGAAAACCCGCAGAAGCGGCAGATACTTCTAAATTGGGCTCTGGTTTCTCTCTTGGAAAGCCTGAAGAAAAGAAGGGTGAATCTGCACCATCGCTTTTGTTTGGTAAATCAGCAGAACCAGCTAAGCAAACTGGATTCTCTTTCGGAAAGTCTTCTGAATCTACAGAAACTACAAAAGCAGCAAGCGGGTTCTCTTTTGGGAAACCAGCTGAAAACAAGGAGGCTGCTAAGCCAACGCTATCTTTTGGCAAGCCACAAGAAACGACCAAACCAACAACAGGGTTTTCTTTTGGGGCTAAGCCTGAAGAAAAGAAGGATGACGCCAAACCAACAACAGGATTTTCTTTTGGAGCTAAACCTGAAGAAAAGAAGGATGGAGCCAAACCAACTACTAGCTTTTCATTTGGGGCTAAATCGGAAGAAAAGAAGGATGATGCCAAACCGAGCCTTACATTTGGCAAGCCTGCCGATACCACTAAACCGGCCACCAGTGGCTTTTCGTTTGGTGCTAAGGCTGACGACAAGAAGGATGATGCTAAACCCACCCTCTCATTTGGTAAGTCTGAAGAAAAGAAAGACGAGTCCAAAGCTGGTGGATTCTCTTTCGGTAAACCAGCAGATGCTGCAAAGAAGGATGACAAGCCACTGACGGGATTTTCTTTTGGTTCTAAGCCTGATGAAAAGAAGACAGATACTGCGAACCTGGCTACTAGTACCACTTCTACTGCTACGGCTTCTACCTCCGTTGGCTCAACTTTACAACCAACAAAGCTTGAACCACCAAAGGCAGTTTCCATTGAGAACAAGACTTTGGATGACTTGATAACAAAATGGTCGAAGCAGTTGACCTCCACATCCAAAATATTTGATACATACACATCTAAGGTGAAGACATGGGACTTAGAATTAGGAAAAAGTGCCGAAGAAATTACCAAGCTTCATCAAGATACCGTTGATGCCGAGGCTATGCAATCCAGAATAGATCAACATTTGTTCTTTGTTGAAAACCAACAGGACGAATTGGAAAAGCTCTTGGATAACTACGAACAGCAAGCTGATATTTTATTGAACAACGTTGAATTAAACTCCAGCCAAAACTTGGTTACGGATGGTTCAGATGCTTCCGGTGCGCTGGGACATAACAGCACCTTGAGTGTCACCGATAGATTACGGGAAAAGGCCTACCACAATGCTGAGGTATTGGACGAAAGGTTGGACAACCTCGGAGATAACTTGAGCTCCTTGATTAATGAGGTGAACTCCGTAAGTGATGCTTTTAACAAGAACTGGATCAATGAGTTTGCGCAGAAAGACGCTCTCAAGAAAGACGGTAACAACAAGAATACCGAAAATCCAATTGAAGAGATTGTCAAGTTATTGAATTTACATTTGGAAAACTTGAAGTATATTGAGAGCACGCAGGATAAGCTTCAAGAAAAGTTGAAGAAACGCCAGAATAAGTAGGATGAGAGATGTAATGTTACATATCGCTTGTATAGCAGAAATTCTAACATAAATCGAACGTGAAAAATACCATTTTGATAATCCGCGAGGGCCGCACATGAAGTAAATGTGGGGTTTACACGAAATATATAATCTTCGATAAGTAGGCCCTATTCTCCATCTTTGTAAAATCGTACAATTTTACAAATGACTTCACAAGTAATATTTCTTTATCGGCTTCTTACCGCTCCAAACATTTCCAAGAAGTTCTTGCTTCGTATGGCGCTATTGCGGGCAAAGAAAGTTGGGTATGGTAAGATAATTTCAGCAATTCTTGGAGCGTTGATCGTTGCCATATCGCTGTTTATTAAGGTTCCACAAATAAAGAAGATCGTGGGGCCTAAACTGGTGGAGGAGAGAACTGCTGTGGCCAAGGGATTGTCGTTAGAAGGAATTAGCTTGGAGAGTATCAACCAGTTGGTTCACGTTGTTTTCAATGCCCAAAACAAGAACCTGTTCCTAAATTATGGTGAAAGTCTCTTACTTGCCCTTCAAAACGTGTTGATCCTTCTCCTCATTAAGTTCTACCAATTACGAGAAAGCAATCCTTTTGAGTTACAAGGGAGTACAAGAGAACAGTTGTTTCAAATCACCCATTTGTTGGTAAGACCTGCCGCAGTGATCTTAGGGACAACTCTCTTCCTTACCAAATTGGCCCCTGTGGAACTCATAGCTGCGCTCCAGGTCTTTGGTATTCCTATTGGAATTTTATCCAAATTCCCTCAGATCCAAAAAAACTACGTGCTTAAGTCAACTAAGCATTTATCGAATATTACCATTCGGGCCAATATGCTTGGTTCCTTAATCCGTGTCTTCACTTCGTTCCAGCAGTTTAGAGCGAACTCTAAGTACAAAAAGAGAAGATCGGGTGACTTGGTGCTTTTAGCAGGTTACTCTGTAAGCTTTATTGTTAATTCCGTGTTGGTAGGACAGTCTGTTTGTTACGACAGTCTGCAAAGATCTAATCACAAAACTGTAGATGAACCAAACGAAGAAAAAAATGTGAATCCTACTCACGAGGATTATGAAAAAGTGAACGAGAAAGAATTTGAACATACGAAAGAGTGATGTTACAGTGGTAGGGGTTTAATTAATTGCACAATATTCTTGTTATTTGTAAGTTTACGTCATTAGTTCAAATGCCACAATGTTACTTCCATAATGCAGTATCTATTAAATAAGGTTGAATTCTTACTAATCGCCTGTAATTAAGCCACAATGTTAAATCCGCCAATCGGTCATGAAGCTAATATAAAAAGCATAGCAGACGTCCCATAAGGTCATCTGAAAACCTATCCTTATCTCTGTCAGTGATGACTGCCCCTCCTATTAAAAGTACTTCTGTTTTTACCCCTGTCAGGGTCGGAAACGTAACTTTGGAGCATAGAATTACCCATTTGCCCACTACAAGATTTAGAACCGACAATGGAATCCCATCTGATTTACAATTACGGTATTATGCTGACAGGGCTGCTTTTCCTGGAACATTATTGGTGAGTGAAGCAACTTTTGCATCCGCTAGATTAGGCGGATACCCTAAAGCTCCAGCAATTGAGACTCAACAACAGGTCAAAGCATGGAAGAAGATTACTGACGCCGTACATGCAAAAGGATCGTTTATTGCTCTTCAGCTCTGGGCCTTGGGTCGTGTTAGCGATCCAGTCTATTTGAAATCCAAAGGCTTTGACTTAGTTGGCGCATCTGCTGTTTATAACAGCGAGGATTCCGAAAAGGCTGCAATTGCAGCTGGCAATCCACTTCGCCCGCTTACTGAGGCAGAAATTCAGGAAATTATACAAAAGGATTACGTTAATGGAGCTAAAAATGCCATTGCAGCAGGCTTTGATTTTGTTGAGATCCATTCTGCTAACGGATACTTATTGGAACAATTTATCAATCCAGTTTCCAATAAAAGAACTGACAAATATGGTAGTTCCATTGAAAATAGAGCTCGGTTCTTGCTTGAGGTTGTTGACGCGTTGACAAAAGAAATTGGTGCTGACAGACTTGCCGTCCGTCTTTCACCATTCGGTCAATCCTATGGTATGTTGGGCGACGAAGATGTAATTCATCCAATTGTTTCCCACGGTTATATTATTGATCAGTTGCAAAAAAGAGCCAATGAAGGAAAGGGATTGGCCTATATCAATGTAATTGATAATCGTCCATTAAATGGTTGGACTGAGATTGAGCTGAAGGACATTAGTTTTGTACAACAACTCTGGAAAGGCGTTATTCTAAGAGGTGGCAACTATGCTTACGACAAGAAAGACTGGAAGAAAATTGTTGAGGATACTGCTGATGAACGTACCTTGGTTGGCTTCGGTAGACACTTTATTGCCAACCCTGATTTGGTTGAAAGAATTGCTAGTGGGTACGCGTTGAATGAATATGATAGAGGTACATTCTACACTAGTGATAACTACGGCTACAATACCTATCCACATTTTGATGAAAAGGAGTTAGATATTGAAGCTTCACGCAAACAAGTTCCTCAAGCGTTGGCCTGAGGTTTTACGTACAATCGAATAAATAATCTTTTTTAAGAATATTTCTAATTAGAAAGATTGGGTAGACAAAAAATTGGTGGAGTTTTGGTGAATGTGGTTAATGGGATGGCTGCGAAAAGTGACTAATTTTATATGTTGCACTTAATTGTTGAAGTGGAATATAAGCGAAGCCTCGAGTCATGCGTCTATGTGGTTTCATTTGATGTCAACTATTCAAAACGATAAATCTAAACACTCAACCTTCTGGAACTTCTATTTGTGAGGAACAACGGTGAATGTGAAAATGTAGGATGATATTTTTAAAAGAAATCTGACTAAGGGAACTATACACTTAACTTCAAATGTGTACTAGTAGATTAAGCTCCTTCTTTGGTTGTTTATGAGCCATTTTAATGCAAATTATGATCTACAATCTGATCACTTATCGCCAATAGTTGGGATCGTAGTTCATAAATAGGATTTTGATTATGTGTGAACTAGTGCCGCGCAATGTAGAAATTATGTGTCGATCGATCAATTTGTCATCGATCAAATTCCGCACTGATAACACACCACGTCTTAGTAGCATGCACACCGCAAAATTCCTTCCAAGTACTGGCACAGACATATCGTCGATCCTCCAAGGAGGATACCACCACCCACTTTCACGTGAATGGCAACAGGAACGTCAGCTCACCAAAAACATGTTCATTTTTCCACTTTTCGTCTCGGATCAACCCGACGAAGAGTCTGTAATTCCTTCTCTTCCAAACATTAAGCGGTACGGAATCAACACCATCGTTCCATATGTTAGGGGATTGGTCGAAAAAGGTTTAAGAGCAGTTATTATCTTTGGTGTTCCTCTTGCTGAGGGAGCTAAAGATGAAGTAGCTACTGCTGCTGACGATCCTGAGGGCCCTACTATTCTCACTATCAAAGCGTTGAGAAAGAACTTTCCAGACTTATACATTATGTGCGATGTCTGCTTATGTGAATACACTTCCCATGGCCACTGTGGAGTGTTATACGAAGATGGTACTTTGAACCGTGACCAATCGGTTCGTCGTATCGCTCAAGTTGCTGTCAACTATGCCAAGGCAGGCGCCAACTGTGTTGCTCCCTCTGACATGATGGATGGTCGGATCAAGGATATAAAGACTGGTCTTATCAATGCCGAGTTGGCTCATAAGGTGTTGGTGATGTCATACTCAGCTAAGTTTAGCGGAGGATTATATGGTCCGTTCAGAGACGCTGCTGGAAGTAGCCCCAGCCATGGTGACCGTAAGGCGTATCAACTTCCTCCAGGAGGTGCTGGTTTAGCCCGTCGTGCTCTACTTAGAGACATGAACGAAGGAGCTGACGCAATTATTGTCAAACCATCGACCTTCTACTTGGACATTATTGCTGATGCTGCTAGATTGTGCCACGATTACCCAATCTGTGCCTACCACGTCAGTGGAGAATACGCTATGCTTCATGCAGCTGCTGAAAAGAACATTGTTGATTTGAAAGCTGTTGCTTTCGAGTCACACCAAGGATTCTTGAGAGCTGGTGCACGTTTGATTATCTCATACTTTACGCCAGAATTCTTGGAATGGTTGGATAATTAAATATAAAATTTGTATATAGTCTATGCAGCAATTTGTTGTTTCGTTGTCTTTTTCTGTGGTTCTTCCTGTTCCTGTGGCACAGCCTGTGGAGCGTCTGGAAGAATGACTGTAGGTGTGTTGGGCAATTCGACTTTACCATTAACTTCGGCATCCAAACGGTTGAACTCTTCATCTACATCAGCATCCTCAAGACTGAATCCCAAGGCATCACTGACCTCATCGACCTTCACACGTTCTTCTTCTAAGTCATCCATAACTTTATCGATTTTGTCTACCGATAATCCTGAATTCAATCCCTTTAATACGCTATTTCCGCGTTCCAAGACAGCAACTAAATCCTTCTCTACCAACTTATGTTCGATGGATCCAATTACCGTTTCCAAGTTATCTAACAGAGCGAATGTACTGGTGAGAAGTTGCTGTTGTTGTTTCTTGCATTTGAGATAGAACTTTGCACGATCTGGCTGGTTGTTCCTGATCGCAGACCGGGCCGATTCTGTCAGTCGGTCAACAAGTTGTAGCTGTCTTTTCTGGTATTGTTTGATCTTATCGCGTTGCTGCTTTAGCTGGAATATTGCTTTATCATTCGAGGAGATACTAGGAGTTGATGATTGTTGCCCCATGATGACGAGGATTCCCGGTTGATGAATACTGCGAACTTTACAAAAATCTAAAAAAGGTTAAGTACTACTAAAAAAAATTATAGTCAAATAATAAGAAGCAAAGTTTGCAAGAAATCTAGATACTTAACAGCCACAGTATATGAGAAAACACTTGCTTTAGTTGAGAAAAAAAAAAGCATGTACTCTTGAAATTGTGGGGGAGCGTAGTATGATTGTAGGTCGGAGGATAGCCACTATTTTTCCTGGAAGCCATATTCCTGATCTTTTTGTTTTTGTGCGACTGTCATTATCCCGTTTTGGGACGACAGCTTCTCGTTTCCCATTTGTGTACGGATTAGGCGAAATCATAAATACCACTCCGCTACCAAAACGGCATTCTAATTAGGGTTTTCATCGCACTATTTGTCGAGCAATTTCGGAGAGGAACCATAACCAAACACCAGCCATTGTATACAACCATTCCTTACCATCCTTCCTAGCATATACTTGGTCTTTTAGTCTGTTGCTCAACCAGCCTCCTTTAATAATATTTTAATATCTTCATTCTTGCATCCCGTCGGTTGGCTTTTTTTTTCATTTGTAACATTAAGACCAATAGCCGACTCATGTCACTTTACTTTGACTCTCCAACTTCACCGATGAAAAATGACCCTCCAGAAATCCTAAAAAACCCAAACCCAAAGAAGAGAAGCTTCTACCACTCCCCTTCGAAAGAGTCGCCCGGTAAACGGCTCTATCTCCATAGCATGAGTCCCAACGTCTCACGATCCATGATTTACTTGCCGGAAAACAAAGAGAAGAAGGAAGAAGTACCACACAGTGAACGCCAGACAACCCAAAGCAAGTCGACCATAGGTACCTTTAATCGCCCACCTCTTCTCAAATCACTGATCTCGAATCCTAGATCCAAATCAACGGCTTATCTTTCCAACAGATCACCAAAACACAAATTGAGGAGAACAAATTCCCTCCTCACTTCATCTTCATCTGATCTTCTTCAGCAATCAGCATCTAATTCGTCCGATCGGTTTATTCCTTCTCGTCATAATTCAACCTCGGGCAAACTCCACATGAAAACGACCACACCTCACCCTAATGCATCCCCTGAAACCCATATTAAAGCTCAAACTTCTCGCATTTACCAACACCATGTAGCTGAAGCATGTGGATTGGAAGTCAATTCCCGAGTATTGCTTTATCAACCGCCACCACCAGAAAGAAAAAAACCCATCGACTTATTTAGTCACATTTCTGGCAACAATTCCAACCTGAAGAGCAATCTAATCAGTAAAACATCTTTGCGACCCGCCGTTGCATCTGCCAGAGCAAAGAAGATCCCAACTGCTCCAGAAAGGGTCTTGGATGCTCCAGGCTTGGTAGATGATTTCTATCTTAATCTTCTTGCATGGTCTTCGACCAACTTGTTGGCCATTGGACTCGAAGACGCTGTATACGTCTGGAATGCCTCAACAGGCTCTGTGGGATTGCTCTGTGAATTTACAGAGAAAACCCTTGTTACTTCGTTACGGTGGTCCGATGACGGCTCATATATCTCAATTGGAAAAGATGATGGCCTTATTGAAATCTGGGACATTGAAACCAATACTAAACTTAGAACTCTTAATTGCGACGATCATCATACACGGATAGCCTCCCAGGACTGGAATCAGCATGTGTTGACCAGTGGCTCGCGTATCGGAAATATCTATCATTCCGACGTAAGGGTTGCTTCGCATGTCATGAGCCGGATGACTAACACACATAGTGCCGAAATTTGCGGACTCGAGTATAAAAAAGATGGTCAGCAGTTTGTTAGTGGCGGTAATGACAATCTAGTTTGCATCTGGGACGCCCGCCAATGTCATTCCCAACTGAATACGCAGCCATTATTCACAAAAACTAACCACCGTGCAGCAGTGAAAGCTTTGTCCTGGTGTCCATACCAGTCATCGCTATTAGCCACTGGTGGAGGGTCAAGTGATAAAACTATTCATTTTTGGAATACTACTACAGGTGCCCGTGTCAACACTATCGAAACAGGTTCTCAGATCAGTTCTCTAAACTGGGGCTACGCCGCGGGTACTGGTATGGAAATAGTGGCTACACACGGCTTTCCAACCAACAGTATTTCGCTATTCAACTACCCAACCCTTCAGAAAACGGGTGAGATTTCTGGTGCCCATGACTCTAGAATCTTGAGTAGTTGTTTAAGTCCAGATAATTTGACATTAGCCACGGTTGCTGGTGACGAAAATTTAAAATTCTGGTCATTATTTGATTTATTCAAACTGAAAAGAAATGACTCAGATATTAGCGAAGAAAGCGTCATAAGCAAAGATGAAAACTCCATCAAGAAAATGATGAATATTAGATAGATAATAGACAATAGATTCACTTACAGTCAACTACGTAATAGTTTGTTTTTTTTGCAATTTCCTGCAGGCAGCAAAAATGCCATACTGACCTTTGATTTAGGAGATCAGTGAACGAGTTACTTTTCTACCATGTCCCGTGATCCTACCAATACAATTATTGTGACAAGGTTACCAGCTGAAACTGTTGAGAACCCCAGTGAGATTGTCAACTATCTTGCAAAGGAAAGGCATGTTGTTGAACTAGTGGCTCTACCTAAGTTTGACCGCGTATTGGTCATATGCGAGAACAAGCAGGTGGCAACTAGAATGCTGGAACTTGTGACTGAGAAATGGAAAGAAGCAAGTATCAGCTTCAGCTTACGGGACAATAGTTTTAGCCCCGAACTTCAAGCCCAATTAATGCAGCAAAATGGGCAGACGTTTCCAGATACTGATGTTATGGACTACTTAGAGCTTCCCTCAGAAGTAGGCAGCAAGCGGTATCTCATATCTCCGCCACTTTCTCCACCTCCTGGGTGGGATCATTGGAATCGGGTTGAAGAAGGCCCTAACGATAAACCTGTGCATTCTCCGCAGGATTTGGCACATTTACTCTGGGAACGGTTAGGTGGAATCCTGGGCTCTACAGTCCACAAATACGAGGACGAAGAAAATGAAGTTGAGTACTTGCTGAAACCAGAAGTGTTGTTTCAGGACATAGAAAATGGCGTTCCAGCGATTATGTTAGACTCCGTAAAGAATAGCCACGTGAACGATACCAAACCCAAATCAATTGCCAAAACGGCTATGCCTCCTACATGGTGATACTGTGATGTTATCTGCAGTACTGGTGGTGTAAGTCTATTTTTTTTTTGCTTTGTGAATTAGAGATGAGCATTGAAAAATTCATCCTTAACTAATACGTGAAGAACATAAATAAGATGGTCAAAAAAACGAAAGTTGCTGCGTCTCCAAAGACCACCGGCTCTGCTAAGAAGAGAAAAGCTACCATTAAGACAGATTCTCCCGCTGCATCACCTTCTACTAAGAAGACTAAGAGGGTTGTGGAGAAAGAGCCTGTTAAGAAACAAGAACCAAGTTCGGTAGTACCATCCAAGGTGGCAGCCAAGGCTATCTCAGAATTGATCAAATACAACAAGAAAGAGAAGGAACCAACTGACAAGCCTTCGCTCTTTGATGATGACGATGAAGCCGAATCCAAGAACACTTTCTACGTACAGATCACCACGAAGAAATTCTACTCTGACAGAGTCAACTTTAAGCCAAAGCTCATAAAAGTCACTAACTCAATTCATGATCAAGAATTTGTTAAATCCTGTTTGATTATTCGTGATCAGCTTGTCACCACGAATGAACAATTGGAAAACCTCGAAAACGAAAACTTACCTACCGTCAGTCAAATCCTCCCTATAAAGACTTTGAAGACCGAATACAAACCATTCGAGAAGCGTCGTCAATTATATCAAGAATATGACTTGTTCATTGTCGATGACGCTGTGTTGAACTTGATGCCTTCCTTGTTAGGTAAGGCCTTTTACGATAACGGTGCTAAGAAGGCTGCCTTGCCTATCAGAGTAACTTCTACAAAGAATATGAAGGAATTGTCTCTTGTAACTCTCAAGAATCAATTGGACAAGATATTGCAGAGTACATCTTTTCTTCCTCCTGTCGGAGACAATATTGTCGTGAAGATTGGCTCTGTAACCGGTTCTTTTGACGAAGAGAAGTTGGCTCAAAATTTGCAGGACGTTGTTGCATCATTTGAAGCTGATTCCATAAAGAGTATCTTCTTGAAAACTGGTGTTTCGCCATCTTTACCATTGTATTACGCTGAAAAGTTGTATGATGAAGCTACCGATGTTGTCGAGAAGGAAGAAAAGGCCGAGAAGGTTGTTGACGATAGCTTGGATGCCTTCGAAAGAGGTTTGTTGGAATTGGGTGCTCCTGAAGCAGTTTCGAAGATTATTGGTAAGAGTGCTGGCAACGAAAAGAAGTAAAAAGTTGTTCACATGAATTAGGACTAGTTAGAGCATTGTATACGAGCAAGTAGAAAATTGTTCGAAAAGAATAGCAAGATTTATTGTAAATGCCTTCACGGGTACTCTACGTAAAAAGTTGCCAAATTTTGTAATGAACAAAAATTTAAAAAAATGCCTTCAGCCAGATTCGAACTGACGATCTCCTCATTACTAGTGAGGTGCCTTACCAACTTGGCCATAAAGGCTGTTTACATCATCCGCACTCCCAAGAGGCTTAGACTTTGCTCAATAAAATACTATTGGCTTTTTGCAAAAATAATGATATCTTTCCTTGCATCCCAAATTCATTGACTGGTATTTAATCTATTTATTTAATCGTAACAAACCCAAACAATTGGGTTTGTTACGATGCACATATAGAAAGAATGAACCAAACATGCAAGCTTCGTTCCTCATGGCCCAATGGTCAAGGCGTCTGGCTACGATAGTAGTTACTTCTGTGGAACCAGAAGATTCCAGGTTCGACTCCTGGTGGGGAAGCTTTTTTTTGCTTGCTCTACTCTATGTACCTAAGATTCCAATCAAGATAAACTATAAAATAATAACTCAGTTACAGCTTATACTCTGGCTTCTCATAGAATTGTTAATATTAATACTGGTTGGGAGGGTGGATATAAGTTTACACACACTTCACTGAATTGAGATTTTTTTGAATCCTGTACAAAATCTGCTGCAACTGGTAAACGCAAGAACTAAAATGTGGATTATCACCCACCAGGGAAAGAGTATGTCCTTCTTTCACTAATAGACTAGTGGATATGTGTACTTATTGGATTCATTGACACTATTTTGTTTGGTATTTTAACTTACTAACATCAGCAACCCCATTGAAGTCAAACCATATATACTTGTTGGGACGCGACGTTGATTGTGACTTCATAGTTAATAGCAGTCTTGTATCAAGAAACCACTTGGAAATACGAACAGGGAATGCCGATGCAAATCTAATTGAACGAACTAATCTTCGAATAGGTATTCTCTCTCGAGCACGGAGTGTGATAAATGATACCGTCTATAAGTTATCGAAAGGCAATCCCAATCCCATTCATTTGGATTTAACCAAGCAGGATGAGATCACCATGGTCTTCAGGTTAGAACCAGAACTGGAGATTACTACCAGTATTCGCTGGTATGACCTCAACATTTTTACGAACGAGGTTGCATCTATAAAGCGCCTAGGGAAAACCATTGATCTCCGTATTGTAGATTCTCCATTATCAGCATCCCATTGTTATTCAACAGAAGAAGGATCAAGTCACACTAAAAACTTGGCAATGCTGGTCGCTATTCCCGTACTTGGTAAAGAATGGACAGATTTTATCGAACAAGAGCCTGACAATGTTGAGGAATGGCTTCTAAAGATTGATTTTAAAAAGTTTGTACCTCCTACCTTAGCTTATTTGATACCCAATCCCCAAAGAAGAACTATCCTAGATGGTGTCTGCATTGTTTCCTTTAATATAAGTGGCATCTCCGACTACGTTACAAATCTCTCGGGAAGATTTGTTCTTCTTAACATTGAAGATTACTTTTCTGATATTGTCAATGAAAGCAAATTAACTAGAGATATACAACTTCAAGGACAAAAAGTCGTTGTTTGGAACTTGGATGATGAAGCACAGAATACCAAAATGAACCTATTTCTTGAAAAGCATGGGTCTAGGGTAGTTACAGAGAGTGATATTTTTGAGATTATCAAGTCTTGCTCCACTGACATCTTACGATATTTCACTTCAAAGAGAGAGTTGGAGGATTCGCAACCTTCTTTAAGAAAGAGAATAAAGTACCAGAAAGTTGATAAGATGCATTTCTTTGATTTCAGTGCTCCTTCGACACAAACCCCATCTATTTCAGAACCTGAGAGTAAGCAAAAAGAGCCTATTATAAATATAGACTTTGAACCAGCACAGGAAGTATGTTCAGAATCGGAGAAAACAAAACCAACCCTAGCCCGGACCTCATCTACGATACCTTCAACTCCTGCTACGGTAAAAGAAAAATCCGTTGATGTTGCTATAAAAAACTCACCAGTAATAGACGAACAAGAAAAGAAATATCATAAACGAAAAGTTGAAGATAATCAAGATTCCGTTAAACCTACGAAGATTCCTAAATTCATACCACTGGTATCTTTTGCTGATGCGGTAAGATCAACGAAGAAATATGCAATTGAGGATATCAATGAGGAGCTTGGGATACAAGAACTAGAAGAATTTGATTCAAGTTTGCGCAATCTTGCCATTGTCGAAGAAGTTGAGTTCAAAATAAGACCTCCACCAGTACATGTGCCAAATGACAACTATGAAGGACGTAAAAACTTTAAAAGATTCAGGAAGAATTTGAAAGTGAGAAACGTTACCAGAGCATTTGTTGAGATGAGCACTGTGACAATCAACAACGATATCAAGTTTGCGAATACAAAAGCTCCCGAATCTAATTATGGCGTCGCAAATGAATCTAAACTTGCAAAGGATTTCAATGGTCACATGAGTGAAGTAAAAGGCTTCCAAGCAGAACTGGTCGGTTTGTTTGTGAATGATGATAGCGATGATGATGATCAAATTATGTACAAACCATCAAACTCCAGACACTCGAGTGTTCCCTTACACAATGGCGATGTCAATCATAATGACAATGTTGCTGTTGATGACGATGATGACGATGATAATGATGATCAACCTAGGTTTGGATTTAGTCGCAGATAACAGATTAGAGCAAAATGCCGCAATATCCAAGTCTCCTGAAGTATGTGTTATGTGACTGGAAGTAATCTGTAAAGATGTCAAAATGGTTGAAATCTCCCTTAATGCATTTCTCGTTATCTCCAGAGATGCAATCAATAACTTGATCAGGATCTGGATTCACTTCGGATTGTGAACAATTTAAGTAGATCTGATTATCAAACTGATGGTAGCGACTTAAGAAATTGTTGTTCCGAGGAATTGTGGTGACAATATCTCCCTTGTGAATAATTCGAAAGTATTTACGATTAAATGAGCCGTGTATGGGTGTATTGTGGCTTCCCAATACTTGGTCAACCCAATTTACAAACGGTCTATTACCAACCAATGGTTGCCCCATTGTTATGAGTGTTAGTTTGTCATAACCCAAATCAAGGAAATGTAACCCTAGAAATAGACCAATTGCACCACCCAAGGAATGACCCAAAATTAGAAGTTCATAGTTTTCAATATCTAACTCTCGGTCCAAAATGTTATCTATCAAGAAAAGAACATTTAGGAAGTAATGAAAAAATCCACGATGTACCTTACAGTTATCTCCGCAAGATGGTAAGTTGTAACACGGGTTTCGATATCCAACCATATCTACTTTCATATCAGTGTATGTATCATGGAGTGATCGAGTTCCACGAATAGAAATTATCACTGTCTTCTTGGTGGGGTCTTGGCCCTCGTAGTGGAAGATATTTGAATTGGTCATTGCTACATATCCTGCAGTAGAATCCTCGCACCACTGATGTACAAGAGTCACGTTTGGAAATCGCTCTTCGCATTGTAGATCACATTTGAATGGTTTGCTGATCCCTTGTCCTGGGGATACACAATACGCAATGTCGATAAGATGGGCATAAGTGAACAAATTGTTGTAAATCACTTTTTCAATTGGTTGGTATTTTGATAATGATTGTACTATTGTACTTTGCACAAGTCGTAATAATATAAAAATGAATAACATGTTATTTGCAATAAGTCGGACGTTGTGCTTATCTTTCATCGGGTCACGCTTATTTTTCTTGGGATGTTGCAAAATTTTGAAAATTACTGCAAATTATGTATTTGCTCGACTAACTTGTAAATCATAAGACAAACAGATATTCCACTAAAAAGTGAAATGATAACTATTACTGTTTGGACCATTTGCCCAAAAGACTGAATATAATTTCGAAATATAAAAAGTACCACCAAAAGAAAACTAATTGTTAATCGCAGCCCTGGTAACATGATTAGTTTTCCAAATATGATTCCCGTACCCTTTGCAATAACTGAGTTCTTTGCTGTAAAAATTCCACTGGATATAAATTCAGTAACATTGATCACCTTCAGTGTAAAACTAGCAATATTAGAATCAAAGACAGCAAGGCGCGATTCAGTCTCATTAACTCTAAGGTAGATCTTCTCTAAGAGTTCGTTAATATTTTCATTTAGCTGATCATCTCTTCTTGCTAGCATTGATTCAAAATTCTTTTCCACAGAAAAGGCAAGTTCTGCTAGAATAAAATTGAATTCATTCTTAAAGTTTGTACCATATATTCTCAACTCCTGATTGTTTTCAGCCATGACACTTTTTAGACCCTCTGCCATCAGATTGACAGTATTCAAATTTCCACTAAGTTTACCTAACACATCTGCATTTTCTTTTATTGATTCACCTATTCCGTCGATGTTTGAAAGTATTCGGTCTAGTACTCCTTCAGACTGAGATGAAAATGAATTAAACCCGCCTAGAATATCAGCTTGCTGTGCGAGTATTTCTTCAGTTAAGCTATTATTTTGAAGCAATTCAAGAAGGAGAGATATTTGATTGTCAAACTGCAGTATCTTCAGCTCATACAGTTGTGCCTGTCGGTTCATTGTTTGAAGACTGTTATCTATAATTGTATGGACCACTTCTTCATACTTCTTTGCCTCGGCTTGCAGATTTTTTGCAACATTCTCAAATATTTCAAAAGAGTTCTGAAGCTGTTCTAGCTTTGATGCAAAATGGTCTTGTGCCTGACGAGATAGATTATTGGAAATTATGATATGTTCATAAAATTCTTTATAGTTTTCTGTAATATTGGAGAATAGCCTAATTAATTGATCCTTTTCGTATGGTAATGATTCTTCATGACAAATTGATTGGATCTCACGGTAATAACCACTGAATGTAGTCCAATATTGCGGGGAATTCTCTAAATCAGCAATACACTGTACTGTATTATCAGAACAGGAGCTTGGATAAAGAATCCCGGAAGCTTCAAATTCGCAAATAGAAAGTCGTATTGCAACATTTCGTCTCTCTTCCGGTTCGAGTGCTTCTACACCTTGGTACATACATCTTGGTAAAATTTCATTAAGTGCTTGTTGAACACAGGATGACCTTTGAAAAGAAGATAACTCGGAACTCCCTGTCAATCCAATTGCAACAACCATTGGAATAGCAAATATGTTGAATAATTGGTAATACATTTGTGGTTTTTACAACATGGGATGAGACAACCATAAATATTAATCATCCGAAACCATTTTGAAACAATATTCAATAAAACTTCTAAAAATACTAAGAATAGCCAATACATAATAAGATTTCTGAAGAAAGTAAACTACGGCTCTTCTGAGATCTTATGTGGTAAAAAATCTCGGATACATGCCTGGGTATTAATGCAAAAGATACTCTATGGTATAAAATGTTTGTCTAATATCTTACATAATCTTAATTTTTCAGCTGAATCTTTGACAGTCTACTACTTCAACTGATAGTTTCGAAATCGATGAGTATGATTCGTAACAGGGTGTACTCCAGAACTGGAGTTGCATCACAGTTTTGTCGTTTCTACTCGGCATTTCTGTTTATACCCAATGATCAGAAACACTTGTTTGACGGTGAAAAATTAACAGATTCCGAGAACAATGCAGCTATTCCAAGCCGACCTCGAGTTCCTGTTACAAAGTATCACCATGAAATAGTCCCCCCACAGAATGTTGCCGATCTTGTGACAAAGTTTGAGCCAAAGGATATCTTAGTGACTATTTTAGCAGACAAGAAACCACTTTTTGGTGACTCTACACATTCTGTGATAAAAACAACGTCGACTAGCACTGAGAATATTGATCTTCATTTCACAAACTTAGCAATTAGTTGGTTGGATACGTTTAATCTGCTGATTGTTAACCTAGCCCCATTATCTGAACTGAACGAACAGTTGGAATTCTCCAATCGTGTGTTGAATCAAAGAATATCAGAAGCGTACAGTGCAATCAATTTAACGAACTATACTCAGGAGAACTTATTTACATTTTTTAACTCTATGAAAGCATTTGAAAATAGTGAGTTGAAGTCACAAGGACTCATCCCGCCAGCCGAATTGGCACTGTTGGTTACATTTGAGACTGTTTCTGTATACTTGGCTGCCAAAGATACTAGCGCCGAAAACTTTGCAGTTCTCCTTGAATTTATTCAACAGCACATTGAATCTTGTACTTCATCTGGAGTTAAGGACATATTAGTGGAACTTATCAATAACCTTTATCAATCGAAACTTGCCTCTTCCCGGACAAAACTTACTGCCTTCAATCAGTTTGTTTCTGAGATTCCCGGTTTGAAAATCGAAGAATTGGACTCTATTCGTCTAGATAGATTGGCTTTCTTGTTTACCATGGCAAAAAATACGGATGATGCTCAAACCGTAATAAAACTCTTGATTCAGAGACAAACTTGCCCTTCTAACGAAACTTTCGACGCATTTATCTCCAGTTATGAAGTAAAGGACCGTTTGGAGACAATAAGGACGCTTGCTCCTCTCAAACCAGTATTTTTTCATCGTTTGAGCCCAATTTCTTTTGAACTCTTGTTGAAAACTGTGGGAAATGTCCACGAGCTTGAGCAGTTGGTAAACTTGACGGAAGCCAAGGCAAGCACTTTGTTCAACAAATATCAGGAAGACATTTTAAGAAAATTCCTCGATATTTCTAATGATAGGGTGACAACAGTTTCCCTCATCAAACGAATGCTTGATAATTCAGTGGTTTTCTCACAACAGTCCTTGGAATTGTTGGAAAATGCTTTTTCTGACTGGGACACCACGATAATTAAAAAGTAGCCGACACCTGTAAATATCATGAATCAAGAGTTATGAGAATAAATAGAGATTTCTTCCTGATGTGATGTCATGGAACTTGATAAATCATGGTTTGGGTTATTAATATCTGAATGATGACCCAAGTGATGTATGTATGTATTGTCGTCAGTTTTAGGTCGGTTGTTAGTATGGAATTCGTTGGTATAAACCAAGAAACCATCATCACTACCACTATCGTCCCATCTTTCTTCCTGGACAAAATTGTGCCGCCTTGTTCTCATATCGTCATTTTCATACTCGTGGATATTATCAAGATATCTTCTTGAAGTAATTGTTCGCTTTATAAAGCATAACATGGTTGCAATAATGCACAATGTTATGATGGGAAATAGTTGGATCCAACCAATGTAGCTCAAATTTGGGATAAAAAGGAGAAGGTCGCAGAGGAACCCGAGCAAGTTGGAAATAAATGAGATAATTGATAATGCTAGCATCCAGCTCAAATATGCAGTGATGTCCCTCTTTTTTGGCTGGTGTTTCGGATGTAGAGATGGGGAACCCGAATGTGGTTGAGATGTTAGGCTTTCAAGAGCCATATCATCAGAGCGCTCGTCATTAAGATTCTTCATGTCTAAATATTCTAGTAATATCACAAGCAGCATTAATAGCACTAGCAAACAAGTAACGCAGAATGCAATGACATGAACCACAAGAAGTTTGGAGATCGTGTAGGTTGCGTTAGAGGGAAGTTGAACTCCACCAAGATTAAAATCATTATCATCTGCCAAATAGTAAAATGTACTATTTATTGATGGATATCCTATTTTAGGCTCGGAGCAGACACCTGTCAGTAAGTCACAGATTCCAAACACTCCAAATGTATAGTTGCGGTAATTCGAAAGGTATATATTGTGAGATGAATTAGTAATGGGTACGGAAATGACAGGAAAAATCTGAACCAAAAGACATATCAGGCTTAGAACTGCAAGGGCAATAAGGCCCTTGTTCATTATGTAGCTTGAATGTTTAGATTTCTGATTGAAAGGACGTTAGTCGCTTCCAAGACGGTTGTAGTCACTTATCAAACTGCAGGAAAATCAGAATCATTCCGGGGACCGTTTTTTCGAGTAGTGCACGTCTTCTTGATATTATTTTCCGCGTCGTGATACCTTATCACATGTTCTTGCACTATGAATGGTAAATGGTTAACTTTATTAGTAGGTTTGATTTCCGTGCTAATTATACGATCCAGTGTATTACTGTTTGCTTTCCGAAGATATTCGATAATGTCTCATCCATATGCTAAAGAATTGGAAGTGGCTACTTTAGCTGTCAAGAGAGCTTCCCTTTTGACTAAGAAACTCAGTGACTCGATTGCTGCTACTCAAAAATCGGGAACTCATACCAAGGACGATAAGTCCCCTGTCACCGTTGGTGATTATGCTTCACAAGCTATTATTAATCTTGCCATAAAGAAAAACTTCCCAACTGACGAGATTGTCGGAGAAGAAGACTCTGATACACTTCGTGAAAGTACTGAAGAAGCAAAAGTACTTAGCAGTAAAATCTTGAACATTGTGGAAGAAATACAAACTGAAACGGCACAATGGGATAGCACCATTGGAAAACTTGATGATTTACCCACGATCTACGATAGCATTGACTTGGGTAACTCTTCGGGTGGACGCAATGGTCGGTTCTGGGCATTGGACCCAATCGACGGTACGAAAGGTTTCCTTAGAGGGGATCAATTTGCAGTATGCTTAGCTTTAATTGAAAATGGTAAAGTTGTATTAGGTGTCATTGGTTGCCCTAATTTACCTGACGTTATCTTATCGAATGAAGACCAGACAGGTGTTGTTGGTGGTCTTTTCTCTGCCATCTCAGGGTACGGATCATACTATACTGCTCTTTTTAGTGACGAGGGTTTTGTACCATTGGCAAGTCAACAACGAATTCAAATGAGACAGTCGACAGATCCTTCTGCTTTAAAGGTGGTTGAGGGGGTTGAAAAGGGTCATTCGTCCCACTCCACGCAGTCTCAAATCAAGGACATTCTCGGCTTTACTAGAGAGACTGTTCACAGACAAACAATCAACTTGGACTCCCAGGTTAAGTATTGTGTATTGGCAAAGGGCCAAGCAGACATTTATTTGCGGTTACCAGTTTCAGACACGTATAGGGAAAAGATTTGGGATCATGCGGCTGGAAATGTCTTGGTTTACGAAAGTGGTGGTCAAGTTGGAGATGTGACGGGCACTCCATTGGATTTTGGCAATGGAAGATACTTAGAATCTAAGGGTGTCATTGCAGGAAACAAGGCTGTATTTGACAAAGTCATCGAAGCCGTTAATACCGTTTTGAATAAATAAGCCATAATCTATAAAATATACAACACACTATTCATTAACGTTGACTTTGGATGCTCCCAAGATATGTGGGGCAATCTCCTGAAGCCAAGACAATTCTATGCTGGAGCAGTTACGCCCGTAACCCTTGGATGTGAAAACATATTCAATGTACATAATGGCATCCAAGTTGGATTTTCCAAATAGGTTGGACGATGGGTGGATACTGATCAATTGACCCGTACTGAAAGTACGGTACGATCTGTCTGGCATTCCTACAGCTGTATTGGTAATGTAACCCTTTAAGAACGCCTTAAGAATCTGTGGAATATCGGTTTCCTTCTTCACATTTCTATATCCATCATCTTCTTCTTCATCATCAACGTTGCTCTCTTCCATTTGGGAACGCAAATTTTTTAATGCAGCATCTCTCTCATTTTGCTTCATACTGTCATCTTGTTTTATGGTAGCAATCATGTACTCGCGTAATTGGTGTCTTACTTTCAATACATTTTTGAATCCCTTAACACTGAAGTGTAATTCTTTGCACCACAGTTTCAGTTCAGAACCCATCGCCCGATAATGATCGAAATATTCCTTGAGACATATCAAATCTCCATACTGGTTCCCTAAAGGTGTGTATTGACGACGCTTGAAGTTTATCTCATCTCTCAATTCCACGTTTCCTCCCATATTGAGAACAAGATTGTCTACCGAAAGACAAGAAACAATATCAATGACTGGGGCAAGCACGCCAAACTCCATTGCTGTAATTAACACCACGGAGAGTTGGGGTGGTAATGGCAATACTGCCATTTTATACCCCAAAGACGTAATTTTACCTGAGTCATTCAAAGCTCCAAGAGAATACAAGGTGTTTAATGCTGACAAAATGGCTTCTCTTCCTGGATGCTCTAACCAACTCCAATTCAATAAATCGTCAACTCCGACCTTTTTCAAAGTTAAAATAGGAAGTATGATGTCATTTCTCATGATTTCGGATTCCTGTTGCTTGGGAAACTTGTTATCATATACTGATTCTGGATAAAGGCGGAAAACTTTCCCTTCACTTTCTCTACCGGCTCTACCGGCTCTCTGTTTCGCCGATGCTTGTGAAATAGGTGTCGTGAGCAATGTCGACAACCCAAGCTGATGCTTCCATACCTTAACTTTTCTCAAACCTGAATCAATAACGTATTTGACTCCACTCACTGTGATCGACGTTTCTGCAATATTAGTGGCTAGAATCACTTTTCTTCTTCTTGCTGGAGTCTTTTCAAATATTTTAGCCTGTTGAGAAGGAGATAAAGCTGCATAAAGTGGTAATGGGATAATTAAAGGTGAATCTTTGGGTAATTCTGGTGCTAGTTGCTGTAAAATAGCGACCGCATTGTCAATTTCTTCCTGACCTGGTAAAAAACATAAGATGTCACCAGCTTGTTCCGAACGGTTAACTTGTATCACTGTCCTAACCATTGTGTCCACGATATCTTCGGAATCCTCTTGGAGATAAAGCTGAGTTACGGGAAACATTTTTCCTTCAACAAACAAGATTGGAGCATGGTCAAAGAAAATACTGAATAATTCAGCATTCAATGTGGCCGACATAATCACTACCTTCAAGTCAGTTCTCTGCTTAGACAAAATTAATTGCTTCAAGAAGCCCATGATAAGATCGGTCAATATCGTCCGTTCATGGGCTTCATCCAAAATGATGGTAGAGTATTTTGAGAGACGATTGTCAAGCATTATTTCTCTTAAAAGCATACCATCGGTCAAATACTTCAACTTCGTTTTGTGCAGATGGGTTACGTTCGAGAAACGCACTTGGTACCCGACTTCCGACCCCAATTGACATCCGTACTCTTCACTTACTCTTGCAGCTAACGAGGCCGCAGCCACTCTACGTGGTTGAGTAACAGCCACCTGTTTCTTGTTGATAGGCATGAGAAATTGCGGGATTTGAGTGGATTTACCGGACCCAGTTTCACCAATAACAACAGTTACTTGGTTTTTTGTGATGTATTCAACAATCTTGTCTTTGTGTTGGTATATAGGAAGTTGCTGCCTAACCAGAACCAATTCCTTGGCTTTGAGAATAAGTTCTGACTTGGGTGTATGTTTCGCCAAGTGGAAGTCGTTATCATCATCATCGTCTTCATCATCGGAGTTGAATGCAACATTTTTTTGTTTACGTGACTTTTTTGGCTTCTTCAATTCTGTAGGTATGGATTTCTTAATTAATTCTTCCTTTTGAACTTCTTGAACTATTTCTTGTTTGATTTCGACTGGCTCCTCTACGACTTCGAGCTTTGGGTCTTGCGATTGGACATCTTTTTGTGAAGAATCTTCGTCGTCAAACTTTAACTTCTTATTGATTCTAATCTTTGGAGTATATTCCTCGCCAACCTCTACCTTCTCCTTCTTATTGTTTCTCTTTCTCTTTCTCTTCTTGGCTACTTCCTGACTCATGGCATGGTGAAAAATTGCAATCAATCGAGCTCATCTTTATTGTAGATGAGACGGGGTTTGTGCAGGATTCTATACTACTGCAGTATTTTATTTCGAGAGCTGCGAGTTCACAGACCCGATTCGATAGAACAACCATCAACGAAGATAACTAAAAGAATGTTGGCCTTCAGACTGGCTGTACGTTATTCCGGTGTCGCAAGGAGATTTGTGAGACCTCAATCTACTACTGCAAATTCTCCTGAGGATACTACACCTCAAGGTCCTCCAGATACAATCAGCATTGTGCCAACAGTTAGTCAACTTGTAACAGAGTTTCTGCACAAGGCTGATGTGGAAACATCCTTAGTCGGACATCTCCAATCACGGTACCTACTTGAGTCGCTTACTAGTGATGATTTGTTTCAGTTAACAGAAGCTGGAAGTAACAAGAAGTTCAAACTTTACTGTGGGGCTGACCCCACAGCCAAATCGTTGCATTTGGGTAATTTATTGCCTTTGATGGTATTACTACATTTCAATCTTCGTGGACATGATGTTGTTGGATTGGTAGGTGGGGCCACTGGTACTGTCGGTGATCCAAGTGGCAGAACAACCGAGAGAGCTCAGATGGCTCAAGAAGAAAGATTGGCAAATGTCGAACGGATTCAGGCTCAAATGAAGATATTTTTGAGCCGGGGTGTTGAGTATGCTAAATCTAGAAATTTTCCATTGAAACAGGGTGAAGTTTCGGTTGCCAACAATGCATCATGGTGGACCTCGATTGGAATGTTGGACTTTTTGGGAACTTATGGGCGTCACATTCGAGTTTCCTCGATGCTTGGTCGTGACTCCATTCAGTCACGTTTAAAGAGTCACCAAGGTCTTGGTTTCAATGAATTTGCATATCAGATCCTACAAGCCTATGATTTCTGGCATTTGTACAATGAACATAAAGTCAACATGCAAATTGGAGGTAACGACCAATGGGGCAATATTACAGCTGGAATTGACTTAATCACAAGATTGAGAGAAGGAGATGAACCTTCCTACGGAATAACAGTACCGTTGTTGACAACCCCAACAGGTGAAAAGTTTGGAAAATCTGCTGGTAATGCTGTTTTTATTGATAGCGAGTTGACGACGCCATATCAATTGTATCAATACTTCATCAATGTACCTGATGATATGGTAAGCAAATTGTTGAAGATCTTTACTCTCTTACCACTTCAATCGATTGATGAGATTGTTAGGCAACATGAGAGTGACGCAGGATTACGAATGGCTCAAAGAGTTTTGGCTCGTGAGGTTGTGGACTTGATCCACGGAGCTGGCGTTGGGGATGAGATGGCTTATATAACAAGTTTCCTCTTTCCTACCCCTGACCAGCCTTTTGATGACGTTGTCACTGCCGACAAATTGATTGAGAAATTTGCACGTTCGGGAATACTTGTTGAATTCAAGGACAATGATTTTGATGACATAAGTGACTTAAAGATGAGTACTTTATTGGCAAGGGTCTTGGGGAAATCCAAGAGAGAAACCAAGAACTTGATCAAGGCAGGTGGAATCTACATGGGATTGGAAAGAGACCAATTTGAAGATCCAGAAGATGTAGTTTTGTTTGACAAGAGTAACCACTTGATCGACGGTAAATTATTGTTAGTAAGGGCCGGTAAGCAAAACTATCACGTTGTTAAGTTTGAGCCGTAGAGAGGGCTGCAAAAAAAAAATATAATTTGTACATAGAAATAATCTCAGATGAATAATCTGGCTTGGTCTAGATTGATCTGCAATGTAGCCGATTACTAATATTTTTTAGCACCAACTACCAACAGCCGAGGATGGCTTATCCGCCGCTTCAAAGTGGGGAGGGAACGAACTCTAATCCCCAACTAGTAAATGAAGCAAGTTTGGAGAGATGGAGTTGAAAGAGGGAAGTGTTCTGATCGATGTTGTAGTTCCGCGACCATAACCATCATGTCCTTGGAAAATGTCCTTTGAACAATGCTACAAGAAAAATAATTGAAAGCCATTCCCTCCTCAGTCAAACAAAGTTTTTTGGCATAGCCTACTTTCGAGTTAAGTCGTTGTCTTCATATTCGGCTCGTAACATGCGGCGGCCGTTTTTACAACCGAAGTTTTGCTAAATTGCCCCAGTCCTGTATAGCCGATCTCAAAAAACCCGTTTTTCAATGGGTATAAAAGGGTGCGCTTCCTCGGGCCATTTGTAATGCGCACCATTAACAAACACATAACAGAGAACATGTCTAGCTTCTACGAATTAGCTCCAAAGGACAACAAGGGTGAGGCCTACCCATTTGCTGATCTTAAAGGCAAGGTCGTTTTGATCGTCAATGTTGCTTCCAAGTGTGGATTCACTCCGCAATACAAGGAGTTGGAAGAATTAAACAAGAAATATGCCGACAAGGACGTGCAAATCTTGGGATTCCCTTGTAACCAGTTTGGTCATCAAGAACCAGGTTCTGCTGAAGAAATTAGCAGTTTCTGTCAATTGAATTACGGTGTCACTTTCCCCGTGTTAGGAAAGATCGATGTTAACGGCAGTAATGAGGATCCTGTGTATAAGTGGTTGAAGAGTCAAAAGAGTGGTCTTTTGGGAATGACCAGAATCAAATGGAACTTTGAGAAGTTTTTGATTGGCAAGGACGGAAAGGTTGTTGAAAGATACAGTTCCTTGACCAAGCCAAGTTCTATTGGTGAAAAGATTGATGAATTGTTGAAGTAAGCGTTAGCTTTTAGTTAATATTTAATGTAATATTTAATGTTTGCCAGTATGTTTGTAATTATGCGAAAACATATCAGGCCACAAAGTTTTGATAGGGTCGTAAACAAAGCAAACGTGGAGTCTGTTCTAAATCTGTAATATTTGTTTCTAATCTGTTGCCATACCCAACTTTAGTTACTGCTGCTCAAATTCTTCCTGGTTCCAGATCGACCACACAACCACAACACCACAATATTTTTGTGTCAATAGCCCCTTGCCTTATTGTTGTCCTGGTGTTTTTCGCTCTCCGGCACCGGATAGGAACTGATAAGAGTAATTTTTCCTGCAGGCAATATTTGTGTATGACTAATCGGGAAGTTGGGTTGACGCATTACGTCGCAAGACTATTTTCCATAAGATTCTATCCCCAACTCCCCTATTTCCATATATAATTTAGACTAATCCCCATCCGTCAACTCATCAGTTTACCCTACAACATAATTTATACCATTTTTTTAATTGATTTTTCATACCACCTTTTACTTCAATTCACATTGCATCTCCTGCCTCCTGGTATCCTGATCCTGGACTCTACTATCTCCTCGGTACTCCCCCATTCATTTTTCCCCAACATTTACGCGCTGGCTTTGTCCTGACTGATTCATTGACCTTTATCATCAACTTTCTAGTATAGCTTGCATCTATGGACTACGCTGCTTACGAATCGAGAGAACTCCTCCAAAACCGTTACCGCTTCATACGTAAGCTTCAAGACGGATCGTTTGGTAAAGTCTCCTTGGCATTGGATATCCACACTCTCAAACAAGTTAGTATCAAGGCGATTCCAAAGCTCGATAACGCAAATATTCTTACTCACGAGAAGTCTTCGATTGAAATTGCCCGCAACGAGATCGCCATCCTTCAAAAACTCAGTGCTAATTCTGAGTTTGGGAACGAGAATATCTGCAAATTGATTGAATCATTTGATATAGATGACTATGTTATTTTGGTTCTTGAATATTGTTCGGCAGGCGATCTTTACGATTTGGTTCACTCGAGATACTTGACAATCCATGAGATTCTTAAATTATCGAAACAATTGGGTAACGCCATCCAACACTGTCACTCTCTTGGTATTTATCACCGTGATATAAAGCCTGAGAATGTTTTGATTGACGAGAACGATAACTTTAAACTCTGCGATTGGGGATTGGCCACCCAACAGAGGTTTAGCGATGAATTCAATGTGGGTACAGAAAAGTATATGGCACCAGAATGTTTTCTTACCCACAACTCGTCCCATCTTGTTGACAAATATGATTGCAAATACTCTGATTATTGGTCTTTTGGTATTACTTTGATCACTGCGATCTTCAGAACTTGTCCTTTCAAAGCAGACAGCAAGCAATCTATCCAGACCGACAATAACTTCAAAAACTTTGTGTGTCTAAACAATCCTGAGATCTTGTATGATATCTACCCAATTATGAACTCAAACTGCTTTGAAATATTCACTAATCTTTTGAAGGTTGGTAATGAAGAAGATGATTCTGAAACATTTAAGCAGAAGTTGGAATCGCGCGATCTCGTTAAGTTTGTTGACCAGTTACATTCGAAGTGGATTTATGGACTCTCGGTGGAGGATGAGTTTGATAATTATGACGATAAGACTATTGAGAGTAACGGACTTTTTGACTTGGATCACGATGATATCCAAAACACCAAGGCAAGCTCCGTTTATCCTGAAGAAGAAGAGACTGATGGTCTTGATTACGATGACTTACAGGAGTATCATCCTGTTTCTAGTAACATTCCTTTCTCTGAGAAGCTGGGATCTACAATGATGCTGAATTCTATGAAGGTTCCTTCACTTGTGGACTCATCAGTTCGTTCTACATTTTCATGGTATGACATGTCTGACGAGCTTGAAGACATTCCAATGGAACAATTAAGTTTGAACGATAATATGGGAAAGAAGGATGACTCTGTTCGTGTCATTGAGCATGAACTCTTTACTAATATTAACCCTGTGGTTGACTGGTTCGATTAATAGGTATGCATTTAGAGTAATGATAACGAAAACAAATATTATAATGTTGCGTAATTTGTTTATTTTTCTGAATTTTCGTCATTTTTCTCCAATATTGAAAAGGTATTTAGGTGTTCATTACTTCACGACTACAAGACGGAACGTAGCATTGCGAAAACATATAATAGAAGAATTCTTACACTCCCAACAATATTTAAGTACAACAGATGATTAGGTGAGTATAAACGATATGTAAGAGATTAGGTCAAATCAGTTAAAGCGTGAAGCGATTCGACACGTATGGGTCAATGGGCAAAGAAAAAATAAAAGTGGGGAAGCAAATTTCTAGTAGCACCTGGACGGCAGCGGGCCTTCTTCTCGCGGCAATAATTGTGCGAAAGTCTCATACTTGAATTTTCTTCACCGTTCCGCACCGGTGTTCGATAAGAACGAAAAGATCAAGCGCCGTGACAGGCTTCAGGGGAACCATGTTAAATGGCGGTAATTTACACTAGTATTAGTTGAAGAATTACACAAGTTATGGTAGGTAACATCAATAATTTTAGTCAAATGTTAGGCGTGTTGCATTGATCAGATAAATACCTTCAATCACTAGTCTGAACAGTAAAAATCTTTATAGTTAAGGAATTACAGTACCTGTGTGGTTGCAACAAAACCAAATTAATGGTCTAGCGTCATTCAGATTTACCGATATGACATTTACGGCGGTTGCCAGAGGCTGACGTACTAATTACGACTGCCGTTTGTGCGAAGAGCCGACACCGGTCCTGAAACGGAACCGCACTTATTTTTTCCCGTGCTCATACGCCCGCACCTCCTTGACTCACAACGTCGACGAAATTTTTCACTATATATAAGTGTCCTAGTTGCCTTATTTTTTGATTTCCTTTTTCTTCATCAAACAATAAAGATATCAATCATGTCTATTAGAAACGCTTCCATTCGTATGGCTAGAATTGCCGCATCTCGTGGCTCCCAAGTTGCTTCCAAGAGAGCTTTGTCTGCCCTTGCTACTGCTGCTTCCCGTCCAGTTTCCAAGCAATCTATGGCCCCACTTGCTACTCGTGGTATCAAGACCATCAACTTCGGTGGTACCGAAGAAGTCGTTCACGAACGTGCCGACTGGCCAAGAGAAAAGTTGTTGGAATACTTCAAGAATGACACCCTCGCCTTGATTGGTTACGGTTCCCAAGGTTACGGTCAAGGTTTGAACTTGAGAGACAACGGTTTGAACGTTATCATTGGTGTTAGAAAGAACGGTGCTTCCTGGAAGGCCGCTATTGAAGACGGTTGGGTCCCAGGTCAAAACTTGTTCGAAGTCGATGAAGCTATCTCTAAGGGTACTTACATCATGAACTTGTTGTCCGACGCCGCTCAATCCGAAACTTGGGCTCACATTAAGCCACAAATTACCGAAGGTAAGACCTTGTACTTCTCCCACGGTTTCTCTCCTGTCTTTAAGGAATTGACCAAGGTTGAAACTCCAGAAAACGTCGATGTTATCTTGGCTGCTCCAAAGGGTTCTGGTAGAACTGTCAGATCTCTCTTCAAGGAAGGTAGAGGTATCAACTCTTCTTACGCCGTCTGGAACGATGTTACTGGTAAGGCTGAAGAAAAGGCCATTGCTTTGGCTGTTGCCATTGGTTCTGGTTACGTTTACCAAACCACTTTCGAAAGAGAAGTCAACTCTGACTTGTACGGTGAAAGAGGTTGTTTGATGGGTGGTATCCACGGTATGTTCTTGGCTCAGTACGAAGTCTTGAGAGAAAACGGCCACACTCCATCTGAAGCTTTCAACGAAACTGTCGAAGAAGCCACCCAATCTTTGTACCCATTGATTGGTAAGTACGGTATGGACTACATGTACGATGCTTGTTCTACCACTGCTAGAAGAGGTGCTTTGGACTGGTACCCAAGATTCAAGGATGCCTTGAAGCCAGTCTTTGAAGACTTGTACGAATCTGTCAAGAACGGTTCCGAAACTCAAAGATCCTTGGACTTCAACTCCCAACCAGACTATCGTGAAAAGTTGGAAGAAGAATTAAAGGTTATCAGAGGTATGGAAATCTGGAGAGTCGGTAAGGAAGTCAGAAAGTTGCGTCCAGAAAACAACTAAGCTTCAAGAACAAATTACAATGCAGGGTTCTCAACATGGTCGTGAATGACTGAATAGCCCTTGTTATTTCAATTCTATCTTATTTTTATCTGTATAAATATTTCTGGGTTTGTTTTTACAAAGAGAAGACAAAAAACAAAATCATAATTGCATATAGGACAACGTTTGTTGAATAAACAAGTCTTTTAGTATTAAGAGAATATCTAGTAATGTAAGTCGATCATCTATTCACACCATGAAATCGGATAAGCATATACAAATAACGTATAATAAAACGTGGGGTTGTACTTTGAAGTTGAACCGTTACAAGGGCTGAGCCCTACTTAAAAACACGTGATCAAATAACTGTTAGGTCGGAACTAATTTTATATAAGGAGTCACGCGACCAATCACCCTCGGAAATACCCTTACTAAAATTTTTCACCGAGAGACAAAAGCGCAGAAAAAAATCCCTTCATCACTGTTTTTTCATAGTAACTAATCATGGCTGTTGGTAAGAACAAGAGATTATCCAAGGGTAAGAAGGGTTTGAAGAAAAAGGTCGTTGACCCATTCACCAGAAAGGACTGGTTTGACATCAAGG
>JAJMFZ010000027.1:0-114988 GCA_030568455.1 Teunomyces tritomae
TGTCGTTTGCACATACTCAAGAAAGGAAAATAATCAATTGAACATCTTTAAACTTCACGAAATTCACTTGAATAAATGCTCAATTATTACTTACAACACAATTCAAACTCTATTGCGTAACTCAATACTCCTAGTCTTGCTCAAAACACCAAACGAGCGACCCACCAATACTTCAACTAACGTAGAAGTCAACTAACGTAGAAGATAGAATGGCCCATTATTCTATACAGGCAGGACTGTGTGCACAACCGCACAATCTCTACACACATTCCCAACATCTTCTGGTAGTACACACACTGATTAGTTACCTGTGTTGCAACTGATTAGTCTCTCCTCTACAGTAATTGAAGGGAAGGGGAGTCTACCCGTTTATATAGTAGTAGTTGAGACGAAATCGAAAATATTCAAAATTCAATTGCAAATAATTTAAGCTTTGGTTCTGGTCTGATTGCAAATTCTAATCTACAAGTTCAAGATTACCTTTAATTGCCGAAATGAGACACTTTGGTAAAGATTGTGGATATCTGCAAGTCATTATTTGTCCTAAATGTCACTGTATACAAAGCAGCTACAATAATAGTTTAAATACTATCATGTATTTTTCATAAACGTAGATCTAGCATAAATCACAACTTGGAAGAGTCGGTCAATCTTTCAATAACGATAGCAGAAGCACCACCACCACCATTGCAGACACCAGCAACACCGTACTTACCACCTTCCTGTGACAAAACCGACAACAAAGTAATTACGATTCTAGCACCAGAACAACCCAATGGGTGACCCAAAGCAACAGCACCACCGTAGACGTTCAACTTTTCAGCTGGAAGGTTACAGAGCTTAGCGTTAGCCAAGCCAACAACGGAGAAAGCTTCGTTCAATTCGAAGAAATCAATTTGGTCTTGGGATAATTTAGCGTGCTTCAAGGCCTTTGGAATGGCCAAGGAAGGAGCAATGGTAAAGTCGATTGGAGCTCTGGCAGCTTCACCCCAACCGGAAATCTTGGCCAATGGCTTCAAGCCCAATTCCTTCAACTTGGCTTCGGAAACCAAGATAACAGCGGCACCACCGTCGTTCAACTTGGAGGCATTTGGAGCGGTAACAGTACCATTTTCCTTTTGGAAAACAGTTCTAGCAGACTTAAGCTTGGCTTCGTTGAAGTTCTTGATTTCTTCGTCAGCGGAAACCACGACATCTGGCTTACCTCTGAAACCCTTGACGGTGACCGGAGCGATTTCCAGCGAGAACTTGTCAGCAGCTAAGGCTGCAGCAGCCTTTTGGTAGGAAGAAATCGCAAAGTTGTCTTGTTCTTCTCTGGTGATGTTGTGGTCTTTAGCACACTTTTCGGCGGCAACACCCATCAACTTTTGTTCGTAGACATCCAATAAACCGTCCTTTTGAATACCGTCAATCAAAGCGGCATCACCATATCTGGCACCACCTCTAGCAGTAGGAACGTAGTAAGGAGTGTTGGACATGGATTCAGCACCACCAGCAACCACGATATCAGCAGTACCAGTCAAGATAGTTTGGGCACCCAAGATGATAGCCTTCATACCGGAAGCACAGACCTTGTTGATAGTGGAAGCAACAATGGAGTCTGGCAAACCAGCCTTCAATGCCACTTGTCTGGCAGGGGCTTGACCGACACCAGCTTGCAAAACACCTCCAAACAAGATTTCTTCCACATCCTCGGGTTTGATTTGAGGAACCTTTTCAAGAGCCGCCTTGACGGCGTGAGCTCCCAAATCGGAGTATGTCAAGGAAGACAAGCCACCTTGGAACGAACCAATAGGCGTACGGGCAGCAGAAACGATATAAACTGGAGCAGTCATCTTTAGGATATGAATAAAGAAGAGAAGTTGAAATTAAGTTGTCGTTTCTTTCTCGCGCTAAACGACTAAGCGAGGACCTTTGGGCGCGCGAGCGGCGGTCGTGCATACAACCAAGAAGACCAGATTTCTTGAAAAGAAATTAAACAAAGATAGAGAGAGAAAGTCGCAAATCCATTTCTGGCAAAGTCTCCATTTATCCAGATCTCCTACACACCAATGTTTAAAATTGGATTAAGAAGGACAGTAGCACCAGCAAGGCTGTTTCATGGATCGACTTGCAGACTATTGTTTAAAGGACTGGCGCTGGGTCTGGGACTGACATCTGCACGGAGTTCGGGAGAAGTACTGGCCCTGACGGTAGATCTGCACCCAATCCTCAGACGTATACCTCGATTTCTTCGTCCAGTTACCAGTAACTTCATCAACGCACCACTCTCACACGTCACAGCATTTCTTATACTACATGAAATCACGGCAATTGTGCCACTTGTGGGGTTCTGGTACCTTTTCCATAAGTACCACTGGATGATTCCACTCGATCTTCCTACTTGGGCCATTGAACGAGGTACCAAAATTATCGATTCAGGCATGAAACAATTTGACTTCACCGACTATTCATTGGCCGATAAGTTCTCCATTATCACAGAAGGAGCATATGCTTTTGTCGTCGTTAAGTTTTTGATGCCTATACGAGTTCTCTTGAGTCTTTCATTGATGCCATCATTTGCCAAATGGTTTATCGTTCCATTCACAAAAATGTTTAGAAGGAAACCCAAACCAGTTCTGACTCCGAAAGAAAATCCGGGCCAAGTTGACTTGAAGAAAAAGATCGATAAGCCACGTCTCTAAACACTCTTATGATATATATATATATATGGTTTTAATAGTAGAAGAAAAAAAATATAAGCATGCACTTGTTCGTTTTCTAGGCTCATCATTCGTGACTATCTATGACATATATCGTTCATCATGTATCATCAGAACTATAATCTATTCAAGCGTAACTTGCAACTGTTCCTTAGTCCATGGAACAAATTCCAGTAAGTTATTGATATGCTGCGCTAAACGTAACCTCGAAAAGGCAAATGCAGGTACCAACTTGTCACGCAACTCCAAAGGAACCACAGAAAGCTCTCTGTCATCAAAATCAAACAATTCAGGAATTTGTCTCGTATCAGGTTGGTTGGCGTAGATCTGGTAGTTGGCATTGTTGGAATGTGTTGACGTCCTCGATGATTGTGATGACGAATGGAATTCCTGGCTAAAGATCTTACGGTAGTTGGGCAACTGCAATTGTTCGTTTCTCAACTCGTCAAAGTATGGATCAACCATTGCCTCGATACACGAGATACGATCGACAGGCGAATATTGCAATACCCTGATCAAGAAGTTGATACAGTCTGCCGTCATCTTCTTAAAGATACGCAGCAATGGAACTGGTTTAATTTGAGGGAATTTATGTTCCATGTAGTTAGGGTTCATGTTCTTGATTTGATCCTTTGATGGTGTACCCAATATCTTAATGATTTCAACCAATTGGTCAATTCCTGATTCACCAGGGAAAAGCGGCTGACCTAAAATAAGTTCGGCCATCACACACCCTGCAGACCAAACGTCAATCTTAGTTGTGTAGTTAGTGGCACCAAAGATCAATTCTGGGGCCCGGTAGTATCTTGAACAAATGTACGAAACGTTTGGCTCAGCAGGATTAAGGATCTTGGCTGACCCAAAGTCACAGAGTTTCAATTCACCCGTTTCTGGGTTGATGAGCAAGTTTTGGGGCTTGATATCTCTATGACATATGCCTTGTGAGTGGATGTAATTCAACGCTCTAAACATCTGGTAGGTATAAAGTTTAACCTCTAATGGGGGCATTGACACTCTTTTGGACACGTAGTAGTGACTAGCCTTGTAAAGAGTTTCAGGCACGAATTCCAAAATCAAATTGAGGTAAAGTTCGTTCTTGTCGGTGTTTGTGTAAAAGTAGTACTTGAGGTCGGCAATGTTGCGATGGTGAACCAATTTCATGATCTGTAACTCTCTGTTCTTAAATCTCTTATCCTGTAACACTCTTTTCATGGCAGCTATTTCGTTGGTAGGTAAGATCTGAGTTTGAAAGACTACTCCAAACGATCCGTGTCCCACCATTTGCGACTGGGTGTATTGGATTTGTTGGACTTGGCCAGTGTGACCGTTGTTAACATTTTCGGTAACAACCTCTATTTTAGACATGTTAGTAAGGGTAATTTGACTTTAATTGAATCCCATAAAGCTTCCCAATGCTGGGGAATGTTGATGTTTTTTCCAGTCCAGGTCCGGTGGTGGAAGGTGAGAAGTTGACACAAAAGCAACGCATGACCTTGGGCACTACCCCACTTTTAGTCCTGCGCACACGCTTTCGATACCTCGTGATTTTGTGCGCACTTTTGTTTGGCGAGCATCAGCGTCTCGAGATATGGAGCGGGGCGGCCGGAAATATTTTCACGCGGAGAAGATCAAATCATTAATTTGGTGTTCATGCATACACGTAAATCACGAAATTAATGGATCATGATTGGCGATCAAGCCATTCTACCACATTTCCCACTTCTTAGAAAAGACTAACTTTACCACAATCTGTGGGGTCAACTTGGGAGGGGGACTAGAAAAAAAAAGAAAAGAAATCAACATCTTTATGGGGGAAAAAAAAATTAATACGTACCAATCTGGTGACTGTTTTTGCGCTTAAGTGAGATACCACCAAAAAGCCTTTGCTTCATGGTTTTTGTTTGTTTTCTTTCTGTAGTCATGATACTCTTTGTCTGATCGTAACTGCTACTTCTAACAAGAGGATGCATGTCATCTTTTCGGTTATGGGCGGCCGAAGCGGCGGCAACGGGAGCGTGCGGAAGGTCCACAGATCCATGACGAAGTGCTGGCTCGTGATAACGTTGACCTATTGCAGGAACATCGTCACGCACCATTTGTTGAGAATGAGGATGAGTATCGTAGAAATCCAGAGTAGTCAGTCTGAGTGAACGAGAGAGCTTGAGTCCCTCTATAGGCCCGTACTTTCTTCTCAAGTCATGTTTCTCGTCACAAATGATTTGGCGTGTTTCCATCCGCATTTCTTTGAGTTCACGACGGGCTTGCTTCTTAGCCATCTTCATCAACTCCTTATCCTCCCACGGATTGGCGAACACTAAATCATCAAATGCCAGGTTCATTTCGTCAATTTGTTTGCGTGTTTTGGCCGCATTGGCAGTCTTATCAGTTTTGGGTTTCTTCTTCTTCTTCTTTGCTTTGGCTTGTTTGTTTACCTCACTGTAAATAGGTTTCCCACTGATAAGGTCCTTTAACTGTGGAGTAGTACAGTCTCCATTGTGAATGTAACGAGGAACGTATTTATGGATATTGTACTTGTCTTCGAGTAATTCATAGTTTAAACGACGAATGTATTCTTGTGCGACTGGCGACACCGAGCCTGACAGAGTTTCTGGAGTTTCTCCTCTGAAGCTTCTTAAAAACATATCGAACTCAAAAAAAGAACCAGCAATAAAACGATTTTCTACTTGATGCTCTACGGTTTTACATAAAGTTATTAAAATTTCGTGTCTATTATTTCACACATGTGAGGTTTTACTCCTCTTCTCTGTGTCAAGTTCAACTCCGCAACTGCCCGTGTCATTCCCCCCGACCGAATGTGAAATTGAGGGGTTGTTTTCGCTTAATATTTTTGCAGACTTTTTTTTTTCCTCGCTACCCCACATATGCACGAAAAATCCTAATGGGGAAGTTCTCCGTGTCAGGAACAGATTATGTTTCCTTGTCTACCAATGCAAGGAGTTGCAACGGGTTTATTTTTAAATTGAGAAATGAGCCAATGCATTATCTCCTATTCTTTATTTGTACGCGTTTCCGCTATGTGGGGTGCTAAAAATATTCTCTACTTTTCACAGATGAGGAAAGCTTATTATCTAATCTAGATTAGATGTGACCTCATCAAAAAGCGATACTAGTTCTGCCAGAGTTACTCTATTCGCTGTTTCATACACCATCATTCGACTAAAAACCTGTTGTATTTGCTCACTGGCTCGTGGTATGACCTCAATAAGGGGCTTCGCCTCATGTTTTGTTGTAAATGCGAACCGCTTGAAATAATATTCGTCATTATTCATTTCTGGCCAATACAAAGGATCGTCATTGCGTGGTGGTTCGATATATGGGGTTCCAAACGTTTGGAATATGCTGTTTAAAAGTGCCAAATCGTTGTAGCTAGCATCACCGTCAAGATCACGGCTCAACACAGATTTCAAATCAGTCAGAAATAACATTGTCATGACAATCCCCATTGACCATATATCAATTTCGGGCCCATAATCCGTGACTCCTAAGCAAAGATGTGGCGGTTTATACATTCCCAGGCACACGTCAGTATACTTGCTTGCCGGTGGCTCGTCCACGCATACGGATTCCTGGTAACTGATGCCAAAATCTCCCAAAACAGGATGCTCGATCATACGGTCATCGCTACGTGAAGCAAAAAAGATATTGCTCGGCTTAATATCCCGATGAATGATTCCTTGTGAATGAATATATTCCAATGCCGATGCAAGTTGCCGACAGAACCGTCTTCCATCTTCCGCGCTCAATTCATTGGTGATGACAGTGGTGAGTACGCATGGTATATTAGCCTCGACTCCTGGCAACGGCAAGTTAAACCGCGTCCGTTTGCGACTATGTTTGCTGGCCATCAACAGCTCCAATGTGTATTCGTAGTAGGGCGTTACCATAACTATATCGTCGATATGGTGATAATTGGCGAGAAGTGGCAACACGTTGGCATGCTGAAGCATTCCTAGTAACTTGATCTCGTAGCGTACATTGTGAGGTTTAAGGCGTATATCTTCATCTACTACCTTCAAACACACCTGTTTCTCCAATTCAGTATCTTGTGCTGTATATATATCGCTATATGGCCCGCTGTATATGCGTTGGCGCTCAACATAACAATTCATCATGTGTTTTCTTTTTGGCCAAGTCAAAGATTTCACAGATGTGTGCATTTTATTAACTTGCTTAAGTAATCCTGGATCAAGATTGGTTCCATTCTCATTTACTAAATGGCATCTACTCCCATCCGTATAACTTACTGAATAATAAATATCCAGTAATTCATTCCAGTTTACTAAACAAGAAGTGGAATTATCATGGATTTCTATCATTAAAATATTACAAATGAATCAGTCTGGTTCTACTCTAATTATACCAATTAAATACCTTCGTGTCTGCTAATTGCATCCGGTATCCATGCTTCATAACTTAGGATTTACCTTCAAGGTAAAAGGAAATAAAACCTCTTCTTCCATTTGCTTTTTCTTTTTCATTTTTTGAACATCTCTTAGGCAACTCAACTCATGCATGTTACTTTTGCCGTTTTCTCATTAAACTAACATCATCACCACCGTGTCTCTTGAAACCTTGCTGGATGGATGAGTTAGAAACAATATCATTATCGTCCGAATAAATTCTTCTCTTAGGATACTTTAGATTTAGACCTTCAAATGCATTTTCCTGGACTTTGGGCAATTCCAAAAAGTAAGTATGGAAAAGCGCATCATCAGCCGTAAGTCGAGTTTGTGGGTCATACTCAAGCAATCCCTTCAATAATGCAAGGCATTGTTTATTGGTTGCACCTATTCCCTTGTACCAATTCACTAAATTTGGTGGATAAAAGTTTGTGATTTGTTGCTGGAACGAAATGAATTCGGGGTACTTGTTGAGTGAAGGCCAGACCTTCAAGTTTGGTGTTCCCAAAATCTCAATGATTTTTTGGAACTGGTTCTTCTGGAAGGGAACTGATTTCTTGTTGTTCATATCCAATTTGGCCTCCTCACCCTTGAATATTGGCCGTAATGAAAGAAGTTCGGCAAGAATGCATCCTACTGCCCACAAATCAATGGCCAGTGTGTAGTGTCTTGCACCAAGAAGAAGTTCTGGGGCACGGTACCAGATCGTGACCACGACTTTGTCTCCGGTATACAAACTTTGTAATGGGTTATTGAACTTTCTGGCCAAACCAAGATCACCAATCTTAACAACTCCGTTCGACAGAACCATAATATTAGCTGGCTTCAAGTCTCGGTGGAAGATCCAGTTCTGATGAAGAAACGAAACCCCATTGAGAATCTGCCAGATCAACGACTTGACTGTTTGTTGCGGTATCGACTTGACTTCAGGGTGTGAGTGGTAGTGGATAATCTGCAACAAGTCGTGTTCACAAAACTCAAAAATCATATAAATGCTCTTATTTTCTAGGATAATGTCCACGAGTTTCGTAATATTTTTGTTGTTGAGCTCACGACAAAGTGACATTTCACGGATTGCACTCTGCGATATCCCGGTGTAATGTACAACTTCTTGGCCATTGATATCATGATTATGATGTTGTTTACTACTGCTGTGATTGTCGCTCTTAAACTTTTTGATGGCAAATAATTGGACCTCTTCGCCATCGTTGACCGACCTCAGGTGTCGTGGATGGACATTAATCTCATTTCGTACATTACCACCGTCCTCTTTTTCTTTTGTATCTTTGGGAGCCTTAAGTTTTGCTTGGTATACTTTACCATATGTTCCTGCTGCGATGTATCCCAAGATGTGGTAAGTCGACAACACCGATTCTCGAGTCAAGTCTTTCCGGTGTTTAAACGGACCAATCGTGAGAATTGAATTCAGCGCCATCAATGCTGGTTGTGGTATCACTGGCATCATGTTGCCTCCCAGCTGCTGTGAACCCAGAAGTTGCGACATTTTCGTACTAATTCATTAATTTAACAAAAGTTCAAAAAAATGATATCGGTTATGTGAGCGATACCAGGTTTGACTGTATTAAGTGCTCTATATATATTCCTGTATATTATCAGTCAAAGGTCAATCCTTCCAACTCTAACAACGATTCATTATGTGACGGTGGCTGCAAAGAAACACTCGAATCCTCCTTCCCAAAACTGTACTGGTGAAAGCTGACCAAATTGTTGGCGATTTCATGTTCATTAATTAAATTATTGGTGATGGATTCTTGTTCCTCAACCACGTCCCGCTCCACTTGGGCTCTTAATGCAGCATGGTCGATTTCAAAATAACTTGTGCCAAACCGGTTGACAAAGTAGAAACTTCCAGCGATATTATGATCAATAACAACCAGTCCACGCTCGACACATTTTTCCACCTCTTCCATAGCGATGCTAATTGACCAGTTAAACTTATTGGCGATTTCCGTCACTGTTTCACCACGGAAATAGTGGTACTCTTGCCTAAAGAATTCTTCTGTATCATGGTTGCCAGTGACAAATTCTGCCTTGATCTGATTATATGTAAATGCTGTTTCTTGGTCTTGTAAGAACCCAAGAATTACCCGTTCGTAGTTGTGATCAGTGGTACGTGGCATAAGTACCACAAGTCCTGAACGGTACTTTTCGAGCTTTACAGGAAGCCGAAGCTCTTCAAACAACTTAATGCACTTGCTAAAGTCTTGTGGAGAGATAAGTTCGGTTCCAAACCCCTGTGATCGTACCACATACCGATTATAGTTGGCAAAAAGTTCATGTGTAGTAATAATTGAGGTGGTTTTCGTAAGCTCATAATTGACAAGATATTCGCTCATATGGCGGGCCAATTCTTGGTGATAAAGGGTAGATGTCTTTTTGATATGAAGTGGAGGAATAATATCTTTCACTACTGGACCACTGTCAGTGGGCCCCTTAAGTTTACTCGATAATTTAATCAACTCCTGGTACTTGTACATCAATTGTTCCAAGTCTTCTAAAGATGAAGCCAAGATGATTTCATTTTGTTTACGCTGTTGTTCTCCAATCTGCTCCAAACCATGAAGACCACTATGTCCCTTATTGACCGGGGGTTTCACAGGTTCTTCTACCTTGGTTCCGTTCTGATTTATGGCTCCTTTACTCTTTAAGGCATTCCATTTGATCTCGTCTAATGCAGATAATAAATGTTCTTGAAACTTTTGTTCACCTCCTTTACGGAAACTAATCTTGACATACGGAGAACCGTCTGTATATGATTCTGTGTCGTTTTCAAGCTTGAATTGAAGGTGTGAGTCGTTTTCATTAGATTGACTCTTTAATTTCTTGTTTAAATCAGAAGAGATGGATCTTAGCTCAGTCCCGCAAAGCTCACAGAATTTTAAAGACGGATGATTAATAAATGTACATGTGGGACATTGATCTGCTGATTGCAGCAGGTTTAGCTGTGGACTGTTTAATTGTGGCAGCAGATGAGATGCTTCTTCTTCAATGGCACGGGTTAATTGGTCTTTGGAAGGTTGGATTCCACAAGACGTACATTTGGGAATATCTAGTGAAAGATCATAAGTAGAACTTATTTGGTTGTTGTAATAACATATGCGGCAAACCCACGTTACGGTCTTTGCCATTGGCACTGTAGGTTTTTGGTCGGATACAGACTTGAGAAAGAGTTTGACTTTAGGCGACGAGCGAAAGAATCCGTCCACAAATTCAAATCTAGACACGTTTGATAAGTCTAATGCAATTGAGTTGGCATTATTATTGTTATCAAAATAGATAAGACGGTAATTAGTCAAGTAAATACGCCCATTCTGACGTTCGAGCATTTTCAGCTTGCCCTGGTACAAGCCAATATCATCACGAATGTAGAGATTATGTTCACCTTCTATTAATATGGGCCGATTACTTCTATTTATATGAATTGGTTTCCATACATTCAAGAAGCTCATTGGACACACTGTGGCAATCCGCTGAAAGTTCTTTGTTGCTCAGCCTAATCACACCTGATCGGGAATCTCGATTTCGAATCGCGCACCCCAGGGCAATCCTTCGAAATCGTCCTGCAGCTATGCCGCCCTCGGCTATTTGTGGTTAGTTTTTTAGTTACCTTGAATGTAATAATAATAATAATCCCATCCACATAATCGTTACCCCTTACAATCATCATTATTTTCATAACCAGAGCTAACAAGTGAATCGCTGGAAGTTTGATTTGTCTCTTTTAACATTCCTCATCTATCCATCTTATTATTTTATTTTTTTTCGATTTGTGTTTGTAAGTTGTTACCTTATTTTAGCCAAATTTTTTTCTTAGACAAGCATCCATCCCCATTTAACGTTTGACCCCATGACATTTCTATTCAAGAGAAACCCTAAAACGCCTCAGGAGTTGATCAAAGCATTGAATGAACAAGTGACAAAGTTGGACTACCAAGGTGACCACAACAAAAGGTGCCAGGACGAGTGTTCACGATACCTCAAACAAATCAAGATCATTTTGCATGGCGACGACGAAAACGAACCCCAACCAGACCAAATAAGTCTCTTGGCTCAGGAGATATATGCTACAGACTGTCTATACCTTCTTATCTATAATCTAGCCAAACTAGATTTTCATTCCCGAAAAGACGTGTTGATTTTGTTCCTGGCGTTATTGCGGCGACAGATTGGTAATAAATCCCCGACAGTCGATTACCTCATTAATACAAAGCCCGAGATCTTGGTCATGTTGATTAAAGGACCAGAATCATCAGAAATTGGCTTGATCTCGGGCCAGATTCTTCGTGACTGTATGAAGTTTGAAGTCATTAACCGTTTTGTCATAGATAGTCCTTTGTTCTGGAACTACTTCTCTTATGTCCAAATTCCGATCTTTGAGATTGCTACTGATGCCTTTACCACCTTGCATGACTTGTTAACTGTCCACAAACGACCCGTTTCCGAATTCTTGGCCCTGAATTACGAATTTTTCACGCCCCAAATCAATAAACTTATCCAGTCTAAGAATTATGTGACCAAACGTCAGAGTGTCCGCCTCTTATCTGATTTGGTTTTACAGAGACAAAACCAAGCATTCTTGAATCGGTACTTTGACGATACCAACAATCTCAAACTTATCATGATGTTGCTTAGTGACAAACTGAAAAATCTTCAGATAGAAGGGTTCCATATCTTTAAGTTCTTTGTGGCAAAGCCCAAGAAATCACAAAAGGTACTAGATATTCTTACAAAGAACAAACACAATTTCGTTCAGTTTTTTAACGATTTCGATATCCAGGCGTTTAATGATCCAAATTTGGTTGACGAAAGAGATTACATTTTGGGACAGATCCAACAATTACCCGATATAGAGAGGGTTTAGAGCTAGCATTAAATATACAATTAAAGATGAAACAAAAATAATTTTGAAGTTTTATTGAGCAACTCTAGACCAGTCCTTGTAACTTTCTTCACCGTACTGAATCTTCTTGATCCAGTCAGCAACCTTGGCAGTCAACTCCCCACTGTTTCCCAACGATGTAGGGACAGTAATGTCCTTACCCTTCCAGCCAATTCTTTCAATTGGAGAAACAACGGCTGCAGTACCAGAACCGAAAGCTTCCACCAATTCGCCCTTGGCAGCTCTCTCAGCAACTTCGCTGATTGTGTACTTACGTTCAGAGATGGTCCACTCAGATGTAGGTAATCTAGTTCTGGTCAATTCTAAGATGGAGTCCCTAGTGACACCTTCCAAGATTGTACCGTCTATTGGAGCAGTAACCAATTCATTAGTACCATCGGCATTCTTGAAGACAAAGAAGACATTCATGGTACCGACTTCAGTAATGTAACCTTCTTCGCCAAACAACCACAAGTTCTGTTGGTAACCTCTCGAAGCGGCTTCTAATTGTGGCTTGACACATGGAGCATAGTTGGCACCCAATTTTCTGTTACCAACACCACCTGGCCATGCTCTAACAGCATATTCAGTGGCTTCTAAGGAAACTGGTTTGAAACCAGACGAGTAGTAAGGACCAACTGGAGACAAAATGACGTATAACAAAGCCTTATCCGGAGTACCAACACCCAAACCTTCAGAGGTAGCAATCAAGGTAGGTCTTATGTACAAGGAGTAGCCGGCACCTTCAGGGACGAACGACTCGTCGACAACGATTAATTTATCAATCAACTTTTGCAATTCCTCGCCATCGAAGGTTGGTAATGCAATTCTTTCAGCAGACAAGTTCATTCTTTCCATGTTCTTATCACCTCTAAAGGTTCTGATTTGGTTGTTGACATCACGGTAAGCCTTCATACCTTCGAATAACTCAAAGGCATAGTGAAAGACGATAGTCGATGGATCAAGTTCCAATTTATGATAAGGACTGATTTTTGGTGTACCCCATCCAGCCTCAGCATCCCATTCAATCTCCAACATATGATCGGTAAATGTCTTACCAAACACCAATTTGTCGTTAGGAAGCTTTGGCTTTGGTGTTGTAGTCTTGGTAATCACCAACTTGCTAGAGTCAAGAGGTGCCAAATTCGAGCTAAATCTCAACTGACGGAACAAAGGAGTTCTCGTCCCGGTCGCTACTAATCTTCTGAACATGTTGCTAGAAAAGAAACAGCTCTCTTGAAATTTTGGCGTTGCAATATATTTCCATGTATTAGATACAAGTTTTTTTTTTTTGTGCGACACCGGTGCAACGGGATCCCTGGACCGGCGATTAGTCCAGATAGTACACTACCAAGTTTTCTATAACCACACCTTGTAAAATTACTCTTCCGTCACTGGCTATGTCTATCACTTTGGTTTCTCCTCGTTTTGAAGGAGGGATTTCAAAGGGAAGTGTCCAGATCATCGAGCCTGGCTGTACCGGGATCCCATTGATTTTCTTGATCCGAAGCACTGTTTCAGTAGTCTTTTCGTCGCTATCATTGCGCTGGGTAAGACACATTCCTACTGAGTCAAACTCATCGGGTGTGACTCTTTGTATGTATTCCTCGGTGATCACAGTATTGGTGGTATCAATTTTCCCAGGAACTAATTTTTCAAATATAACACGGGCCGACTGTAGTTGCGGCATCCAAAAGTCTTTATCTAAGATCAACGCTTGGTCGGGTAAGATAACTCCTGGTTTTACCAGAAGAATTGAAAAATCAAACTGATTAATATTTCTGATATCACCAAGGAATGCTTCGTATAATGCTGTAGTGTGTCGTCTACGACACTGCAAATGGGACCCCGTACCCCCAAATAATGTAAACTTGTCGTAAAACAGCTTTGTCAATTCAATTGCGGAGGAGCTGATATATTCAGGCTTGATGAGACTGTTCCTAAATTCGTAATCAACATCAAACAAACCATCCATCATATAGTAACTCGAACTCAAAAACCGCCTGGCAGTTCTGGGGAACTTATCAAGAGGATTCATCTCGCATATATCGAATCGGTTTCCAAACGGATCCTTCCGGTTGAAACGAGCCTCTTCTTTTTCAGGAAGCTCTACTTGTTCTGGAATAACTGCACTTATGTTGCGGTAGTAGCTACTAACATCTTCAGAATCGCACAAGTGCTTCTTTTTCTCTTGGTGTGTTTCAAGTACCGATAAAAATGTTTGATAAAAAGGCTTGTGGATGTGAACAAGTTCGTCCTTCTTCAACTGTTTTCTATTCATGGGATTAAGTTTCTTGTGGTACCAAAGTGGATGTGCTTCAGTAGAAAATACCCAATTCTTGTTCTCCATTAAAGAGCTATGGAGAAAAGATTCATCATTGGTATCGAAAAGCAAATATAAGTACTTGAGAGTCTCTCCCATGACAAATGTTTCCATTCGGTTTTGCAACTGTCCAGTTCTCACATCCTGGATCCCACTGAACCCACAGGTTGCCATGAATTTGTGTTTGAAAAGCTGCAAGATTCGCTCACCAATGTTTAAATACATTGGATCTTTAGTGGCACGATATAAGTAATAGGTCGACTCAATGAATTCGGGTCTTAATGGGTACCATTCAAGATTGACTACCTCATCCAATGTTTTCCGCGTAGCAGGTACTCTAGAATAATTCCAACGTTCAGGAATCAGTTCAAATGTGCTCCAGATCTTTAGGTAAACCATGTGCGTCTTAATTGCATCAGATACTTGACCAGTGAGAACCTGGAGTCCCGCCCAGAATGCTCCCAACAGATCAATCCATTCGTTCATAACAACACCGTCATATGAACCAACATTTCTAAACAATTCCGATCCACCAAGTCCACCGTCTGCCAGATGAGTCAAAAGGGCCCTGTACGAAGTCTTGAATACATCCCACATGTACCTATCGTTGAAAATAATAGATGCTTTTGCAGAGTATTCGTAAAAAGAGTCTATCGATGCCCCGATTCCCGTAATTGCATCCTTCCACAGTTTCTGATACGTATCTACAGTCATTGGCAAGAGATTGAGAATCAGTTTTGAGGACCAGAGTTTCCAGTATGATAACTGAGTGTAATGTTCAAATTGGGGATCCCCAGTGAGCTTGGAAAGGAGCGTAAACTCTAGAACTGGTGTTGTGATACCAGCAGTGCAAGCATCCTTCTGAAACCTTTTCGGTACGTGTTTGAGACCACTGGAAAGATTGATTCGAGGAAACGGTATATGTGAGGTTGTCTTGTAGGACGGTATAAGTCTAAGGCCCAAATCGTATGCCATGTTTAAGAGAAACCCATCGTATGCTTCGGATACGCTCTTCAATTTCTCATATTTTTGAGGAACGTACTTGTTATTGGTAACATCAGTGAGAAGCAAGTGTGCTGAAAGTAAGCCACCAAGTGACCGAATTGACACCTCGAATACCTGAACAATTGTATCTTGTTCAAAAATTGCGTCTTTGTTCCTTTTTAGATAATCCAACATGTGGATCAATTGGTCCCATTCTCCCATGATAATTAAGGTATCAAGATTGTCCAATACCGTCAGTGAGATGTTTCCCATCGCATCATTTCGAATCATATCATCAATGTTGACAAAATCTGGTCCATATGGTTCACAAGTTATGGGTCGTACTTCGTCTGCGGGAAACCCATGGTCGATATAAGACTGCCAGGCATGACGAAAGAGATCTTTTGTTTGTGCTTTCAAGTAACGAGTATGGTTAGGAGTGAAAGAGGATCCATAATCAACACACAACACTGGTAATGCTAATAGCAAGCATAGAAAGAGCTTCATCTCCCTCTGTTCGTGCTTGGTGATTAGTCTTAAGATCACTGGATTTTAGCGTGTTCTCGGTTGCAGCAGAAAAATAATGGCAAAAATAAAAGGTTAATATATATATTTTCTATTCTACTTACCAAAAATTCTATTTACTTGTGTGACTACTCGACCAGTTCCAAACCACAAGGTGGCGATTATGAGGAAAATATTGACAACAATGATCAATAATCCGCTCAACATGAAACGAGGAGCAAATATCTTCCACACCATCAAATGTCTTCTAAAATGGGCTGCGAAAATCAAACTAGATAATCCAGTGATCACTTGGTACGATATGAATGTAGTAACATTGGTTACCACTTGTGACAATAACGTTATTGGCTTATTTGAAGGAACAATCTTCCAGAGCGTGATCAATGGTAAAGCAAGACACACAATAAAAAACGACCCAAATGTATTCAAGACGATGTTCAAGTGAGTAAATGGGAAAGTTATTGTTTCTGTCGTCATAAATCCAGTATCCCATTGGATCGACGGTATAGTAGCCTGGTGACCTGTACTAAAAAAATGCTGGTACCCCAACAAGCAGAAGATAATCGGGGCAATCAAGTTACGACGTAACTCAAGAATCTCGTACAACTCCAACACTGAAAGGATCTGCACAATCAACATATTTACCGAGATAGCTGCCAACGGCTTGCTTACAAGAAGGATTGCCACAGTAAAGTTAAGAACAAGCAAAAAGTATGATGATCCATACACGTTGTTGTATCCTAATATCGTGGCGGTCTTTTGTGGCTTGGAATCATCCTCATCTTCTGGTGCATGCTCCTGAATATCAAGCTTGACACATAGTGGGCCTCGAGACCAGCTAAAGTTAGCAAGAACCAATGCTACAAAGAGCACTATCCGGGCAATAGCAAGCTTAAGTGACTTAATCAACTCAACGCTAATCATTAGACTGGTGGAGGCAAAGTACTCGCTGTTCTGGACATATTCAAACGTCCAGTAAATTGCATTCATGAACATCAAGAATTTGAGACCAGTACCAATCCATAACGGCGCGGCTGAGTGGTAGGAGTCTGTAAGCTTGTAAAAGGATATGATAACAGTGGGTAAAAAGTATGAGCACAAGTGCAACGCCAACAAAGACCACCACGTAGTCTGAAATGTTGGAACACAGTAAGGACGCTGCTCTTCGCGACATAAATTGATCATCGACACCACCCGTGAAAGAACTGTAAATGTAATTGCATGCAGAATACCCAAGATCTTTTGAGCCCGTGATATCTTGCAATTAATGACACAACTGTAGACAGAACAAACACCAAACGTCGTGATGAAGAACAGGATCATCTTGTCTTCCCAAACCACAAATGAGTTCGATGCAAAAATCAAACAGTGGGCAATGACAAATACCAATCCCATAAAAGACCAACTGTTGAAGTTATACACAAAGAAATCCTGCAACTGGTGCCAAAGCCAGTTGACGCTGAATCTATCCATGATTGGAGCCCAGAATCCAATGATTATGCCAGAAGCTGAACCAATTGAAAGACAGGTTTTCAAGTTAAAATCTTGAGGACGCAACACCACATACACCAGAAATCCAAGTACTAATCCGAGAAGTGACATAGCAATGACCGAACCAATGAATTCTGATGACATTGTCAGTACTCTGACTGCCGGAATAGATCTGGCGTAAGTGATGATAAACGTCAAACTAAGCAATATGATAGCAATTCCGATACTTATCAAACGTAAATCAAATTGTGCCCAGAGTCGTTTACATTCCTCAAGCGATTCCGATTGGAAATTCTTTGCTTGTTCAATCAAGGCACTGTGTGCCCGTTTGTTTGCGCGCTCCGCAGTATAGTGTGCAATAAAAGTATCAAACTTCTCATTTATCAGTGGAGAAAGGTTTGGAGTAGCATCACGGAAAGTCTGGAGCTGCTGTAAAGCATTGTATGCCGCAGAGGTAAGTTGTTGCTCATTTTCAAATGCCTCGTCGATAGGGAAGCCCAAATTATTGTAGGGAATGGGTAAGCCCAACAAGAGAGAAATTGTCGAAACAAGGTCTATCTGGTTGACTTGTCTATAGTCCTTACCCATGGCCAGGGTATTATAATGTGACATATCCTTCTTGAAGAATGTTTTCTTCTTTGAGTACATAAATAATGTTGATTCAACTTCGTCCGGTGAGTCTCCACCGTGGTTACCGGTAGAATCCATCCCATGGTCACCCATAACCACAAGTAATGTATCATCTTCTAATTTGGATACCACATGGCTAATGACATCGTTCATCTGGTTCAATTTTTCCTTCATGGAATAGTGTCTTGGCCCGTACCGGTGACCCACATGATCCACTCCCAAGAAATGTCCAATTAAAACATCCCATTTGGTGGTGTTCTGCTTCTCCATTAATGGATACAAGTGTTCAATGACTCCATTGTCGACGGTGTGAAGGTCCCAGACGTTTAAGGAGTCGTAAGGGAAATTCATTTCGGGGTTTATAAATTCATTGAACAATGCATACCAGGTATCATCTCCCATAAAGGCAATATTTTTGTTGTTGCGGTGGAGCTGAAGTAACCAGTTGTCTTCGTCTATGGCATCACCGTCAAAGTTCGATCCAGCATCGATAAAGGTAGGTAAAGAGCCCGTGGTAAGCCCTTTGAGTCTCTGTAAGGTTGTGGTTGGTGGATCAGCAATGAATTTCAAGAGTACACCGTGGTCCAGCTGGGAAAGTTGATGTAAGATGGGGAAGTTGTTGTGGTAATACTCGTCGGAGTTTTCAACTGGAATAGCGAAATCAAACCGGAGTGCATCTATAATAAGAAATACAGCTTTGTTGAACCTGGGCGACTCAAGACAAGTGTCTAAGTCGCTGCAATTGGCAATGTTTGGAAGCACCAGTCTAGACAATAGGAAGCCCTGAGTAAAAAGGCCGACGCCGATAAATTGTACCACCGCAAGTAGGACTAGTACTATCACATATCCAATAAATGTAAAACGCAACTTCTGCTGTCTGATCTTGATTCGGCTCTGCTGTGCTTGTTGGTGTTTGAATATTCGCTGCCTCGAGGCAGGGTTGGACAGATCCATTTGTACTATGTCCAAGAGGCCCGGTTTGTTGCGTTGCTTTTAAGCTTAAACCACTGCTTAGATTTTGATGCTGTGAGCAACTAGATTAGCCACGAATATAATACCAAACCTCACTTCTGATGCAGAATCGATCAATGTATTAATCGAGCAAATACTGATAATAACATGTCAAAACTTTTCCAGGCGTGTGTTGCACGTGATTTCACATATACTATTGATATATTACATTCGTTACATACTGGTGAATAACTAGAGATTAAAAAAGGCAAAATTCATTAGCCTTATTACCCCTTAGGAGCACCTTATTCCATGCTATGGTCAATCAGAGTAAGAAAGTCTTGATCAAACGCTGATTCGCCCATACCTTCATTGCCGAAATCAATCATGTCCTCCATGCCGTTTTCGATTATATCCTGGTTAGGATCCAAATTCCCATCCTCTTCAAATAAATTGTTCATATCGTCCACTCCTGATATCACTTCAGACCCTGAGCGCACATATGTTTCTTCCGGACGTTCCATATCGTCATTATTGTTCACGTTTGTATTCTCATTTTGCGTGGTAGTATGATTATTACTAGATCCGGGATTTGCCGGTACATTATGGTTCACATTGTTTTCAAATGGTATTTCGTTATGCCCATTTGATTCATAGCCCACATATATTCCATTATTGGTGTTGAATTGTGACAAATCCACTACAGAATTTTCAACATTTTCTTGCGCAGGCTCGGGAATGCTGATAAATGAGTTAATCAGTTTTGGATCATAGTTAGCAGGAGCAGACTTCACCTCAAGTTTCTCATCTATTTTTTCTATTGGAATCGAGAATTGCTTATAGTTGGGTGTGGATTGGTACAGCTTCTTGAAATTTTGTTCATATTGGTTGAAGATCTGATTCAACTCTTCCTCCAATTCATCCATAGACTTTTCGTCGCATAGCTTCTGTTGAAGCTCAGTCAAACGGTCCACTTTTTCCTTTTGCCAGGTATATTCTGCATCATTGGGGTTCCATTTAGATTCAGCATCCTTTAATTTATCAATATCGGCTTTGGCCTGAAGCTCCTTAGCTTTCATGGCCCCCAAGTCACCAAAATATATGTCTTCGGGAGTTAATTTCTCAATTCCTTCTTTGCTTCGTTTCGGTATGTTGGGGAACATGCTTGGAGGAATAATCTTGGATGTATGTATGAGTTTCGAGGTTACATTCTCCATGTATTCCTGGTTGGTCAAGAATCGTGTCAATGCATCGTTTCTGTATGTTACCAAGTCAGCTTCATCGTGTAATTGGATACCAGCACCTTCTTTTATATCTGTCTGGTGCAATTTATGTGGAACGTGTCTCACACTGTGAACTGGTGCTTGGGCCTGTGCACGCGCTTGCGCTTGGGCTCTTGCCTGTGCTTGTGCTTGTGCCTGTGCTTGTGCCTGTTGTGTTCGTTTATTTACACGACCCTTGGGTCTACCTGGATGGGCCATTTGTACTCACACTATACGTTGTTTAGAATTGATATTGGTTTTTGAGGTCTGATTTTCTTTGAATCGGACACGACCTGTTTATCGGTAAAAAGCAAAGGGAAACCTTGCCATGTTTGCAATTGCAAAATCCCTGATGATTAAAAGAGCAGAATAGAAACCCATGTTTAAGGCACCTAAAAAGACCTCAATTCCAACCCATAACCATTGACTTGATCACTTTTGAGAAATTTTGATCTTTAATGTATTGGTGTTTGTAGTAGTCACGTGTAGTTCTTGCACGTAAACTTACTGACCTTCAAGAACGCTGTGCTAAAACATATACAAACCTATAGTGACATTATGTATTAATAAATAATATAGGAGTAAAATAAAAAGAAAGTAACTTGTAATAACCCATGTTAAGAGAATAAAATTTAAAATTGTTAGATTCACAAATCAAATCTTCCGTTGACGAATTCTTCATCGTCCATATGATGGTCTTGATCGATTTCCATTTCATCTTCCTCATCGATCTGATCATCATCAATGACATCTTCATCAGGAGGAAGATTGGGGTTTCCAGGAATAAATGATCCTGGATTCTTGTAGGTATTCATTCTATGAGATTTGCCAAAATGATCTTCCATTGCAGAGTCGTCTACATAGGTGAATCCCTTGAAATTAGCCTGGATACCTGGCGATAATGGAGTTGAAGCCATCTCCATCTGCTTCTTCAACACTGAGGTAGATTCGGAAGTAAATTCGGGGTCAAAGTTAGAAGTATCCGTCTCAGAAGACAAATGAGGCTTGAATGGTGGAGGAATCGACTTGGATCTCAACAAGTTCCAGTCAATATCATTAAAAAATGCATGTGCTCTCAATTCACGGGCATCGTTAGTAGCACCCAATCTGTGCTTAGGGTTTCTGTTTAACAATCCTTTGACAAAAGACCTACCTTCCAATGACAAAACTTCCTTAGGGAATCTAACTTTACCAAACGCAATGTTCTTGTACATCTGCTGGGTGTTGTCGGCATAGAATGGAGACCATCCACAGCACATTTCAAAGATTAAAACACCCAACGACCAGAAATCAACCATCTTGGTGTATCCAGACTCATCAAGTAACACTTCAGGGGCCAAGTACTCTGTAGTACCACAGAAAGTATTGGTGGTTCCATCATTGTTTAAGTTAGCCTTAGATAACCCAAAGTCACACAAGGCAATATGTCCATTAGCATCAAGCAAAATATTCTCCGGCTTCAAATCACGATACACAATATCGTTGTCATGCAAATGCTCAAGTGCTAAGACTAATTCGGCAATATAAAATTTGGCCCGGTCTTCAGTAAATCTTCCTTCCTTTTGCAAGTGCCAAAACAACTCTCCGCCAGACATGTAATCGGTGACCAAATATAAATCTGCGGGTGTTTGGAAAGAAAACTTTAATCCAACAATAAATGGCGATGCTGCAGCAGATGTCCGGACAAGAATGTTACGTTCACCAATTGTGTGGGCAATCTCCTTCTTCTTGACAATGACTTTCTTGGATAACACCTTCATGGCATAAATACGACCAGAATCCCTCTTCTTAACTTGAAAGACTTGACCAAAAGTACCCTTACCTAATAAACGTAACACTTCGAAATCATCAGGGCCATAAGATTTCTTGTTATCCAACGAAGTATACTCCCAGGCAATCTTGATAGAGCCGGAAGAAACACGCTCGCCAACAATACGTGCCTTCAACTGAACCCATTCTGCTTGGGAAGTTTTGTTGGTGATAGTTGATGGGAAAATACGAACATGTCCCAAAAATTCATCGTCTCTTGCGGCATCATAAAGCGATATATCTAACTCTGATTTATGTCCAACGACATCAAAAATAGCTTCATGAGTACAATCATTGTTGGTGGTGGTCTCTTGTTTTGTAGCCAACTGAAGTTGCTGAGTGGAAGATTGTCTTTGGTACAAGGATGGTCTGCCTGACTTCACTGGTAATGCACGAGATGAAGGGTGATTGTTGTTGTGGATCTGGGTATTCAAATTCCCAGAGATCGGATGGTGATGTTTGAAAGGAGTTTGTGGCGACATACCGTAAGAAGAAGGTGCATTTGTAACAAATTCGGACGATTCAAAGGTACACACAACGTAAGGCTGCGTAGCAAGAATGTCTCTGGTTTCAAGGATTGTGACCTTTAATTTACCCTTTGGTTGACTGTTTCTTGCCGATGGATTCAAGGTTTGGCCGGTTTCATCAGTTGTAATGATGATTGGTTGACCATTGGCGTGGTGCTGAGCCGATTGTTGTTGTTCGTATTGCTTTTGGTAATGTTGCTGGGGTTGCTGTTGCTGCTGCTGCTGCTGTTGTTGTTGCTGTTGTTGCTGTTGAGCAAACTGGTTCACTAAATTTGGTTGATCCTTGGATTTAAATGTCTGGTTCAAGTATGTTTCCAGCAGATTTGATTGATTCATAGCGGTAGTACTAGTTGTACCGTACACCATAGAATTGCTGGATACGGCAGTTGTTGGTGTGACATTGACGAGACCCTTCGGGAGAAACTTATTTTCGTCCTGGAAGGGAATGTTTGGTCTGTTTTCATGATCTTGTGGAACTTGATTTGGGGCGGCAGAAACGGCCCCATCCTTTTTTATGTAGTTTCCAAAGCCAAAAATGGACTTGGCAAAGTCGGCCATTCTATACTGAGGGTCTATGAAAATGCAATGGTACTAAGTGGTTGCAGTAAGTGGGAATGCAAGCACACTTTAAATGATTAAATGGGGATTTAAGGGAGAAAGGAATGAAGGGAGGGAGGAGGGGCGATTAAAATAAGGGAGACAAGTGGTAAGGTGCCAATGTCGCAAATGGGAGGTCTTCCAATGAGTAACAATTGGTATTCTCAGTGCCTGTATGTGATATAGTGCGGTGCAAGCTAAAACCTGAATTGCTTCGAGTTACGGCTGGAGATAAATGGAATGTACTGAATTGTTGTCTCTTCTCTATCGCTAATAAAATATGATCGAGAAAAAGTCGCACAAAGCTGATTTAACGAGAAAAAAAATTGCAGTAAAAAAAGAAATTTTGCCCTAATGGTATCATGATAACGGATCCAGAGGCGGATACTGTACCGATACAAGTGGTGGCGAACAAATAGGTCACTACAATTTCCTCAATAGTTATGTTTTCCAGGGCCATTCGGGGGAGAGAAAAAAAAAGAAATGTAAATCAAGGAATGTCTGACCTCTTTGTGGCGGGAGACCCTGTAACAATTCTTAAGTCATATAGAACAACTGCCATGACAACATGTTCCCTTTATGAACACTCCTCTTTTTCTTGTATTCACATTTGCTTCTGTTTAATTTTTTTTTTTTTGGTATTTTATTTTTTGTGAGCTTTGGATGATTTAGCAGAAAAGTTTGGTTATATACAAAGCTAGTAGCCAGATTTGGTTTATTGATATGAGATTTGGGTAAGTGCCATGGTTCATTTGCTACAGTGCTCACATCAGTAAACTATTTTAGCAGCTAATCAAAATTGCTATTCTGCTGCATTTCCTTTTTCCAAGATAGGAAGTTAAACGCTGATCCCTAGCTATATTAGCTAAGAGTAGGTACAATTGCTTCTCTATCTGTCTCTTTTATGTTTGTTCTGGAATGCGTCCCCAATAATTATATACTTTGGCTACTTTAGCTCAATTATTACTTTGTTGCATCATTTTAATCCACAACGGTCGCAGAAAATCAGAAATCACATCAATAGCATTTTTTCAAATAAACTATTTGTCAATCAATGAATCTGCATATCTGTTTCTTACAAGTTACCTATTGTTATGGTATTGTATGCGGGATTAGTTGAACAGTAATCGGCCGATCGCCAAATAAAAAAAAAATTTCTGATGACATCTATTGACAATAATTATTTTCTATTTACAGAATCAAAAAAAGAACCTATAAACAAACAAATAGATTATTCTTGTAAAGCGCACTATCAATCAAGAAATATTGTTCAAAAAAACAAATGACATTGGACATTGATTTTAGACTTTTCTGATAGGCTTTTTCATCTCTTTGCGTGGCCCAATTGCTTAAATCGAGGTCGTCTTTTTTGGCGCCCTCAAAAAAAAATGTGTAACACAGAAAAAAAGGCCCAGGTATGGTGAGCGATATCCTGCAGATTAACTGGCGTAAGCGCACGGTCAAATTTTCATCAACTATAATCCATCACACCAACAATTATCATGTTCGGTGCCGGCATTTGGAACGGAGTTAGACTGTTTAGTCTGTCGAGTATCTCTGCTAGCAGAAACACAAATGACAAATTTTTCAAAATTTTGAAGTATGCCAAGCCAGTCAAGTCCACCAATGGCTACAAAGTTGGCGACGAGATTCCTAGAGACTTGAAGATCCCATTACAAGCAAAGACGGTTCCAGACTACAAATATGAAGCTATGTACTTCAAGAGGCAAAATAGAGGCTTGTATGGTGGTGTCCAACGGAAAAGATCGAAGAACTGTTCCGAATCCGGTAATAAGTCGTTAAGAGTCCACTTACCTAACATTCAAAAGACCAAGTTATGGTCTGAAACTCTTGGAAAATCGATTCAAACTAAGGTTAGTACAAAAGTCTTAAAGACTATTACCAAGGAAGGTGGTTTGGATAACTATTTGACCAAGGAAACGCCTGCCCGTGTTAAAACCTTGGGATTGAAAGGCTGGGGATTGAAATACCAAGTCTTGAAGCAACGTGAGTTTAACCAATTACCAAAAATCAAGACAGAAACTGGCGAGATCCAGGTGTACCATATCCACAATGACGGTAAGCGAATTATTGTCGGTAAGAACAAGTTATTAAAAGAATTGTATCCTTTGGTCAGAAAGAACAGCTACACCAAGGTTTCTCCTACTGAGTTCCACAGAAACCATAGCTATTTAACCATCGGGGAACTTGTTGATAAGTTACAAGAGCATAATTACGATTTTTCCAATGTCACCATCTAGTCATGTACATAGTTAAGCAATAGTTGATGAAATTGAACAAAGTGTAGATGGATTTATACGCTAGTTGATGTATTTTGGGTTCTACATACATTGACCCCGAGCTCTTCATAAAGATAAAAACAGTCACGTAACACGTGATACATTGTGCGCCTTTCCGTATTAAGAAAAATCCTTACACCAATAGTCAATATCCAAAATTTCTTAACTGCAGTCTCGCAAAATTTTTCAACTCCTCCCATCCTGGTCCACGAAAAAAAGGATTGTAGAAAATCTTTCAGACTTTTCATATACATTATATCTCATAGTAAAAATGGCTAAGTCAGGTATGTAATATGAATAATGAATGTGTGAGTTGAAACATACCATTTGAATGAACTGGTGAAAAGCATAAGAGAAACTGCCCAGAATAGAAATGACTACTTTAAGAATGTGGATAGTGAGAAGAGAACAAGTATCGAGATGGAATAATAAGGGAAGGAAGTAAACTATAATATCAACAAGAGAGACAGAGATTGATTGCTTTGATACTGAATCCGATTTTAATGAATGTTACCAACCATTTCACTGTGGAAGCACACACACTATACCCCATCATTCGTCATGTAACATTTTACTAACAAAATAGGTATTGCTGTTGGTTTAAACAAGGGTCACAAGACTACCGCTAAGGAAGTCGCTCCAAAGATCTCTTACAGAAAGGGTGCTTTGTCCAAGAGAACCGTCTTTGTCAGAAGCATTGTCAAGGAAGTTGCTGGTCTTGCTCCATACGAAAGAAGATTGATCGAATTGATCAGAAACGCCGGTGAAAAGAGAGCTAAGAAGTTGGCCAAGAAGAGATTGGGTACCCACAAGAGAGCTTTGAGAAAGGTTGAAGAAATGAACAAGGTCATTGCTGAATCCAGAAAGCACTAAATATTTCACTTGTAATTTAAGTACTTTACTCAATAAAACCTACATAATATAGACCATTCTATCTGTAACTGTTAGTTCGTCTACATTCACAATTATAAATGAATTTGGCAGATGGCGATATCGCCGTATCGGTGATGGAAAATCAACTTCTTCGCGACTCAAGCAGACGAAGGGCTCGAAGAACATGTTACGCCGTCAGTTGAGAATAGGAGCTCGGCGTTGGCTCAGTGTACCTCCACCGACACATTTCACTGATCCAAGTACTCCTCCACAACCATATTCTTCGACTCCACCTCAATATTCTCAGAATGGATCATCTATACATCCACCACAACCTAGCCACATTTCTGTTCCACACTCAAACCCAAGCACAAATGGGCAAGAAAACAACGATTATTCGGAAAGAAAGAACTTTATCAAGGAGATTACTACTCTCGTGGCAATGGGCGCATTGGCATATGTTGCAATTGACAATTACGTGAGTCGAATCAGATTGGTTAAATTGAATCAGGAGTCCACTGCTATCAACTTGAAAACTCTCCAATTACAGAAACAAAACTTTATCAACGAAGGAAAGAGGCAACAGCTTGAAAGATTACAGGAACGCAAAGAACATAGCAGAAGGGCATATAAAATGGGACTCCACGTTGCATTGCTTCGTAAACAATTGGCCGACGCCGGAATAGAACCAATCGCGATCGATGAAGTTATTCAAGAGTTTGAAAAGAGTGTCAGGATAGACAACTCCATCAGGAATGTTAATGGCCAAGTATTGTGGCTCGAAGAAAGCTCAAGTAAGTACCATTCGTCTTCCCCAGTTAAAGAGAAAATTTTACTAACATATACAGATCTTAGGTCATTCTTACCAGACATTCATGAATATGATAGACGTAACGTTGAAGACAAGAAGGAGTAAGCTACTATCCACTGGGCCAAACTTATTGTTCAGGTTCATCAAGGGTGCAAAATGAGTTGGCAAACATCCCTCCACCTTTTCGGTTTGAAGATTTACGGATAACAAATAACAATACACTATCAATATTAGTATAACCAAATAACAGAATACGACTATAAGGTCTCCAGTAGTTTAGAGCTATAAAGTATAAAATGAACAAACGATATGCCCCATCCACCTTGTGCAAAGTGTCTAATTCATGTTACCCGGCCATATCTCATTTATATAAATATAATGAACCTGATGCCCAATCTAGATTTTTCTTCTTCATACAATGTCTTTTAACATAGGCGCCCATTAGAGTCACGGTTTATATGACTTCCTCTACATATAATCTATAACCACTCTGTGGTTTTTTCGTGCTCGGGTAAGCCTTAGATTAACGGTTTTGCCCAACCTCACAGGTCGAGTCATTTTCTGGATTGATGGAGTGACGACGCGGTTCTAAACCTACAATTCTCTTTGTACATTTATCGTGATTATTTTGGTTCATTTTGTTTTCTTTTCTTATCTTAACCTAACTCTTCTAAGCTCTGCGATACTCTACCAACTCTGCATCGATGCTACCGAGTTCTCGCTGTTTCAATTTTAATTGTAGCAAGTTAAACTTTGGACAACATACAGATTTAGCTTCTGGCCCATTCTTCTCGTAGAAGCTCTTGCAACACAAGTACAACTCGTCTATTAACTTGGTACATTTGGATTCATTATATCCATTGGCTTGCAAACAGTTCTGAATTGCACAGGCGTGTGACTTACACGTACTTCCTTCCGGATCTGCCATTCCCACGATGAAGATGTAGAAGAAGAAGAAGTCTGAAAACTACTAGTTTTATTTTTCGTTGTGTCTCATTTTCGCTATTTTTCGATTTTCCTCGCACACCTTATGGGTCATGCAATCAATGATCTGTCCAAATCTGTGTGATAATCGTCTTCATCATACTCACTTGGCTCGTAGATGACTAATGGAACAAACTCATCCTTTGTTTGTTGTTCTCTTGCATTGACCTTCTCCACGTAGAATACTAAACATCCAGCAAAGACAGCTACCAAGATGGCTATGATCCCCCAACTCGATAAGTGCCATCTAAAACTTTCAATCTCAGACCTCATGGCCGAGTTCAATTCAGTGGTAATTTTGTGATTGGTCTCTTGGATCTTTAGTATTATTCGTTTAGACAGAAGAGTATTATCCGATTTCTGATCGTTTATCGCCACTTGAGTATCATTCTTCATCTGAATAAAGTTACTATTCAACTCATCCGATATTATGTGGAAATCTCTTTGTAAAATATTGATCAAGCTGATCAACTCATTTATATGCTGTTCTCGAGATCTTGTCACGTCAACACGAATCTCCTGTTGTGCACTTTCGAAAAGGTACTGCTCATTCTCTAACTCGTACATCTGAGCATACTTGGTGGACAACTTTCCTAGTTTCAAGTTTAATTGCTGGACAATCAAGTTTAATACTTCATCCGCCTGTTCTGCCGTAAATCCTGCCTCCCTGAGCTCTATGTAAACTGCATAAGTATCCATGTAGGGCTCTAGATTATCAAATATGGTAGTTAAGTAATCATCTTCAGTGGTTTCTGGGGTTGTAGCTTTATCTTCCACGGGGTCTGGTTCAGGTGTCAGAGTTTTCTTGATATTCACGGCATTTCCACTAGTTGTTTTTGCTTTGCTTGGTTCTTTGAGTTTATTGGTAGCAGATTTGGAGTACAACCGAAGTATTGACGGCACATATGACGTTGAAATGCTAGACTTGTGTAATATGCCTGGTATACGTTTGATCGAGTAACGTGTTGGTGTGCTTATTTTGGTGAGGTATGTGCCATATTTTATCATTCTACCTTAAGCTTTGTATATTTACTCTGTGTGTTTTACCTTGTTTTGTTGTGAAATGGGTATTTGTTGTGTTTTCGTATAAGAATTTGTATAATTCCAATTATTTGCGGAGTTGGTTTGTGTGCTTCGTTTTCCGAACTGGTCTCATTCGTTTTAGCGAGCCTATTATTTCTTTTTTTTTGGGTAACCGTAAGCGAACGCACAATAAACGCCTCCTTTCCTTTAACACAAATGTGTCAAGCAAGTATTACACTTTGTATTAGTTTGATAAGATAGCTCAGTATATACTTAAGTAGAACTATAGATAGCGGGTTTGTTCGTTGTGTAATAAAAAAGCGACAGGAGAAACCCATGGATGCTTAATTCTGAATGGTCAAAGTATACCACCGATTCTGGGTTGTCACCCTCACTAAAGCAGGTGAATCCTCGCGTTTGGTGGATTCGATTAGGTGTGCATGAGATAATTAGTTGAGAGCTTGGAGGAAAAATACGGGCAAACCTTTCAAAAATCTGTGCATCATTTCTCTCTCTCAACTTTTCTAATGAGTGGAGATTCTCCTTAAAAAAACTAACCAACATATCTGTTCGATTACGGGAATCTGATAGGTAAACCGTTAACTTCTTTCTTGAACTGATTTCGTTAAGGGTCAAGCTGTACCCAGTTTGCAAATCAATTAGTTCAATTGGTCGAATAGCCTCGTCTCTCACTGAATAATGGTTGAATTCTTTAAAAACCATAGTCTTGAGCAGTTCGACATCTGAACTACACTCCCAAACCATGCCTTCCGGTGAATAGATATTTATGTGCTCAACGTGGGAGAGAAAAGTACTCCAAACGATGAATTTTGCAACTATCTTTTTTTGTCTCATCTTTTCCAAAGCTTGGTGGGTATTGCTGATTACCAGGTATTCCTTCCGAATTGAGTAGGCTGCCTGAATTTCGTTGTTTGGAGGAAGCTGTAGAACATTTTCAGCATCTAAGAAAGGTTCCGGGATATCTGGCGGCGGTGGAATTTGCAAGGACTTTGGGTTTAGAATCAAAGTGAGACTAGTTGGAAGCACCAGAGGTAGTAAGGCGGTAATTTCATCCTTAGTGAGTTGATAATGCTTAAAGATATCAAGTAGAACAAGTTGACGAAACCCTTTAAGCAAACCTAATAAGTAATTCCATAACAATTTCAATATTATTATATAGCGCCAATCATTGATACCGCGTCTAGTGAATGCTGTGTTCTGTGCCACACAATGAATAAGCCGCCACCGAGACCAGTCTTGACAAATTCGATGCCAAATATTAGATAAACTGTGATATATTAGGAAAAAGTACTCCAACAACACTTTGGCCAAATGTAAGCGAAGTAGTTGAAATGTACTAAGGTCAAAGTTCAAGTTCACTAGGTTGACGGCTTGTCCAAAACAGGGCTTTCTAAAAACATTCTTTTCAGCTAAAGCCTCGATCAGTTCCATTTTTGGAGTGAGAATAGTAAGGACTTCGCTCTCCACCTGGTCACCAATCGTACTGGCAAAGCTATCGAAATTCATTTGTAAGTTGTGGAAGAGGAAATGTGCAGCCAAAATTAAATGAGAAAAAAACCACAATTGTTGCAAAATTTTACAAATTACAAGCCAAATTTCAAAAATACGCAAGAAGTAAAAATTATAATACACACATAAAAACTAAATTTTGTAACTTTAACTGTTTAAGTTTATGCTTCAACGGCTTCAGCCTCCACAGTTTCAGCTTCCACTTTTTCAGCAAGTGGTTCTTCAATTTCTTCGGTGGTGCTTTCTTCGGTTTCTTCTTCAATTGCAATAGCAACCAAGTTGTCATTCTTAGACACCTCAGTTCCCTCATTAGGGATAGTCAATTGCAATTCACCGTTAGCCAAGAACTTGGCCTTGATTTCTTCAAATTTGATGACCTTGTCGAATTGGAAGTGCTTTTCAAAACTAACTTCGTGGTTTTTGAATTCCTTGATGAGGGAGGCAGCATCTTCTCTGATTTCTTCTTCGTCTTCGTCGTCTTCTTCTTCGTCATCTTCTGCTTCTTCACCTTCTTCTTCGTCATCTTCTTCTTCCTTTTCGGCATCTTCGATTTCTATGTCTTCAGCTTCTTGTTGTTCCTTTTCGGCCTCATCGTCTTCTTCTTGACCTTCAAAACCAGACCATTCAAAAGGTTCAACTTCTTCGTTACTGGCATCAACATAGTCTTCGTCTTCTTCTTCGTCAGCTTCAGCTTCAACTTCTTCAATGTCAGACTCTTCAATGTCAGTGAAGTTGAACTTACCTTTAACAACTAATTCATTTTCATGCTTCAAGAATTCAATCTTAACTTCTTCCTTAATCAAAGATGGAAATCTTAAGTTGATTTGGTAGGTGTTGTCGTCCAATTCAAGAACTTCGCAGTCCTTGCTGTTTTCCAATTCACCAGACAAGTCGATGATTTCAACTTCGTCGTCAGAGTCTTCAGCTTGCAAGTAACCTTCCTCGTCATAAATTTCGTCATCGCTTGGAATCAATTCATCATCAGTGGAGTCTTCTTCGCTGTCATCGCCTGGTAAGTCAAATCTATGTCTGTAAATAGTAATACCTTCGTCATCAGAGGAGTCGGAGTCGGAGTCGGATTCAGAGTCTTCGTATTCGTAATTTTCTGGGTTGCCGGCATCGAATTCATCTTCGCTATCAAATTCGATATCGGAGTCAATTTCAATGTATTCTGGTTCGGAACCCAATTCAGAGTCTTCATCTTCAGAAATGATGATTTCGTCACCGGAAACCAAGTCTTCTTCAAAGAATTGTCTGACGTTTTCCAATTGCAATTGATCCTTCAAGCTTTCAGAGTCGGAATCGTATTCAATTTCTTCGTCAGATTCATCACTTTCGTCGCAATCTTCACATTCTTCACAGTCTTCACAGTCTTCACAATCTTCACAGTCTTCACAATCGTCACATTCGTTACAATCTTCACATTCACTGTCGTCACATTCTTCTTCCGAGTCAGAACTTTCAGAGTCGGAGGAATCGGATTCGCTGTCAGAAGAGTCGGAATCGGATTCAGAGTCGGAGTCGGATTCAGATTCAGATTCAGAGTCGGATTCAGATTCAGAATCAGATTGAGCACCAGCAATTTGTCTCAAGGCTTCAGCTTGTAATTGATCGTTCATGTCAATAACGTCCAAGATGTCTTCTGGTTCGGAAAAGTCATCTTCAGAACTGGATTCGGAGTCAGATTCGGAATCGTAGTATCTGACCAATTCGTCATTCATGTCGTAAACAACGCCCTCTTCTTCCAACATGTCAATAGCTTCATTTTCCAATTCATCGTTCATGTCAACAATGTAAGCTTCACCATCGGAGTCAATGTAGATTTCTTCGATGTCATCTTCGGAGTCAAATTCGGATTCAGAGTCGGATTCTTCTGATTCTTCAGAAATGATGTCTTCGTCATCTTGATCGTTGTTGTTCAAGCCGAATTCGTAGACTTCTTCTTCTTCTTCTTCAGAGGATTCAACATCGCTTTCTGGTTCTTCGACATACACCAAGTTTTTGGAATGTTGGCGTGGGTAATATTTTCTATACTTTCTAGTGTCTGGTTTGTAAGATTTAAAGTATCTGTCGCCAGGATAGTAGTTTTTCCTGGCGTGGGCGTTCTTTCTGTAATTTCTTGGGAAGTAAGGCATTATGAAATATTAGGATGAAATAAGTATGCTGGGTATATGCTAGGAATTAAGACTGTTTACAACTCTTGTCTTTGTCTATTAAATGGTTTTGTAAATAGTACTGAGCAATTCAAAGGCTATACCGTATGAAGACTTATTTATAATAAAACTAAAATTGAAAATTTGTCTAGGTTAAGATGAGATGGAGGTCGATGCTGCGGCTCAACCAGCATTACCCGGTACGGCAAATTCCCTGCAGGTGTTCCATCACGTTCTTAAGAAAAAGAAAGAACACTAAAGACTTTTGTAGAACAGAAAAAAAAGTTCCATACTACAGAGTGAAAATTTTTTACTGGTAGACAGGCGTTTTGTGTAATATTAACGCGTTTGCGTGTGTCGCACAAGAACAGGATAGAAGGTATCGCCACCACAAAATTTTTCTCTCTGAGACTGAAGGGAGTCTCGCAGTTTCCCGCCGCCTGGACTTGGGCTTCCTCTATTTTTTTTCTGACTGGCCTCATTTACCATAAGTTAATTGTTACCCGGCTATTGAGTTGTAGTATAAATAGACTCTACATCCCTCGCCTCCCTAGATTTTTCCGGCCAAATCTCTTTGCCTTTTGGCTTAGATCAAGTGTAGTATCTGTTCTTTTCAGTGTAACAGCTGAAACGTCATCATTGATGACTTTGATTATGTTACCTTATTTTTGGATCTTGGTGGTTGGGAATGATGGGCTTGCTCACACTCAACCACACAGTGTCGTTGCCATTGCACTTTCCGGCTTCTGACGCAAATCATTTTTATTTTAAGATATCATCATGTGGACATTATGATGTTTTAAAAAAAAAGAATGGTTTAGAGACTATACTGAATTTCTCGTATATGTTGACACTGTTACATTGTTCATAGTCCCCGTTAATCGTATCATCGTTTGTAGTTGGTCCCATCGCATTTATATCCCCAATTTAGTTAGTAGTGCGCATTTCTGTTTTATTACACTTATCGGATTACTAGCATAACTAGTTTATTTTCTACAAAGCCTTCCCCCCCCCCTCCGAAATCATTAACGACACTTTATTGAATAATATTGACGGATCACGATGATCCACTTTGATCGTGAAACTGATTTGACTTCGATCAGTGATTCGTCTATTGCGAACAACGGGTTATTTCCCAGTCTCCGACGTCCTTCTGAAAATGATGACACTTGCAGCTCAAGCGTTCCCTCATCCATAGAAAACATAAGAGAAATATTTCCTGCTCGAGAGGATGATTATGATATTACTGAACAATTAAACAGTATGCATTCGAGTTTAGATTCGACTTCTGAACGTTCCGATTCCTCCAAAGCATTAGATCCTGCTATCATAAACCAAATGGCGACTTCGTTGGCCAACAACGAACCAATAATTGTACAGGACTCCCGTTTCAAATACCTTGGGCTTTATGAAAACTTAAAGAGGGCAAGTAACCAAGATGATAGTTCGGTGTTTGGACTTTCTCAATACGACGATTTTACCAAATATGTCGAGCAAACCGAGTTGAATGACCGTATTCACTCAAAATTAGCATCAAAATCCAATCAAGAGGAAACCTTTCTAAGTGTATTGAACCCTCATGACTTGGCCCAGAATTTTGAAGTAAATAATTTTGAGCTGGAGGCAGCTCTGAAGCCTAAGAGTTCCTGGTTCAACAAGGATACTAAACTGAATAATGAATCATTGTTTAAGAGATTAAACCGAGACAAATCAAAAATGGAGTATGTTGATGCTGAATACTTTATTGATGGGTCGTCTTCGAACTCAAGCTCACAAACTCAAAAGCATGTATTTCTACAAAGAAAACTCAAAGTACGACACCTTCAGATGATTTCCTTTGGTGGAACGATGGGTGTTGGTCTTTTCTTGAATATTGGAAAGGCCATGAATATCTCCGGTGGTTTTGGCACTGTTTTGTCATTTTTCATTTGTGGTTTGATTGTGCTTGCTACGATTATATCCTTCTGTGAAATGGTAACCTTTGTTTCTGTAGTCGATGGTGTTTCGGGCTTAAGTTCTCGATTTGTTGAAGATGCATTTGGGTTTGCAGTTGGGTGGCTTTATTTTGCAAGCTTTGCACTCGGATTAGCAGGTGAGATTGTGGCGTGTGTCATTATGTTATCATACTACCCCGAATTACAAATCACGACCAATAAAGGATCGCCTACAGGTTTTGTCACTCTATTCCTATTACTTATTCTAGTCAGCAACTTGGTTGACGTGCGAGTTTTTGGTGAGATTGAATACGTCGCCTCAGTGATAAAGTTGGTTGGTGTATTAATCATGATTGTGGTTATGATAGTATTGAACACTGGAGGTATTAATGGGCACCGCTTAGGATTCAAGTATTGGCAGTATCTGAAATCCAACTTTGAGGAGAATATAATTTTTGGTCTCTTCCGACCTACATTCAATTTGCATGACAATGGTACAGAGCCATTAACGACGGGAATAGGAGGCGATAAGGGCAGGTTTCTTTCATTATCTGTTGCGATTCTAGTCTCTTCATACGCATACAGTGGGACCGAAATAGTTTGCATTGCTGCCTGTGAGGCTAGAAATCCAAGGAAGGCGTTACCTTCTGCAACAAAGAGAGTTTTTTTACGAATCATTATCTTTTACTTGTTATCTGCATTTGTTGTCTCATTGAACGTGTATGCTGGAGATCCAAGACTTTTGCGTTACTACCTGGGAAAGACAGGAGTTAGTGTAAGTCAACTCAGTACTAATCCCGCTATTGCATATACTGGTGGAATGAACTGTGGTCCTCCTTCAGTAGTGTATGCTGGGTATGGGAGTGGTGCACAAAGTCCGTGGGTTATTGCCCTTCAAAGTGTGGGTCTGTGTCGTTCAAGTGCAGCAGTTAATGGACTCATGGTGTTTTTTTCACTTAGTTGTGGGAATTCACAGTTGTACGTCAGTTCGAGAACAGTCTATTCGTTGGCATTACAACGAATGGCACCAAGGTGTTTTACCTATTGTAATAGATTTGGGATTCCATATGTTGCAGTGCTATTTCTGGCCGCATTTTCCTTACTTTCATATTTATGTGTTTCCGAACTGGCGGCAGTGGTTTTCCAGAACATGACAAGTCTTATCGCTTCTTCGGGTGTGATTCTTTGGTTTGCAATGTGCCTTAGTTTTGTGAGATTCTACTATGGCTTAAAGAGGAGGCCAGATATTATGAGTCGTGACGACAAGTCTTACCCTTATAAGTCACCTTTCCAGCCGTATGCTGCATTTCTAGGGTTATTTGGTTCTGTATTCATTTTGCTCGGAATGGGATTTGTGGTCTTTCTCGAAGGAGAATGGAACACGGTGTTTTTCATTTCGAGTTATGGTTCTTTGATGATTTTTGCAGTGTTGTACTTGAGCTACAAATTTATAAAGGGTACCAGATACGTACCCTTGGATACTCTCGATTTTGATTCAGGAAGGACAGAGATTGATAGATACATATGGGATGGCAACAGAGACTATAATATCCGGAGTGTTAAGGATATATTTTGGAAGTTAGTTTCGTTCTTGGCTTAGATTTACGTTATTTCAGTTCAGGTATATTGTATAATTATATGGAATGATTTTACTTTATTTTTCGAGTGTGCGTGTGGTGGTGTTTTACTGCGAAAAAAATCCCATGTGTTGTAAGCTCAAGAAGAACGGGTATTTTTCAGGGAATTCCCAATCGGGCAGGAATTGCATTAAACAAGGCGCTGCCTCGTCTAATTTGGAATTTACAGGTGGCATTGGAGATATATTGAATGGTTGATCCCTATAAAAGTTTTACCACTCACTTAACTATTAGAACAGTTTAGAAAGTAGTTAAAATGTCATGGACCCCTACTGAATCTTTTATCAGAGGTAAGATCATTAAGCCATTCTTACCCTTTGACAAGCATCCTCATTTGCGTAATGATAACTTGAAAAGTTTATATCCTGGTGATGAAGTCTACATCTTCGAAACTAAAGAAGACAAGTGGGCCAGAGGTTATGCCTTAGCAAGACCATTCCCCAACGATTTCACTATTACCTCGGTCAATTTGGATGAATTGCCTGGTACTAAGATTTCAGTGGTTGTGTTCCCGTTGAAGTACGTTATGCAGTTATCAACGATCCCAATTTCCTCGATTTCTGTCAGCAAGGACTTTAACAACATCTCCAATATGGATGTGGTTCCTACCATCCACGATGCTGAATTGGCTCGTAGAGTCGCAGTTGACGGTGACCTTTTGGAGGACACAAGACCAACGGTTCCAAACTTACCATTGGAAAATATCACTGAAAATGGCCACTTGATTGCTGAAATTAAACATGCCCTTGGTTTGTTGACTTCCCATATCTTTGCATTGTACTCCATTGGTGAATTTAGACTTTTCAACAAGTTGTCATTGATCTACTTTGATTTGAACGAAGCCAGAATCAAGTTAACTCACAATTTATTGACCGTCAATGAGATCCAGGTTGCTAAAGAAACTGCTACTTACTTATTGGGTAAGATTCCAAAAAAATTGGCGTCCAAGGCAGCTAGATTGAACGCTAGTTCCTATGATTTAGATAACACCGAAACTGACATCTCAGGTTACAAGGCTATCTTGGCTAGAGATACCATTTCTGGTGAATTACTTTCCAACGATGTGGAATTACCTTCAAGAATTGCCTTTAACCAAGTTTTGTGTGCATTGGCTTCCAACTTCCCAATCAATGCCCATCACCATTTGCAGCAGTATTCTTTGGAACCTCCTCCAAACAAGAAATTGTTCCATGAGCCGCCTTCTCATATTTTGGTTGATTTCAAGTCGGTCTTTGGTTCCTCTGCTTACCAACCTCCTGGGTTTGCTGGTATGATCGCCTATTTGTATGTGCGTAACAACCGTAAGAGATTAACTGAGGCCTTTGCTGTTCACACTAACTCCGTTGATGATTTGGTCAATGTTGAAAAGATTAGTGCTGCCTTGTTTAGAAATATTCCTTCAAGTGAAATTGAGAATAGCAGAGTCTATTTGGTTGCCGTGTTGACCGAAGAAATTGACTTGAACATCAAGAATGCCAACAACTTAACTCTGATCAGAAGAGTTAAGAAGGGTGTTGCTGCTGGTGTAACTGATATTACGAGAATTTTTTCCAAAAATCAAGGTGCTTTGGAATCTGGTGAGTCTCACCAGTTCTCCATTAAGTTGTTTGGTTCTTACGTTAATAACAAAAAGAGTCTTCTCAAAGATGAATCGGACGGTGTTGTTAACAATGGTTGGGGTGAACTTGTTGACAGAATCATTAGTGGCTCGAGTCATGGTGTGGTTGTTAACCCAAGAGCTGAGAAGTTGGTTGTTTCCATTAAGGAATTCAAGCACCAGTTTGTTGGTAACTACAACCCTGTCACCACGGCTGCCCCGATTTCCAGAATTAAACCCATCTTCTTTGACCCAATGGCAGAAAATTACGAACGTATTTACTTGGCTATGGGTAAGGTGACTCTTCTTAATAGTATCAGCAAGGAAGACTTGTTGACCTTCGAAGTCAGCACTCCTAACAACGATTTGATCACGTTTGCTAAGGCATCGAACCAACAAGAGAAACGTACCTGGCAATTTGTATCGGTTTTCCCAGACGAAGTTGTTGGAGAAATCATTAAGATTAACGGTGTTTCCTTGAAAAATCCGTCAAAGACTCTTATTAAGGAAGACTTCATCGTCTTGTCATTGTATGTTAATGGTGTCTTGGCTGGTGAAGGAAGACTTCTCTATAAATCCGGTAACAGATTAGTTGAATTTAACAAGAAGAAGAGCCACGTCGTTGAAATCTTGTCTACTACCCACAAATTACCAATGGCCCAAGTTGAGCTCAGTACTGAATACGTTGGTAAGATCTACAACTCGGATATCTCCATTGATAGTATCTTCCAGTTTGAGAGATTCTTCAAAGCGGGTCCTAAGGGTATTGATGAATTGTCTGCTGCTTTGGTTTCTTTCTGTAAGTTGGACATTTCGCAATTGGTTAAGTACTTCCCAGAGTTGTTAAGCTCTATGTACAATATTGTTGATACTTCCAGTCAACTTGGATCAAGTCCTAGTCACGAAATCTTGCAGGATAACACATTCAAGGCTATTGTTCATTTGTTAGACACTGTTTTCGGTAAACAAGAACAATACTTGTACTTGATTGATACTTTTGTTCAAAGATACAACAACCTTCCATCAATTGGTATTTTCTTGTTGAACAAGTTGTCAGAAATTTTCTTCCGTGCCGAATCGAACTGGAACTCGATGTCCAGATCTTTGTGCAGAATTGTATCTTTGATTTTGAAGTTAGCTATCAACTCTATTACTGCCACTAGTGATAAGGGAGCTTACTTGAAGGCATTATCTTCTTTGTTTAAGTCTGCTGCCTTTTTCCTTTCGATTCAGTCGAGTGCTTTGATCAATGATCAGGTTCTTATTTTGGAAATCATCGACTATGCTATTGAATTTAAGAGCCATTTGAACTTGCTCGACATTCTTAACTTGGTTGTTAACTTTATTGACTCGATTGGTATTAGAGGCTTAGGTGTGAATGAAGATGCCTTTAACACTAAGAAGTCCAACACCGTTGTTAAGGACCACAACATCGTCATTAGTAAGTTGCTTTTGATTCGTCGTCTTTTCAGTTCGTCGGTTGCTGATTACCCTGAAACACGTAGTGTGTTGGTTTCCAACTCTGTCACTTGGGCTATGGAAGTTTTATTAGGTCCAACTGATATTGATGCCTCTAGATTGGCTTGTTCTGTTTTGAATGGTGTTTGTGACATTTTGTGGAAATATGTGTTTGACCAAGGAAAGGTTGAAGAAATTGAATTATGTTACTCTTTCAGTAAGTTGTTGCCTGCGATTGCCAGAACTTTTATCAAGTATAACAAGTTCACTCGAGGAAATGACTACTTTAAGCCAAAGAGAACCTTCACTCCGTTGTTCCCAACCGAATTCCCATTTAAAGAATCTTCTATCGATCCAATTGTTAACGATGAAGTTTTGGTTGAAATCTTGGTTGAATTAGCTACCGTTTTCTGCTTCATTTCTAAGATTGGTAAGGCCACTGCCGGTAACGAAGGTTACGCCAAAATCTTGACCAAGAAACTCTCTAACGAGTTTTTCAAGTACGACGTATACTTGGCAAACAACTTCCAAAACGAAGACATTATTACTCTTATTTCGGGTGTTAAGCTTATGAGACAAGGTAAATACTTCCCTGAAGATAAATGGTTGTCTTTATATGCTATCATTGCTGAAGGGGGTTTACTGGCCTTGGAGCTTGTTAGACCATTGTTGATCAACAATTACATTCCACCAATCGAAGAATCTGAAAAGTTTGACAGAGTTCTTTGGGGTAACTACTTAAAGACCTTATTAAAATTGGGTGTCTTAGCCCCTGTTTCTATTGAACATTTGTCTGATGTTCCAAGAAAGGCTTGTCAGCAGATCACAGGTACCATGCGTGATAGAATTGCCTTCTTGGTCAACGAGGCTTGGGATATGTTAGCTTGGGACGCTACTAAGGAGGATATCATCAGATTTAACTTGAACAAATTTGGTGGTTACCAAGTTGAATTCATTAGTAACGATTATGGTATTTTGCAAGAATTGATGTTGTTTGCCTTGCAGAAGAATTCTGACTGTCAAAAGGTCAGTGTTAAGATCTTGTGGTCTATTATCATTTCTGAGTACATTTTGAGTGACAACATTGTTGACATCGAAAAGGAATGTCTTGTTGGATTGCATGATATTTACTATAGGAACGCTTACAAGCCAAGCACGATCGAACAGCAAAGTTTAATTGAAAGAATGAAGGTCACCATTAGATTGGACCGTGAAGATGAAGCTTTCGGTATTATTTACAACTTCATTGAAAGTTTGGGTGGTTTCTTAACGGTTCTTAATGACTTGAACAGTGTTCCTGTAGGTCCTGAATTTGATGACGACAGAACTTTCCATAAGTTGAACATCAATGCTTATTTGAAGAATGCCAACAAGCCAGAATTGTTCCACTCGTTCATTAACTCTATGTACGAAGAAAACCTCAAGAAAAACGATTATATTCAAGCAGCTTTGAGTTTGGAACTTTTGGCTTCTACTTACACTTGGGACCACCATGTTATTTTACCACCAAGTTTCAGGCCTAAGTTCCCTGAACAAAGTTCCTTTGAGAGAAAGGAAGCCTTGGTGAAGATGATTGCCACTAATTACATTAAGGGTAACAGTTTGGAAAGAGCTACCGATACTTATAACGAGTTATTGGATTCTTACAGTTCTCACACCTACGATTTGAAGAGTTTTGCCTATGTTCACAACAAATTGGCCAAATTATACTTAGATCTTGAATCTTCTGAAAAGTTGAGTTCTTCCTTCTTTAGAGTTGCCTTTATTGGTGCTGGTTTTCCTGCCAATATTAGAGGTAAGGAACAGATTTATGAAGGTTTGCCATTTGAACACATCACTTCTATTCACGAAAGATTGTTAAGATTGTACCCAGGTGCCAGAATCGTTTCTGACGATTCTGAAGCCCACGCATTGAAGGAGAAGAACCAAACTGGTAGATACTTGCATGTGAGTGCTGTTGAGCCTGTCAACGAACTTTCTGACAAGTTGTTCAACACTTCTATCGGTGTTAGACAGTATGCTAGAAACAAGGATTTGAGATTCTTCACTACGATGAAGAAGATTCCTGGCGCTACATCTGTATTTGATTTGTGGACCGAGGAAACTACTTACGAGACAAATCTTTCCTTCCCAACATTAATGAACAGAAGTGACATCAAGCATGCCAAGGTGGTTAAGTTGTCTCCATTGGATAATGCCATCAGAACTATCGTCAACAAGAACAACGATTTGATTCAGTTGGAAAGTTTGATCAATATGGCATTTAGAGAAAAGGCTGACTTTACTTCCCTCTTCAATGATTTGTCAAGACAGCTTGCTGGTACCGTTGACTCTCCTGTCAATGGAGGTGTTGGTCAATACCGTACCTTCTTCACCGATCCAAAGTATGAAGATAACCCAGAGTATACCGTTAAGATCAGATTCTTGAAGAATGCCTTTAACGATTTGGCATTAATTTTAAACAGATGCTTGCACTTACACGGTAAGTTGGTTACTTCATCGATGAAGAATTCTCACGATGCTTTAGTTGAGTTGTACAAGAAGAACTTCAAGGAAGACATAATTGCCTTGAAGATTTCAACTGACTACGAATCTGTTGCTTACAATCACAGTGCTCCTCTGTTCCAACAGCTGCAACCACTGTCTTCTTCTGTTTCTGATAAGCGCTCAATTACAGGCTCTATGTTGACAGGAACTGGCAACTCTGTTAGTGGATCTAGATTGATCAGAACTACTTCGCAGACCTCTTCGGCCTCGAGCAACTCGGGTCTTTCAGGTCTTTCGTCAAGCAAGTCTACTGTTGATTCAGCATTCAACTTCTCCAGCAAGCAGAAGCGTACTGCCTTAAACTGGAGATCAAAGGTTCAACAATAGTTGTATATTCTCTCTTGACCAACTTTTTATGGAAATTTATATTAGAAATCAATGTAGTTTCTGCTTAGGTAATCGAAGTCTGGAAAAATCGTCAAAATGAAAATTCGAGCAAGACCTGTACCCTTCTACTTTAACTCCACGTCGTCAATATGTTTAGATTTGCTGCTCGTGCTGCTCGTGTTTCCGTTGCCAGAACCTCTATGGCTTTCAAGCCAGTTCGTTTCTACGCTGTTGCTCCAATCACCAAGGAAGAAGTCACCACTCGTGCCTTTGAAGCTTTGAAGACTGTTGCCGCTTTGCAAGAATCCAAACTCTCCACAGAAGCTTCTTTTCAAAAGGATTTGGGCTTAGACTCTTTGGACACTGTTGAAGCCTTGGTTGCTTTGGAAGAAGAGTTCGACTTGGAGATTCCAGACAAGATTTCCGACGAAATCAAGACTGTTGGTGAAGCCATTGACTACATCTACGAAGAAGAACAAAAGTTGTAAGAGTGCTGAAGATACAGACTAGGGCCGAAGAACTAAGGTAGCACTAGGGGCGACTTATGTCCTCTTTTTGCCTTCTTTGTATATAATTTTTTGGCTGGCTAATGAAAGAGATATTTTTAAAAAATTACTACAAAATGTAGATGTTCCATTCTAAAAAGAGGTTGGTGACCTCGATAGGAATCGGTGTATGTTTGAAGAGATACTGTAGTGTATTCGGGGATTTGATTATGTTTACTTCCCGAACATCTTATTGGTTGATTTGGAGCGGCGGGGGACAGCGGCAGCGGCAGGATGCTTGAGAATACCGTTTTTTTTTTCTTTTGTCACTAGGCCCAGGTCACGTTTCTAAACTTTGCTAATTATAAATCTTGTAACCTGACCTTTAAGTGCATTGAATACTTGATAATGGCAAAGGAATTGACTCAGAACGATCTTCCAGAAAGCTTGGGTGATAGACCCGAGAATGATAAACCTGTCTACTCAGGCTCTGAAGATGATGGTGATGATGATGAGGAACAAGATGATGAAAACGAACCTCTCCCCGTACAATATCCAGGGACAGTGTTGCCTGATACGAAGGTCGAAGAAATTGATGCGGACTACGACTTGGCAGCAGAATATCCATCTGATACTGAGTACATTGACTTGGTGCATTTAAAAGTTAAATCGTTGGAAGATCTTGTCCTTTCCCGTTTCCAGAAGCTCGAAAGTCTTAACTTGAGACAAAACTTAGTAGACTCGATGGTAGGAGTTGATGAGTTGCCAGCCGACACTATGGAGGAATTGGACTTTTATGATAACAGAATTAATCACATTTCCTCGGGCATCAAAAAGTTGGTCAATTTAGTCAACTTGGACTTATCCTTCAACAAAATCAAAAACATTAAGAACTTGGAAACTTTGACCAAGTTGGAGAATTTATACTTTGTACAAAACAAGATCAAAGTGATTAAGAACTTGGAAACATTAACCAAGTTGAAGAACTTGGAATTGGGTGGTAATAAGATTGAGGAGATCAGCGAGACTTTACTCCCTTTGGTTAATATCGAGCAACTCTGGTTGGGTAAGAACAGAATTTCTCGGTTTCAGAACTTGCATACTTTGACCAACTTGAGAGTTTTATCTATTCAGTCAAATCGTATTACAAAAATAGAGGGCTTGGAACACTTGGTCAACTTGAAAGAATTATACTTGTCGCATAACGGGATCGAAAAGATAGAGAATTTGGATAAGAATTCCAACTTAGAAGTATTGGATGTCACCTCCAATAAACTTACCACATTGGATAATTTGTCGCATTTGACTAAGTTGACCGATTTCTGGTGTTCATACAATCAAATATCTAGCTTTGACAACATTGCAAAGGAGTTAGGCAAATTACCCGAATTGGATACAGTCTACTTTGAAGGTAATCCTATTCAAACCCAGAATCCAACCGCCTACAGACGTAAGTTGAAATTGCACTTGGGTCCGTCGTTGAATAAGATTGATGCTACTTTCTTGTCTGCTTAAAGTGAAGTAGTTGGTACGTTTTGTATTGCGGTATGGATGTTTTTGAATTAATTTTTTTCTTCTTTTTGTTTAGCATTGGAAACATTTAATAGGTCTAGAATCATTGGCATTTATGATTTATATGTAGTTTCCAGGGATAACGATCGGGTGGTTTTTAAGCAAAGGTTTTATTCTGTACGATGTGTATTGGTTGTTTGAGCAGGTTGAAAGTACCTGTCTTTATGATGACAAATGGCTGCGAAAAATATTCAAGTATTTCAAATTTTTATAAAAATACAAACATACGATGAAAGAAAAGGAAGATGAAAGAAACAAAGTACTCGAAATCCATCAGTTTTTTGAAGACGTAGAGAATATCGAATCAAACATTAGTACATTTGAGGATTTAATAGAGTTTATAAGGACGAATTTACCTGAAGGTGCAGAAGCCGCTGTTGTACAAATGGGTCTGCAATTGGAAATACCATTATCATACATAGAGTGAATAGTGTCTATTATTTACACAATTAAACTTATTCGAGATTGTTATCCTCCGTCTTATAGTTATCCAAGACAATTCTGTAGATGAAAGATGGTGCAAACCCTCCAACATTGGTGATGTAGATATCAATGTGTTCAGGTGGAATGTAATTGTCTAATAAATTAGTGGTAACCTCGACGTTGTCTAACATTTGAAAGTCATGGTAGTTCATGACCTTACCTGAATTACCCACTTCAATGAGATCATCTCTGTTGAAAGGATACAATGGTGACAACTTGTACAATCCTGCCACAGCAAACACGGGAGTACGGTGTTCTTTGGCACATTCAACGACATTGGCAACTCCTGAGTTGGCCATACAACCACCGTTAGCAAATACAGCGTTGGAGCCTATTATAACCTTACCCACACGCGACATGACGGCATATGTGGTGGTGTCGGGTATCAAAATCGTTTCGATCTTATGGTCAACCAAGGTTTTGACAAACTTGTGAGCTTGATTTATGTCGTTAGGGTAGTTTTCGGTTACCAATACGGTGAACTTTCTCTTTGCACGGGCCTTGATCAAAAACTGCAATACAGTTTCCGAGTTTGGAGTTGGCGTCAACAAGATTTCATTATCGTGAATCAAGTCAACGGACATCGTTTCCAATCCTTCATTGACGTTGGAGATTTCATCGACTAAATCTCGAATACCCTGGATGATGATAGAACGCATGTCACTCATCTGTTTCTTCAGCTGATTATGTTGCTCTTTGTGATTCGTGTTGTTGGTAGTAGAAAGTAAGCTGAACATCGAACTCAACATTGGAGTGTTATTAGAATCAGCGTGTTCGGTTTCGATTTCATCTCTGATCAATGCCAAAACTCTTCTGACAATATTTCCCGTTATTATCTGTCTTGGCTGTGCCTTGTGAAGAATAGTTCCGACCTTTCTGATAACCGAGATCAAGTCGTATGGGTTGGTCCACCGGGCAGCCGAGATGACTTTCATTAACAACTGAGCAATGGCCAATGCAATGTTTTTGTCACCTTCAAGTTGATGACGCTTCAAGCTCGCCACCACTGGATCGATGAGCGACAAGATTTCCGGCGTAACAAGTGTCGACATAGCTGGAATAGAATTGGGATCTAGTTTAAATCTAGAAAAAACCCGATGTAATAATGAATAAAGAGAACGAGCTAGGAAAAAAAAAATAAAAATGGTGCTGACACACGACCAAACCAAAACCATATTTACTTGATAAGCATGTCTGTGATTACCCAATGCTTGGACTGTCTTTATGACTATTCACCCAAGTTCCGTACTTCAATTGATCTAATTCAGCGTCTTGCTCAAAACTTACGTATGGAAACGTTTGTAGATACGCTAGGTTACACAGTTGACTCGTCGAAGAAAGACACTCAAAGACTATCGATCGCTGGGTCATTCATTTTGATTGATGTGGATTTCAAGGATGAAAAGATCATAGCTGTATCAATTTCAAGTCCGGAAGACCAAATGACCCGTGAACCGGGTGACTTTATCCAATCGAAGCAGGAAGTCGGTGATATCACCAAGTTATGTTTGGATGTGACCAAATCGCCACTTTCGTTCCTCAAACAGTCAACAGCAGAGTCCATAATACTCAAAAATTTGCAACAAGACAGATTGAACAATTTTCCACTTAACCTCAAATACTTGGCAAACATAGACCAGTTGCTGAGCTCGAACTCAAATCTATTTTTGTACCTCGAGAAAGTGGCATTGCTACTCTACGAAATATCGGTCCTTGAAGATGTCGAGCAACTGCTGCTGGACGACTGGCTTGCTATTCTGGGATATCTGAACTCCGTGGGAAAGATTTCCTTGAATGATACGGTCGAGGGACAAGTAGGACTCTTTACTACATTTTGGAGAGATTCAAGATTTATACACCACGAAGATGCCAATTTGGATAGCAAAGAATACCGTCTACACATGGGGTTTATACCAACGGATACAGCTGCTTCAGTTGATCTCTTGACGCAAAATCGAGATGTTGTGTGGGACCTAAATGGGAAGAAGTACAAGTTTGACGTTGCATCATCGTCAGAAACTTCACCAAAATGGACTCTCAATCTCAGTATAAACCATGAAGTATATGTTCCAAAGTACGTGGTTGATTTTCTTGGTTTAACGTACACTGTTGCTTCTCCACTTCCATCACAGACAGAGGTTCATGAGTTATTAGCTAAGTTGGCCCAAGAAACTGCAGATGAAGACGAAGATGCAAATGTCACTCATGAAATTGATGGTTTACCATTAACTATAGTGCACGAGTTGACCGAAAATGCCTTTGTTCCTGTTACTGGAATCGCTATCAATGCACTCACTGACTTACCTCCCCTTGTATCGTTGTTACGGAACTTTATTGTGTTGGCCAACATCTATAGCAACATTATAAGTGACTGGTCTGAACCTAGTCGGATGACCGCTAGATCAAGAAGAGGATCCAAGGTAGCTAATACGGAATTGACCGAGGAAGCGAAACAGAAATTGAAGGAATCTCTCAAGTTATCTTATGATGTGACAGACGAAGAGTTGTTGGGCTTGAGTGCTCTTGCAGATCCAACGTATGTTGCTTCAAATGATGATGAAGTAGATCTTGAGCAGTTTATGAAGGAGGATACTAAGAAAAGTTCAAGGCCAAGCCTACGTCTTCGACTTATTGATATCGATTTAACCTCGCCACAAAAGGAGTTATTATTGGCATTGGAGGGAGAAGCAAATGTCACTTTCCGTATCAGTAATGGTCAGATATTAGCGGTGCCGAGTGATGACATGGAAGTAGATAACTCGAAAGAGGAAAGGTTTATTAAGGCATTGAGTTTGACGGAAGATTTGGTGCTGAGTTATAAACACGTATACTATATACAACCTTAAAATAACTAGAGCTTAACTCCAATGTGGATACTGGCAACGCCAAAGGTCAAATTTTCGTAACCCTTTTCTGGAACGTAGAATCCTGCTTTTTCAATCATACCCTTGAATTCTTCTTGGCGAGGGAATCTTTGAATACTTTCCACCAAGTATTGGTACGAGTCTCTGTCGTTGGCAATCAATTGGCCCATCAATGGCAAGAGTGAGAACGAGTAGGCTTGGTAAGCGTAGTCTATGACAGGATTTTCGACGTGGGAGAATTCCAAACAAGCAAAAATCCCACCAGGTCTCAAGACTCTGTAAGCGGTGTCCAAACCGGCTTGGATATTGGTAAAGTTTCTGATCCCAAAGGCAATGGTGTAGACATCCTTTGAGTTGTCGGGGATCTGGTCCATCACTTCTCCATTCTGGACAAGGAACTTGACTCTGTCGGAACCGTCGTTCCATTCAGTGCTCTTGAAGCGGATTTCACCTTCTCTCAACATGTCGGCATTGATATCGGCAACAGTCATTGTTGACTGTCTATCATTGTATTTGCTGGCAGCATGGTCCAATAAACCAAAGGCAATGTCACCAGTACCACCAGCGACATCCAAGAAGTCAAGAGGTCTATTGGATCCTGGTCTCATACCAGCATCTAATCTATTGATAAAGTGGCTCTTCCATAAACGGTGGACACCCATTGACATGGCATCGTTCATGACATCGTAATTGGAAGCAACCGACGAGAACACACCGCCGACAAGCTTCTCCTTATCTTCCTTATTGACAGTCTTGTAACCAAAATGAGTGGTTTTATCGTCTGACATACAACGGATCCCCCTACGGACAAATGCTGTACTGCGAATCCCACCAACAGGCCGTAACGTTCTAAGAGCAGACATATGGTGTGGTTGGATGTTATGTGAAAAATTAATTAAATCGCACTTTTTAAAATACAGTTCATAAAAAAAGTTTACTCAATTGTGTCTTTCTCTTTTACATAACGTAATACACTTCTAGTGGTTTAATATACAATTAAGCTTGAACAACTCTGACAGTGTTAGAGTGACCAGAACCTCTGGTCCAACCTTGGACAGTGACAATAGAGTCACCCTTGTTGATGATACCCAATTCAATGGCTTCGGAAACAGCCCATCTCAATCTGTTTTCGACATCTTCTTGCCAGTTTTCAACCTTTTCCTTGGTGTAGATAAATGGATACACACCTCTGTACAAGTGACAGTATCTGGCACTTCTTGGGTTTCTGGTAACCATCATAATTGGAACGTTTGGCTTGTACTTGGAAACCAATCTGGCAGAAGAACCAGAGGTAGACAAGACAACAATAGCCTTAGCATCTTGTTCGTAGGCAGCAGAAACAGCAGCAACCGCAACGGTTTCAGTAGTTGGGGTTGGCTTTTTAGCTAAAGCTCTGATTTCATTGTGCAAAGCTGGGTATGCAATGGCCTTTTCGGCAATGATGGCAGTGTTGTGCATCATAGAAACGGCTTCAAATGGATAGTTACCCTTGGCAGTTTCACCAGACAACATAACACAGTCAGAACCATCCAAAATAGCATTACCAACATCGGAAACTTCGGCTCTGGTTGGTCTTGGGTTGTAGGTCATAGATTCCAACATTTGAGTGGCACAGATGACTGGCTTAGCAGCCAAGTTACACTTAGCAATCAATTGCTTTTGGACGATGAACACCATTGGGGCTGGGATTTCAATACCCAAGTCACCTCTGGCAACCATAACACCGTCGGTTTCAGCCAAGATGTCGTCGAAGTTGTTGACACCTTGTTGGTTTTCAATCTTGGCGATGATCTGGATGTCCTTACCATCTTCACCCAAAACCTTTCTGATTTCCTTAATGTCATCACCAGTTCTGATGAAAGAGGCAAAGATCATGTGGACACCGTTCTTGACACCGAATCTGATGTCAGACTTGTCCTTTTCGGACAAAGCTGGCAAGTCAACATCGGTACCTGGCAAGTTGACACCCTTGTGGGAACAGATCTTACCGGCATTGACAGATCTGACCTTCAAGGTCTTTTCGTCAACAACTTCCAAAACTTCGAAAGACAAGACACCGTCGTCAATGTAGATAATCTTACCGGCAGAAATAACCTTGGTGATGTTCTTGTAGTCCAAGTACATGATCTTGTCATCACACTTCTTAGCAAAAGCATCGTCGGTGGTGAAGGTCATTTCGTGGTTTGGTGGAATTGGGAATTCCTGGTCATCGATGGTAGTACCAGTTCTGATTTCTGGACCCTTGGTGTCCAAGGCAATAGCAAGAGGACGGCCCTTATATATTTCTTCGGACTTCTTGGCGTTGTCAATGACACTTTGGTGGTATTCATAAGAACCGTGAGAGAAGTTCATACGGACGATGTTAAGACCAGCCTTTCTCAACTTGACCATGACTTCGGGGTTGTTGGTCTTTGGACCAATAGTTCCAATAATGGAAGAACGACGGAGAGCCTTGTTAGGAGTTTCACTGACGTCCAATTGGGTTAACCAGGAAAGAGCGTTCGACATATTTATGGGTTTATGGGTTTGTTGTAGAGCAGAAAAGATGCGAAATCTAAACACTATAGTTGGCTGCTCCTGCACTATTTATATATTTTCGTAGGTCTCGTTAAAATTTTTTCTACCCGGTTTTCTGTGAGCCGGATCGTCTGGTGGTACCACGGGTATGATGATGGCGTGGTGTAACCTTATGCTAGGTGTCGTAGATACAGTTGGGAATATACTGTTTGTATGCTAATTGTATTGAATTACATGGAATTTACCTGTCGCTGAAGTTTATACATATTCAAACCAGAGCCTTCCGTTGCATCGAAGGATGTTTCAATTCCATCTTGTTTCGTAAGCATTGAGAAATCTGCATAGTGAAGTTTTACACCATCTACATCATTGGAAATTCGATCGGGCCGCTAGGTAACCTCAAGTGCCCCATAGTGAAGCAACTATCTCCAGACTTCCCGTAACCAGGGTAACACAGGGTCACTGTCCACTCCAGGGCTCTGCCAACCAGGACTGACCCAGGTCTTCCACTCCGAGCCCGCGCGCGCAGCAAAGTTCGGAATCGGAGTTTTTTTTTGTTTTCGTTGGGAGGAGAATGGGGTGTATACAGGAATCTCGATATGATACCCCCCTTCTGCCCCTCATTCTATTACCAAATAGAACAACAAGCAAGTAATGGGGCAATTATGAAACCACAAAAGGCATCTGTATCACCATTTAAGATACTCGCTTCTTTGTTTATTGGTCGATACGATTCTCCACTCGGCTCGAAACTTTATATTTATCCCCTCCCCTATCGGGCAAATTACCGATGAGGACAAACGGACCGTAATTAATTTTCTGTTGGCAAACGAAAAAAGAAAAAAAAAATGCCAGAAAAAAAAATAATAAATTTTGAGAAACCTGTAAATATTTGTTTCCTCTATTTCTTTGATAATCAATTCAACCTGTAAATACACCAAACATTACTGCCATCACTCTCTATCCATGGTGGTACCAATATTGGTTGGCATTGGAGCCACTGTGATCGCGTTAGCTACGAAATCGACTATATCAGCATACAGAAAATACCTTCTTCTTACACCACAGATGATAGCATCGCTCAACAATATAAATCTTGTCAACCACGATGACGAAGTACGAGACACCAAGCTTACCCAAGACCCTAATTGGGCCCATACGCGATTTCTCCGCAAAAATTACCCCAACTCTGGATTCAGGGATCCTATGACGGAGCAGGAGGCGTTGCTTGTATTGGGTATCGAGGGAGACGACATCCTTCGGTTTAATAGGTCACTTCTCCGCCAACGTTATCGACAGTTGATGATACTAAACCATCCAGATAAAAACGGAAGTCAGTACCTAAGTCAAAGAATTAATCAGGCAAAAGACGTCTTGGAAGATAGCTACATGTTCAAAAACTCAAAGTAATGACCTTTTATTTCTTGTATATATACTTTTAATTACCATTGGCCTGCTTGGCCTTCTCCTTGCCACCTTCAAAGTTTTCTCTCACCCTTAAGTAATGCTCCAATTCTTCAGCACTAACCGATGGACTCAATTCAGATTGTGCTTTTTCAAAATCTTGCATCTTCACCAACACATTTATATCGTCTTCTGTAGCCACATTATCAAACCACCACCTGGCAGATATCTCAGGCTTATCTTGGGAACGCAAGTCATCATTATAGTTCTTGATCTTAACATCCACCTCATTAGCTACTCTTGTCATGGCATTCAACATGGAGTCAGAACACAAGGCATAGAAATCAGCACCAGTAAATGTAAACGAACATCCCTCAGCCAACTTGGGCAAATCAACGTCATCATCCAATTTGAATTTTCTTGTCAACGCTTCTAAGATCTTCGTTTGCTTTTCGTTGGTATCTGAGATCCCTAGGTACAACATCTTATCAAACCGCCCGGGTCTTAACAACGCTTCGTCCAACAAATCGGGTCTATTAGTAGCACCAACAACGAAGACCCCATCGCCACCATCACCACCACTCATACCGTCCAACTCGGCCAACAACTGCGATACAATTCTATCCATAACTCCCCCAGAATCACCCTGATTTCCTCTCTTTGGTGCAACGGAATCCAATTCGTCAAAAAAGATGACACATGGCTTGGCATCTCTGGCACGTTGGAACACACGACGAACATTGGCTTCAGATTCACCAATGTACATGTTCAACAACTCGGGACCCTTAACACTGAAGAAGTTCAAAGAGAAGTTAGTAGCAATTGCTTTAGCCAAAAGGGTTTTACCGGTACCAGGTGGTCCATAAAATAAAATACCACTTCGCTTCTTCAAGCCATTGTTGAACAACTCAGGATGCTTCAATGGCATGTCAATGGTATCTAAAATCTCATCCTTTACCAAGTCCAAACCTCCAATATCCTCCCACTTGACGTTCGGAATACGCGGTGCCCCAATAGAATCGCTGAATTGGTTACGTGCCTCATTGATAGCTGCACTGAAATCGTCAGGAATCCAAGTAATCACTCCACCGCTTCCAACACGAACCAAACTTCCTAATGAGATATCAGCCAGTTTAGAAAGCTTAGATAACCTTTGAATTGCTAATTTCTTAGACTTCTTGATTATAGAAATCAAATCACGAGGAGTTAACCCTGCTGATTGTAAGGCCAAAGTCTTAAAGTTGATATCCTTCCTTAATACAAATGGAAATGAAGAGATATCACCAACATTCAAATCACCAGCATGTTCACGTACAACGTCAACAGTGGATCTTGTTTCATTATCAATTAAAAATCTGAAGATTTCCAATCTTTCAGCTTCGCTTGGAACATTAAATGTGATGTTAAACTTAATAATCAGTTTAATGTTGTCATTCACCTTGTCGTAATCATTACTACTTAAAATAATGCACAAGTTGGTGTGTTTGGTCAAATATTCGTGCAATGTTTGAACAATTTTAAGTGACAATGAGGTATGAATGGATGAGTTTTGATCGTTGGCATCAACTTGAGGACATAAACTCTCAATATGTTTCAAATAAATAACGTGAAATGCAGAAGAGTTCAACGGAGCACTAGCAATAAGTTTGTCTATCTTTCCAACTAATAAACCAATTGTCTTCAATTCTTGACCTGGATTAATCAAATCAAAAGCATCAAGCTCAATCAAGTTTAATCCTAGTTCAATCGCCAAATTCTTAACCAAAGTACTTTTTCCAATACCTCTACTCAACGAATTTAACATTACTGTTGTCTTTAAATTGCGCTTTGAGTTCAAGCATGTTTGCACGATCTTCTTGAGCTCTTGAGCATATGCAAAATTACCAGATTCCAAATGATTGTTAAAATCAAACACTGGTGGTAGATTCAAGTATCTGTACCACTGAGACCACTCATTGGGTGGCAATCTGACGAATTCTACGCCTGAAGAAACAGACATTGTCAAATTTGGATCGATGATATATTGACTGGATTCTTGAGGTCCTCTAACATCAACAATTTTGAACCATGCAACGGCATCAGGATCACCAGTTGGGATGACATTTTCACCTCCATCGTCCGCATTGTCTTCTCCTTCTTGTTCTTCAACGTTATCAAACATCGTCTTGGCCAAAACTGTATCAATTACAACTGGAAAAAGATCACCCTTTTGAACACATTTAAATTGGCTGCTAAGGCTAGTCTTCAAGCTCGATAAAAAGGAGTGCTGGTAAGTTTTATCCATGGTGATTTGAGAGGAAATTCTCGCAATCGTGACTGATTCAGCAATTGGGATTAAATCTGAAAATTGAGTCACATTTTCCCTTTCAATTGGCTCAAAATGAATTACTTCTTGCTTTAGGTTTAAATTGATGAGCTTTATAGGAGACAAGTAAACATTTCCAGTACGAGCAAAGTCATTTGGCTCCGCCAACGTAAAGATCTTGACAAATATACTTCCACCAGGGTGTACCAACTTTACAACATCTCCAGCATAAACTGGGAAACCAAAACGAAAGAGATCTCTGGAATTCACGAAGACGTACAACTCAGAGTCTTCTTTGGCATAATTGGATTCAATAGAAATTCTTGCTGGTAACGGTTTCACGTTGAACGTAGGATAGCTGTTTTCTACCACTTGAGGAGTAAACAGCAATTTGGAAGTCAAATAACAAGACAAGTCAAGGTCTGCTTCTTCCTCGTCCTCAGCTTCTTCTTCCACAGAATCATCTTCGTATTCAACTTCAGTATCATTGATTAAGATGATGCTGGTTTCATTGTTTACCAAACCCTGTGATACAGGCTCACAGAGTCTGACTTGACCATTGATCAACCGAATACTGTCATCTGAATTAATTACCCCGGCGGAATTCACAAGGTATTGATTCAAGAACAGGCTTCTTAAGGAATCATGAGACTTTCCAGACAACACTGAGTACATCTCAGAAGGTACTGAAATATAGACCTTGGATAAATGTGGGATGTCACGCATATCGACTGTTTGAATAATGGCGGAATCTAATGTCAAGTCGTCCACGTTGAAATGTGCCAAGTTGGTATTGTTGATAAACTTGATCATATTTTGCAGATATTCAAAGTCAACTGAAGTTACCTTGAATATTTGAAATGTTTTAAAATAGTGAGGTGATCCCAATAACTTGATCAATACAAACTTGTTCGTATCATTATCATTTGCATTGGGGAAAAGCTTGTTGAATAAGTCAATTGACAACTCCAAGCCGTCGTATGTATTGAGTGCATGGTTACTAATAAAGCTTACACTAGCAATAGTAGATACCGACATACTGTTAGTTGTCACGGCAGATGGCATTGCCAGTTAATGATAAAATGAGTAACAGCTCGTCGAAACTAAAACTAGGTCCATGAGCCTCGGGTGAAATGTGGGGACATAAGTACTGCAGATAAACACAAGACAAAGGTGCCATAATAGAAACTCCAAATGTAATCGAATAGATAACTCTGCAGAAGACTCTGAACAACTAGCCTTGTATGAAATTCAATTGCTTTGTAGCCAGTGTTATGTTTTCAGTTAATATCTTTAAATAAAAATCTTGTTTGTATTATAAACACAGCAATACCATTTGATAATAACTTGAAGCTTCCATTTGAAAACACTCGAAAACAACTACATTAATCAAATCTTACTGAATTCAATCTCACTTTGGGGTTCTATCATTTTTATTGCTTAATGCTTCAATTATATTCTTGTTATGGTTTCTAGAAGTTGCAAAATTGAAACCTATAAAAACCAGCAGGAAATTACCCGGACACTCATTTCATCAATTTTTAAAGCCAATCGAAAAATGAACTTTCTTTTAAACATCACCTACAACTTGTTTCAACTAGGTTTGAATAAGGAGAGATGAACCCAATCAATAGGTGTTGGATGTGGTTTTTCTCTTGATTCAAATGATTCCTAGAATTTTTTTATATTAATGGTATGTTTTCTACAATCCTATACGTGATGATAATCTTTGTTTTTTTATACCGTTAAAGAGCTTTCTTGGAGGTCGTTGCCGTTTTGGCAACACAAGGCTTCTATTGCTATGATCTGGTATTTTTGTCATAGTTACACTGATTATAGGTTATGATTCGAATCTTTACTAACTTACAAGGGTTTCAAAAATATTCAAACATTCAGGAACGTGTGTGTAATCTAGTAGTTTCTCTCGCTAAAGTGTTAACGATATCATGGGTTGGAAGTTCTTTGTAAACTCTACTTCTTGTGCTTATGACATCGTAGTATACTTATGCCTATTGCAGACATGTTCTTCTCCTTGATCTTAGCACTAGAACGGACGCATACATTCCTTCACATCTTTCCTACTCATCTCTACATTTCTCTCACTTCACAGAGAGTTCTTTCTTCACTGATTCTGAAAATTACCTCTTTTATATATTTAAAATCCAATAGATTCTAATTAAGCTTCATCTTCATCGACGACGACAGTTTGCAAACCCTTGGTGGTTGGGACGGTGACTGGTTCAACGAAAGCGAACAACTTTTCCTTGGCGTCTTCTTCGTCGTTTCTCTTTCTAGAGATTCTCAATCTCAATCTGTGTTGGACACCTTGGACACCTCTAGACCACAATTGAACGTTAAGCTTTGGGTCTAATCTGACATCGGTGGTACCCATGTGCAAAGTGGCGAACTTCTTGATTTCCTTGACAGCCTTTGGAGCTCTCTTCTTGAAGTGGACACCGTGTAACTAGATTGTTAGTATGGTTATTCGTAAGGTCAAAATAACAGAGCGACGAACGATTATGCCATCTCTCATGAATTATTATATGTGGTCAATCGTTTCATCTGGGGGATTGAAGTAGTGTTCTTTACATACTCTCTTGTGCAAGTTGATGGTGTATTCACGGGTAACAACGTCTTGTAAAGCCATTATGGAAACTGTTGATGATTAACTAAAAGCTGGAACAAAAACACTTTTATGATAGTTGAAAAATTTTGGGATTGACCAGGAGCGAAAAAAAGAAAATTTTCGGAATGGGGAATTAACTATTGAGGCAAGGGTGCAAGCTATTGAGAAAAAAAGTTTGAGTGAGTGCGTGCATAGAGAGGGCATGTGACTTTATAGAGAGTTAGGGCCACAACCCTAAGTTGCGAAACATTTGCTAAAACTGAGCCAACTTAGTCTTTTGAATTTTAGGGGAATCTTTGTAGAAGCGGATAATAATTGGTCTACTAATGAATGAAGGTTGTATTTATTCTAAGCCGTATACCTTGTAAATATATTTATAGCTCGTATTAAGGACATTATGGTATATGTCATCTATTGTGTTTGGTGGTCGAGATGTGTCGTTCTCATTTACCAATTGTGATTCGTTCAACTTGAGTTGAGGGAACCGGTTCATTAAGTCCCATAATCCCATGGTCGAGCAGACAATTCTACTTGTAATCTTGTTTTCCTTTATCAACTGGAGCAACAACTTGAGATCGAAACCTTTTACATCTATGGTTTCTGTGGAAGTTACCATAGGCAGCACAGTGCTAAGTACAAATGCTAAAGTGTCTTTGGTTTCTTTAGTTAAGGTATCAAACACTTGTTGATATTTCTTTTCAAGATCTGCTGGATCAGAAACCTTCGCCAAGAGTAGTTCTGATTCAATTATAATGTATAACAAGCTCACATTAGAGATATACTGGGAGTAAGCAGGGTCGTTGAGGTGCAACAACTCGTCCCGCAAGCTGCGCAAGTAATTTAACAAAACCAAGAGATTTTTGGTGACCTTAAGAATTGCCGCAACATCGTAACTTAGGTTGGTTAGTAAAATCTTTGCTTCCAAAGAATCCAATTCCTGTAATCGGACCTGGTAATTGAGTTTACATATTTCGGTGATCAAGTTCAGGTTGGGCATTGACTTCAACCGGAGCATTAACACCAAAAGACTGTGGCAAATTGCCATATCACTGTTCCTTGGCAATGGGTAAATTGGCTGCGGTGGAGGCGGTGTTGATGTTAGTGTTGAGTTTGATCTGAGGGGTTGCGCTACGGGTACTGGAGGTTTGGCTGTGTGACCATTTTCGTGTAAGTAACAAGCGTTCGATAAATTAAGTGCTTCCTTCTTGGCAAATCCCAATTGGTTGTTAAAGAGATGAAGAAGCAACCGAATTTCCCATATTTGAAGTACCTCATGTGAAGAAAGAAGTCCACTACGGATAAGATGATAGGTGGTGTCGATCTGTGAAGGGTAATCCGTGCCAAACAGAGCAAGTAACTGTGGAACCAGCACAGACTCTGTTACTGATTCCTCTGGTATCTTGACAAACAAAGACGCGTTGGTTAAATGGGACATCAAAAAAGGGTAACGAAGGAATACCCGCAGCGAGTGATTAAATATAAAACCAAATAGTTTAAATCAAAAGTGTTTTCGCGCGCCAATTTGAGCCCACCCCAATTATGTCCCATAACGATCTTATCCGGGAAGCCAAGCTCAATCAAAGCAATCAGTTAAAGCGTTCAGGGGCATATTCACGTCAATTGATCAACACGGTGACTGCGTTGGTTAAAGCTAACTCGGAAGACGAATCTAACTCGCTTATTGATAAGATAACGACAATCCACCAGCTTAACAATGATATTGATCGTCAGTTAAACCAAGATATTGCCCACAACTTTGGAGAGTTGATGCAGTGTAAGAAAGAACTTACTAAATTGATTGAGAAGTGCAATCGCATGATTTCCCACAACGGCCTGAATCTCATCTCTGATCTTCAATCACGGACAGAAGTCCTCGACCAGGAATTACGGATACTCGAAAACACCCTACGGCTCATCAAGATAAATAACAGAGAAAACTAAAAGCATTCCTTTAACTTGTATTAATCATTATTTATGGCAATCCTCTGGCTGCCCGGTCCCATTTTTCATCGGCTATCCAGCCAGCATTTATGATCTTGACCAAGTCCACCAAGTTGATGCGTTTATCGTCCTTCAACACCCTTCCTTTATCAACCAAAAATTGGTACACTTTGACGTATGATTCACGAGGAATACGTGCAATAGGCAGCTCGTGTGCATTCTGGCGCTGGCGCTGGGCCTCTGGGTTTGGTGAATGGAGCCACTTTTTACGACGATACTCCCAGAGAGCTTCACCAACGTTGATTTCATCCTGCTTAGACTTTGAAGAGTCATATTCCTCCCGTAATTTGCACACATCGAGTTCACTAAACGTCAAATCGTCGTCCCAACTGAGATTATTATCATATTCATGGGCAGTATCGGTGGTAGTGGCTAGCGACGGAGTTTGCCGTATAATATCTTCTAGCGTGATTACACGGTCCGACACTAAAGTGGATGAAGACCTCACATCGGTGTTGGGAGTCTGCTGGTGGTATTCAACCATTTTATCCAAGTTCTGGAACTTTTTGTACTTTTCCAAGAATGATTCTTCTGCCGAGTTGTGAGGCTTGTTGTTTTTAATGAGTTTGTCCAAAAACTCGTCGCTGTCGCTGTCCACAAATAAGTCCTCGATAGAGTTTGGTAACGCCGCGTTCAAGACCTCGTCGGAAAGAGAGCGGACACGCTGGAAAAAGTGGTTGAGCTCGCCTGAGATGCGTTTAAAGAAACCCTTTTTCTTTGCGAGTGTTGCGGAAGATGGTTTGGTACGTAGCGAGAGGAGCGAGTGGGAGTTCCTCAAAACAGCAGGCAGTGGTAGGGAAGTTGTGGACGTCGCTTTCGAAGTAGGTTCATGAGACATCGAACTGTCCTTTGGGGATTTTCTCTGTATACTTGTTGTAACTAACGAATCCCCTAACTATTTTTTTTTTTTGGTCAGTCGATCGTTATTTGTCCGGACCGAATGGAGAAACATCGCTAACGAAATATAAAAGTGTGGAGTGAGATTAAGAGGAGAACTGCCTGAAATAAACTAATAAATACTACAACGATGTCAAGTAAACACACTCACACACATAGACACTTACACACACACACGAAAATAATCAAAAAAGAAACACGAAGCTTTATAGTGAATATTATAGGCGTTACGGAAGCCGGGAACTTTTTTTTGTAGTCTTGTGCTGGCCCGGCCGGCAGACTTGCTCTGAAACGATATGAAACTACTCACTTTCGTTGGTAACGCGCTGTTACCGTTGTCTTGTGATGCTTGAACACTTCTAAAAGACTGGCCTTCTTTTCTATTGTAGGTTCTTATACAATCGCAGTACATGTAGTGGTTCCCTCCCTATTTACGTAAGCTGGTCGCGGAGTATATACTTTGTCATTTGTATTGTTTCTTTTGTCATTCGAGTTTCTCTCTCTCTCGTGTTTTGTTATTGGAATAGGCTCTTAATTTTCTTTTATTTCATTTATTTATTGTATGGCTACATAAATTCTCTGTCTGTGGTATGTCATATATCGTTGTTGTCTTCTTCCGTTGGCTTCGTGTCATTACTGAACTTGGCCTTCCACGCCTTGTACTTCTTCATATCAAATTTCCATCCGTTTTGACGCTTGTAACTCTCCTGTTTATCCCGCATCATCTCGGTCTGGTACCGTCTAAACACTGACGCATCACGCAAATATGCCCCGCAACTCTCCCACTTGATATTATGAATGGCAATTGACAACCCAGAGTGTCTGTCATGTTCTGCCCATGTTCGTGCATTGATACCATGAGCATAGTATCCATGATACTCCGGTAATGGAGGTAACAATAACACTTCAACTGAAAGATCGCCAACAACTTCATCGCCATCAGTCTCCAGACCTTGGGGTCGGATCAAGTCCTTGGGTTCCCATCGTGGATTCCAAATCTTCAAATCAACTGCATTTTCAAACAATCCCAAGTGTGTCAACACACTCAAAATGTCCGAGTCGTCAGTATAGACCCCGCTGGCGCCTCCCCAGAGCTCACGACGAACTACTACCTCGTCCATCTTTGTAAGATGTTCACTCACGTGTCTGTAGGGAATCTTCACCTCTATTATACTATTGATGTATTCCTGCGTCAATGGAGGGATCGAAGGTATGTATCGCGTTTCAATGCCAGGATTCTCTTCCAACCTTGCAGCATATTGTTCCTTTATCTCTTCGAACCGGTCGTAGAGGTCAGATTTCAAGCCGTACAATTGAGACGTCTGCAATGATGTCCATGTCGTCGTGGGGTTATACACAATGGTCCCCAAGTTGTGTCTTACAGGAAAATACTCTGCAATTACTTCTTTTATGGGCGCTGTATCAAGCACCACCGGTACTGCTGGGACCTTGACCCGTCCTTTTGTCACAGTTTCATCTTTTTCAGTAACTGTTGGGGCAGCAACAGTGGTGACTGGGCTAACCTCTTTGGTGACTGGCGTGGGTATAGGTTCAGTTTCAATCACTGGTTGGGACACAGGTTGAGCCAACGGCTCAGCAAGTTTATCTGATACTTCAACAGCCTCCTTATTAGAAGATTCTGTAGTTTGCTGTTGTTTTTGTTGTTCTTCTACCATACTTTCACTAGGTGGTTGTTCGGACTCGACTTTAACTCGCTTGGGTACTGGCTCCTCGGCCAGGTTTAGAAAGCTCGAGATCCCAAGATTTGAAGAAGGAAGTTGGGATCCTGATTGACCCGAAAGAAATGAAATTGGCGGAAGCCTGATCCCTTCACTAGGAGATTGTGCCATCTGGAATAGACTTCTTCAATTGTATATGGAACTTCGAAAAAGCCCTTTTGGTAGTGTTGATAATTCTGCGCGCGATGGACAGAAATGGACTGTATACACTGTATATTTACGGTTGCTGCACGCAGCACATGTCTGAACTATTTTGCAGCTATTCTTGTGGATTTACTTTCTATCTGATTTCTTTAGACAGCCATAGTGCACGATTTGGCCATCCTTATTAACACTGAAAACAGTATAGCCAAGTCGTCTTTCACATATTGCACAGGCCTGTTTTGCAGAATCAATGGCATATCCTTTACTCTGTTCTGTCAATACCTTATCCTGTAATTTTATTGTCCCCACCTTATACAATTGAGCAGCAATCCGACGATCATGTAATGTTTCTTGCGAGCTACGCAATTCACCAGATAAGTACTGGTCAAGTTTGTGAAGCGGGAAAGAATTCGGTAACGAAGTCAAAACTTTGAATACTGACATCTTAGAGCCTTGAAGGGTTAAAAGTCGCTTGATTTGGTCAACATTGTCGTGATAGTTAACAAGCATATCTTCCAAAAGCTTTTGAAGTAATTGTTCCCCCACATGCATATTATTCAGCTGCTGATATATTTCGGAACAATATTCCATTGCCAGATCCAAATCTTCTAGCTGGTTGAATAAAACATCCACAGATTTGTCATGTTCACCCAATCGTTTATATACAAAGACGGTAAACCGAAGAAAACGATCGTTTGTCATGGGAATATTCTTCAATACAGTCCATGGTTCATATAGGTTCGTTGTTTTAAGAAATTTGTACAACTTTTTATAGGTCATTGATTCCTTAAATTCAGTATTGTCATCATTACTGTGCTTTTTCAATTCTTTGAGATACAATAAGCTCAATTGAGTATGGAACTTCAGCTGAACCTTTCTTTTCACAAGTTGTTCTACCAAATCACTCTCAAAGATGAGCCATTCAAGGTAAGTGATTCCCAACTCATCCGATTTGATCACTTCAACAAAATAATCCAGCACTTTGAAGTTATCAAAACTTTCACATTCTATAGAATCATTCATAAAGATTAAACGAGCGTTTTCAATCATATGTTTCGGATCATCCACAAGAACCCAAAACGCAAATTGGAAAACTAGTTCCAAGTCGTCATTCGTGAGTTTCTGCAAGTACTGAATTGTGAGTTGGGGACCTTTGACGTAGTCATCAAATTTGTTATAGTCATCATCATTGTGGATTCCCGCTGCACCCTCCTCATGAGCTAAGTTGTAAAGCATCTCCAATGCATCTTTGTGTAAATGTCTTCCATAATAAAAATCAAGTAACTCTTTGATGAAATTAGGTTGCTGCATTGTTTTTTGCTCATAATGATTATGCACGTATCTAAGCAAAAGCTCATTCACAACTTTAGCATTACAAAGATTATTTGGTAATCTTAACAATGGTCCCAACAACATAGGCTTGGTATGATAATAGCATAAAAATAACGAAGTATCAATACATGAAGCCATATGTGTTAGCTGGGCATGGAGTGATTCCTTTTCTAGCCAAGGATATAAATCAAATGGAGTGATTTCAATTCCTTTCCACTTCATAGCGGTGTGAGGATCATTAAGAAAGTTCAGATGAATTCTTCTTTGTTCAGTAAGATAAATGATAAGGTTATTCACCGCCTTTGTGAATTTTCGAACGTTGATTGATTTCGAGTATCCCTTCAATTGGGGTTTCTCAATAGGCATCTTCTGACTTCTCATGGTTGATACTGTACTTTGAGTATCATTGATTTCGTTCTCAGTTGATTCACCAGTATTGGAGGAAAAGTTGGAACCTTGAATATCGCTCAATGAAATTCGCTTAATCACATTGTGTGAAAAAGACCTATAACTTTTGGATTCATCGCCCCATTGAGGCGTATCACCATGCTTGGATATCTGTTCTTCTCCATTCAACCACTCAGGAAAGAGTTCCAATACGTCGCCAAAAGAAATCAACCACTCAGAGCATATATCCACCAATGCTTCATGATACTTTGAATAAGATTCGAATAAAATAATTGCCTTTTTGCGGTACAAGTTGCGAAGTACGAGCTGCTTCTTTTTCTCGTTTGAAACTTTGGTATTTTCAAAAAACTCACTAGAACATGTCAAGCTCGACACAAGTGAAATACTCTTCTCGAGACCAATAAACTTAAGGTCATTATGTGGGTCCTTAAGGCTGCCACTGGATACCTTCCCACTAATGCTTAGATATTGGTCGATTTGTTTTTGGAATCCCAATATCTTGAACTGTAAAATATCCGTAGCCGAGGCAATAAAGATAGATTCACTCTCACTATATGCGGAGATGCTGCTGCTGATTTGGTGGTTGAAGCGTTGTATGAGATCACCGGTATTGGTGTCAATTATCTCTAAATTTTTATGGTAAACCGCTAGTAAGTAGAGTGGACTGATAAATGCCACATATACTGGAACCGTGTGTAACTTGATTGGCGATGATATGATTCGAGTTTTCTCATCTTGATCTATGCTTATATTGACAGTTTGGGTATCTTTAACCAAAAGAAGCTTGGAAGGGGTATACTGAATGGCCCAAATAGATGGCCCAGCTGATCCTAAACCAAAGTAGCTAAATGAGTTGCTATGATTAAAGTTGTACAATGCAGTTTCATCGACTGGTAGGTCTGTGATGGAGTATTTGTCTAAGTCTAAGAGCACAAAGTCATTAATGAGGGCTATAAGGAGTGATGACTGTTGGGGATATGATGCAATGGACTTTATTCTGTCCTTGAGTAGTATTTCGGAGTGGGTATCACAATATGTTGGCTTTCTGGAGCTTGTGGAGATGTGGTAAACGTAAAGTCGCTTTCTGGCCGCAACCACAAGGGAACGGCCAGTTTCAGTTTCGACGTAATGGAAATCGGAAAACTGCTTGCAATCGCTCAATTTCTGAATACCTGAAAGTCGATTGGGCAATACATGATAAATGTGGACCGCGTCGGTACAGGCAACGGCGATGGTGACTTCGTTTGTACGCGTTGGTATCTCTATTATCTTGAGAATAGGAGACGAATCTCGTGTCACGTTCGTGTGAATGGTAGAAGGTCCAAGTCTTTTATCGTTAAATAAGTTCTTGATGTCGTTGGAAGACCGTATAGATAATGATGGTGCCGATTGTTGGGAGACCTGCTCGGTAGATGTGGTAGTGGTGTAAATAACCAAGTCTCCATTGGCCAAACCAACATAGAGTCGGGTTCCATGTTGGTAAACTGTGGATATCTTTGTACCAGACGACAAATGGATCCGATTGAACGGTTCTATTATGTCAATATTCATGACTGGTGACAGATGCGTGGTAGAGAGATTCTGATACTGTTAGAATATTTTGAGTTAGTTAAACTATGAATGACTGCAGATAAGAAAATAACGATAAACCCGTCGTCAATCCACCAGATATCAGGTTTACACAAAAAAAATATCACCAGTAATCTACAAAGAAATCTTACTGAATCTGCTTTGATACCCAATCCAGAATCCTTTCCCTACGTATTCAAAGACAAATTTTCGATTTATAATCATTTTTTATGTATTAATAATTGGTTGCGAAAAAAAAAATGCTATACTGTCGTCAAGAAATCAATGACTCCTGAACAATACTTGACCAAAGAATCCATGTCTTCCACTTCTCTTTTGTTAGATTCGTTCAATACATCCAAGTTATCCTGCAACAGCTCTTCGTTTTTGTGATTGTGAATAATGTCTCCGTGGTTCTTCAAGAACATGGCAAAGATAGCCTGGTAGATATCGTAGTTGGTATTGGAAGCAATTCCCGCATTCAATGCATCCACAAAGCTCGACATTTCATCAAGCGGTGGGAAAGAGTTTAACGATCTGATTTCCAAGTCGATAGTGGCAGGTGAGGCTGTCACTAAGAATTTTAAGAACTCAGAGTAGTCGCTAGACTCGTTACCTTCTCTCAACAACCTGGTAAATGTTGATTCAAACGTGTGGCCACGACCAGTCTTCAACTTAAGCAATCTACTGTTGCCATCTTCGTCATCTTCATTCTTCTCAATGTTGTCGTGAACGACACCTTCGGCACCAGAGGCACGGTCACCCACAGTTTCACCTGAAAGAGACAAAAAGAATGGAGCTTGTACCGGCTTCTTTGGCGCTTCCTTGGGCTTACTGCTCTGCTTGATTGTATCCAAATGCAATAAAGTGCTGTACTTGTTTCTGGGTCCAAGAGATAACGTAACGAACGATTCATCAATCTGTTCTGCTGTCTGGTAAGTTTGTGCCAAACGGTCGGCTTCTTCTTCTTCGTTTTCCAGATCTAAGGCGCCATCCAACATCGTGGATCCACCATCACCGGAAGCGTTGGGTAATAATATGGTCGAGAACTCATCTTCTTCAATGTGTCTGGTTGAAATGGGTCTAAACTGGGCCCGGTTGGTCCAGAGAGATATTCCGTTTCCAGTAACATGAGTAGTGGCTAACATGTCTCCAAGTGGAGAAAACTTAACCGAAGTGGCTACGTTTGGAAGTCTCACCCCGTCGATACAGCCACCAGTAGGCAAGTCCCATGTTCTTAACGTAGCATCCAAACCTACCGACACAATCCATCTACCATCAGGAGAAAAGTCCAAGCCAGTTATCCGGTTGGTGTGGCCGTACAATGCTCTCACGACCTTGTGACTGGTCACATCGACCACAACGATACTTAAATCGTCCAAGGCACAAGCAATTAAGTCTGATGATCTATGATACACCATACTAGTGATTGGGGCATCCAACTGTAACTTGCCCAAGTATTTCGACTGGGTAAAGTCGTAGAAGCCAATAATCCCGTCCAAACCACAACTGACCATCATTCTATTCATTCCGTCAATCGCAAGACCTGTCACTGCCTTCTTATGTAACACATACTTCTTACGTAGCAACCCTGATTGCAAGTTGTAAACCCCAATCCCTCCTGATGCTGAACCAACTAAGCCAAAGTTCCCACAGTGAGATATCGTTACCGATTTCACCATTCCGCCATCGATGGTGTTCAAGTCATGGCGACCAACACGCTTGTTACGCGAGTCCCAAGTTCTGGCAAACGTTTCGTCCTTGTGAGCAGTCAAGATATTCTCCCATTCTCCTTCACGAGCTTGTGATGAGGAGATATCTATAATTTCTGGGAACTTCTCTCTCATTGACGATACAGCACCAGCTTTTCTCTTGCCGTCCTTTGATTTTGGTGGCCGTTGAGACAATTCCTGAGCCTGGGCATCTTTTCTGAGCGAAAATGACCAGAAAGACCGGTCACGCGATGCACTATATATGAAATGGGACTTTTCTTCGTTGGGGAACTCGATAGCGATTGGAGGAGCTGAGTGACCACCTCTCGATCTCAAGTGACGAGGAGGAGTCACGATAGAAGAGTTTGATGTCGATAAGCTTGGATCAAATACGTATTCTTTCAACTGGTTATCACCACCGTTGGTGACGACAATTGGTTGCCCGTTCAAGAACTTTGCGTTGGCTATACCTCCGTGGCTTTCACGATGAGCATTTCTCAAGATATGGACACGGGCACGCTTGGCCAAGTCATAGAAGTATAAGTCACCGGTACTCAAACCGGCAACGATGTGAGGAGAACCGTCGGTTCTAAATGATAATGAAACCACCTTGGCTGCTTCTTCTTCAGTCGATGCAAAGATCTTGTCGCCCAAGATCTTGCCCTTCTTCAAGTTAAACAAGTAAACACCACCAACAGCAGTTCCCACGGCAATCACGTCCAAGACAGGGGCAGATTCGATGCACGAAATGTTTTCAATAAACATCTCAGCTGGGGTTCTGTACAACAATTTACCTGTACGTATGTTGAAGAGGAACAAACCGGATGTTGTGGCCACCAAGATCTTGTTCAAGTAGGTTGGAGGGTGGATCAAGCCGACAATTTTGCCCTCGACGTCGCTATTGATGGCACGTAATGAGGTGTAGAGTTCCCTTGGGTACTTGTCGCCAGCAGACTTCTTGAAGATGAAAATTTCGCCATCAGAAGCAGCAGCTATAAGATACTCACCAAACACCAATGTGTGGGTGATGGTGGCGGTGGTGTCGCATTCCAACGTGTGTTCCAAGCGACCTCTCTTGTAGATGCCGATCTTGTTGGCGTATGCTGCATAGATGTAGTGGAAATGGGCCGTCAAGCACGAGATCTTGACGGGAGTCTGTGTCTGGGACACAAACAACAAGTGCAAGGTAGCAATATCGTAGATCTGGAACAGTCTTCCCACCGAAGTGACAACGTAGAAGGTAGACCCCAAGCTGCCTAGCGCGAAAGGAGTATCGTTAGAAACGTTACCAAGCGCACGGAACGGGCTGAATATCTTCGATGGTCTTGCCTTCCCGGTCACTGACTCGAGCTTTCTCTTTTTCACGGGCTCAACCATTGTGTTTTTTGGTACAATACAAAAGACGGATACGACTAAGATAAGTTTAAAGATTGAAAAATTTTGGGATGCGGTGTGTACATAAATTGTCTCAATGCCCGATGAGATGCCTCTCTTTCCTCCCATCCAGAACAAACGGTTTTTTTAAGCTAGAGACGAAAATATAAGGAAAGTGAAATTGAATTCATACCAATTGTAGTTTTTTGGAAGAATTGAAGTTGTTATTGTGAGTTTTTTGTTTTGTTGTCGTTATTCCTTTCAGTTTCTCTTTGTAGATGTGCTGATTGTAACAGGCTTCGCAAAGCTGCGATTGATTGCGAAAAAAAAAATAGTACATCTCTTTCGTGATTCCAAATGAGTTTAGTGGCAGAAAAGAGACCCAACGAAGAGGTCGATGGCAACGAGACAAAGAAGGTTCATTTAGTGGACCATTTTGCTAAAGGTATCGCTCCCATTAAGCCTGAATTTATCTTGGAAAATACTGTTCGCCAAGACGCATACGACGACGATGAGGCCGAAGGAGGAGACCGGGAAAAGGAAGATATCGGTGCTGGAAACGGTAAGCGCAAAAAGAGAAGAGGACAAAACAAAAACCGTGACTTGAAACAAGAAACCGAGGTTCGGTTGTGTTCGACGTTGTTGGATCCCGATAACGTTCGCGAATGTGCTTTTGGGGCCGACAAGTGCCGCAACACGCACGATGTAGCCGAATACCTCGCCCAAAAACCAGCCGATATTGAAGGAACTTGTCCTGTGTTCAAGGCTCTTGGTTACTGTCCCGCTGGTTTAAAGTGTAGATGGTTGCAGCTGCACTATAACAAGGAAACCAACCGTCTTGTCAAGGACTTGGAACAGATTGAACGCGCTAAGGAACAGGAAAACTATGAAGTGAACAAGATCGGGGCCGAGCAAAAGAGTCTGTTACAAAAGAAGAAATACGAGTTTGTTGTGGCGCCAACGGTGATTACGTACTTGGACTCTTTGGTGCAAAACGAAGAAAACATCGCCAAAGCCCAGGAAGCCGCCAAAACCAACCAGGCTACATATGTTGAAGCTCCTTACAAGATTGCTGAGAAGAAGAAGTTGGACTTGAAACGTGCCAAGATCGTGTCTCCCTTGACTACTGTTGGTAACTTGCCATACCGTCGTCTTATGCGTACGCTCGGTGCCGACGTAACTTACTCTGAGATGGCGTTGACTATACCGTTACTTCAGGCTAACAACTCTGAATGGGCGTTGCCAAAGGCTCATCGTTCCGAGTATCCTGGTTTTGGGGTCCAGATTGCTACCTCAAAGCATTGGGCCGCTGCCAAGTCAGCCGAAGCTATCTATAACGAGACTAAGTATGTTTCGGAACTCAACTTGAACTGTGGATGTCCAATTGACTTGTTGTACCGTCAAGGACAAGGTTCTGCGCTTATGGAACAGCCAGCACGGTTAGTCAGAATTTTGAAGGCGATGAATGCCTGTTCGGGTGATATTCCTGCCACCGTCAAGATCAGAACTGGAACCAGAGATAACAAGAATACTGCCAAACAATTGGTGGAACGTATTCTTGCTGAGAATGATGTTGCTGCCATCACACTTCATGGACGTTCTAGACAGCAGCGGTACACTAAGGAGGCTGACTGGGCGTACATTGGTGACGTGGGGAAGACAGTGAAGGAATGGAACGATATCAAGGCAGACAACAAGGATCTTACCGATACCCAGGCTACCCAGTTTCTTGGTAACGGAGATGTGTTTACTTATGAAGACTGGTACCGTGCAGTGAACACCGAAGGCATTGACTCCGTTATGGTAGCTCGTGGTGCACTTATCAAGCCATGGATCTTTGAAGAAGTCGAAGCACAACAATACTTGGACAAATCGGCTCTGGAAAGATTGGAGATGATGGGTAAGTTTGCTGACTTTGCCATTGAACATTGGGGCTCTGATCTGTACGGGGTTGGTTTGGCCAGACGTTTCATGTGCGAGTTCTTGAGTTTCACTCATCGGTACATTCCAGTGGGTATTTTGGAGAGATTGCCACCAAAGATCAACGAAAGACCACCAAAATGGAAGGGTAGAAATGAGATGGAAACTTTGTTGGGCTCAGATGATTACCGGGACTGGATCAAGATTACAGAGATGTTCTTGGGTAAGGCAGGACCTGGATTCAACTTTGTTCCTAAACACAAGAGCAATTCATATCAATAAGGTTATATAACTAAATATATATATAATTCTCCTTAGCGCTTGCTTAAGGTATCGTATTCACCTCTCAAGTGTGTAGCCTTGTCCTTCAAAATCTCCAAGTCTTCGTCGCGTTCGGCCAATTGTTTCTTCAATTCAGCAACCTCCTTCGAATCCTTGCTAGGACTGGCCTTTAAAGTGTCCAACTTGTCCTTGGTGACAATGAGTTCGGCCACAAGTGAGTATGTTCTTGTCAAAATCAATGTCAAGAACAAAGTGAAGCCGCAGAGGTACATGTTTCTCTGGGCATAAAAGCGTCTGGTTTGGATTTCAGCACGTTCACTGACCAAGCCACCAACCGCGGTGTTGGAAGATGCCGACTGAAGTTCTGCGGTCACGGAGTAAACGCGATTGACGGAGTCAATGAACAACACCGCCACGAACCCCAAGATACACTTGATTGCGATCTGGACCTGTTCGCTGCGGAATGGCATTGAAACCGTCGTCAACACGTTTCTTCTGACTCTGCGAGGAAATGGCAACGACAACAACGTAAAGAATACCATTTCAACGACCAAGAGGCCGAAAACGAGGTTATAATAAAGCGCCATGGTGGATTGTGTGACGATAGAGAAGATACGCAGCAACAAAAAGAAAGTTTTGGTTAAATTATACCTGGGAAAAAAATAGAAACACCAGGACCGCCGTTTCGTGAAAGTAGCAATGAACTATTCATTCAAGGCTGTGTTGTGCATCAAAGGAGAAATGTAGTAGAATTGAAGCCGTTTTCTCCCTTCCTCTCACTGCTGCTTACCTTTGGTTTAACTAAGTTTATCTTATCTTATTATGTTTTTGTTTTATTTACTAATTACAATTAACTAAATTTCTGTAAATCTATCAAATTTTTCTAATAACCTAACGAGACCTTAAACGTGAATGTAACCAAAAATGGAAGGGAAATAAACAAGATCGAATACTGAGCAATCAAACAGACTGCCAAACAGTCCATTTGAAGATGGTCTTCTGATGTTGGATCGGTGTAGAAAGCAGTAAAGTACACCAATGCCGTGGCGCTCGGTAACCCAAATTCCAAAACACTGACGAAACGAATCAACGGATCGTGGTCGTACCAGCCGGCCTTGTAGAACCCTGTGGTGATACCCACACCCACAATGGGTAAGAGTATGAGCCGGCAGCCCGTAATCATCACTGCAGTCTTCCAGAAGCCAGGAGGCATCTTCTTGATCTGCAACCGCGAAATGGTTGCTCCCAATAAGATAAGCCCAAGCGGAACTGATGCTGCACCAATATAACTGGTAATATCCATGCAGAATGAGAGTGGAGGCTGCCCATCAGGAGCAGGATGGATATGGACATGTGACTTGACGAACAAGGCCTTTAAAGGCGGAGACATTGCAATGGCAATTGAAATGATCAATGAGACTGAGTTGGGTGCTAAGAAGTTCTTAAAAAACTGTTTAAGAAATGGCTTCACCGATGGCCTTCTGGAAAGGATCGACATTAAATCGGGCAGGTGCTCTGACAGCGATGTCGGTGCCGGATCGCTAGTATTTGAATTGACCTGTTTCAAGTTGTTAAACTCAGAGTATTCTTTAATGACGTCTTGGATATCTTGGGACCGTTGTTGTCTGAGTTCAGCTGCTCTTGACGTCGAAAGATGGAGCGAGTAGTAATCTCCCGAGATCGAAGCTCTTCTTGCACCACGTTCGGAAGATATGGAGGCCAGCAGCAGCGTGTTGGAAGGAGCTTGCTGAAGCTGGACCGATAAAAAATCACGAGGCTGTTCTGGCGATTGTTTCAGCAGCTGTGAGGTGAAGACAGAGTCAGAATCTTGATCTGGTTCTGGTCCTTGTGGTTCTGGAGTCTTTTCTGGAATCGGTTCGGCAGGCAAATGTTCTTCATCTCTCTTGAGTTCGTCCCGGAAGTCCCATTCAATTAAGCGGTAGCCCCCAAGACAGAATTGGTAGAATACCTGCGTTGCAAGAAAGATACACACATACGCCACACCCACACTACCTTGGTGGGCCGTGAATACCACATCACCCACTGATAAGGTCTGGAGGTAAGCGATAGGTAAGTCTGAGATATTTGGGAAAAGTCCAACCGACAAGAGTCCTCCGAGCCAGCGGCGAGGAGCCTTGGTGACGATGAAAGTGAGGTATGCGAGGGATGCGCCAGAAGCAAAGAGAATGGTTCCGGTAAAGCAGATGATACCCAAGTTCTTGATGTCACTGCTTTTCAAGTTGGCGACGATATTGGAGAAAATCAAACATGGCATGATGGCAGTGACGATTGTGTCAGAGATATCACGGCAGGTTGAGACCGAGAGGATATTGCGTTTAGCAAGGAAGAAGCCCAACCCGATGATGAAGTAGATCTTCCAGATGGGCTTCACCGCTGCATAGATGATGAGTCCGAGGGGATGTTCTGACATTTGTGGGATTGCACGGCTACTTGACAGAAAACAGTGCGCTTTAGTTGCATTCTTTTTTTTTTTTTAGTTGGTTAAATTTTGACGTATGTATATAAAATATGTAGCGTGGGGGCGAGGGTATTGTGGGGGAGCGCGGGAAAGATGAGAAAAAAAAGGATGATAAGAATTAGTAGAACTGAATGGGCGTATGGCTATCAAAGGGTCGTATAAACATGTTAAGGTTAGAAGGACAAAAAGGTTAAAAAAACCCACGAAATGTGTCCTAGAATTCATAAAACTTAAAAAAAAAACTCTTTAAAAGTTTAATTTCTTGGAGGTTTTCATGGATTTCTCTTCTTTTTATGTGCCCGTATGGATGCCAACCACGCTGACTATATCGTCAACCTCAAAGATAATGGCGCCGTCCATCTCGCGAAATAAGGCATCCAAATCTTCATCGAAAAAATCTAGTTTCTCTCGACTCATGTTTGGATGTGAGAATATCGATTCGGCGCTTGTTGATGCACCGTCACTATCAAATGTGCTCATGTCCAGGCGGCTAGATGGAGAGCCAAGCATATCTTGTGGGTCTTTCACCCGCCGAGGTGACCGGATAGGAATATCTTCCTGGGCAGTGTAAATCAAGTAATCGTTGAATTCCATGAATGTATGTTATTTTTTTGTTACAAATAGGACGGCGTGCTGGAATCGGCTCGTTTATGTACTCAACACCGCAGGCTGGCACCCGCACTCTTTTGTTCAACTTTGTTAAACGTTTCTGGAACACTTTTCGCACCCATCGCTGGTGCTTTACCAAATTAGGAAATTCAGGATCACGCAGTGCTCACATCTCTTTTTTGTCTCCACCTTCCACTCCGAGCCTACAGTCAAATTTATCCGTAACTACCTGGTGCTTTTCCTAACCTTTCTACAAACAGCAATTGTTTTCGTTTCGTTCCGTTCATATTTTTAATTAATTTTTTTTTTTCTTCTTGTTTACTTGGTTCTTCTTAATATACACACTAGTTCTTAGCCTTCTTTGCTGGTGGTTCCTCTTCTTCCTCATCAGACGATTGTGCCGCATCTGAATCGAATTCTTCCGCAACGTCAGAGTCTGAGCCCGACTTAAAGTCATCGTCTGCACTCTCCGAATCATCATCACCAGCACTGCCCATATCCACATCGTCATCATCGTCGTCATCAGCAGCTTCTGTCATAGCTTTGGCCAACATAGCCTTAGCAATCTTCTCTTCGTTCTTAACCCTAAGCCCCTTCTCCTGACAATACTTCTCAATCGTCTCTTGCTCTTCACGGTCAATGCTTCCAAAAATATGCAGCTGATTGCTTCCCCTCAAACTTATTTCCAAATCAAACGTTCTTGACGCCGAAACACCACCTCCGGTTCTCGACATCGTAACGCTCGAAATCTCCGAGAACGGAATATAAACCGTTGGTTTGGTAACAAAGAGGAAACATCTGTCCAACGGATACAAGTACCCCTCAGAGGCCTTAAGTGAACACAGCACACCAGGCTGTAAAAACCTCGACTGGAACGAGCTAGGAACCACCAAACGACGTTCACTCAACCCACGGAAACAGTGAGACATCACCAAGTGTGTCTGGCTATCGTAGGTTTTCTTCAAACGATCCTTATACTTTGATTCATACTCTTCCTCAGAAACATTCAACTCCACTTCAATCTCTTCCTCACGTGCAAACTGCATCGTCAAGAATGGGTACCGGGTCTGACCCTGTCTTAATGGCGGATCGATCTGCAAGACAATCAAGTGATGGGTTTCATCTGGCTTAGGCAACGAAAAGATCCGCTCAATTTGCTTGTACTGGATCTTGTAGTCATAAGTCTTACCACGCAATCTCAATGAAGTAGGATACATATCAATATCGTAACGACCTCTTGGAGTCAAGAATAACACGTCACTGAACGAGACAATTGCATCGCCAGCAACTTGACCAATATCGGCCTTGTCCTTTAACTGTTCGTAAAACACGGAAGCAGCACTAATTTCTTCAGTTTCCTGTTCTTCCTGGCCCTCTTCGTTCTTAATAGTCTTGGTTTCGCCTTCTACCGTTCCTGGCACGTAGAATCTCATTTCAACCAACTCATCACCGGCTTGGTCCTGACTCACATCCAAGTTAAATTCGATAGCAACTTCATTTTTACCTGTCAAGTTGGAATTCGAGATCGTATTGTAAGGAACTTCAAAGTCTGGCTTGTTGTTGACCTGGAATACCAATTCGTTACGGGCAAAATCTGTTTTGCCCCAATTCCATCCTCTCATCGAGTGTTCACGATGTTCCAAGTTGAGATTGAAGTTGCGCTGCAATTCCTGTTTCAACTTGGCAAAGTCTTCGACATCAAAACCATCCAACAGCACCATCCCTTGGTTTTTGGTCTGGATCCTTAACTCGTAGCCCCGCGAGCCACGAGACCATTGCGCCGTCAAAATCTCTTCTGAAGGTAAGAGAAAAGGCGCGCTGTTTGCATTCCCAGACGATTTCCAACCAAGACCTGAGTCGGCAATACGCATACGACCATTGGTCTTGGAGATATTGAGGTAGATACGCTCGAAATCGGTGTTTACCATGATGATGGAGAGTGAAAATTGTTGAACGCGTCGATAAAGCTAATGTGTTTGTGAGGTTCGCGACAAAAAAAGAAGACGACATTCTTTTGGCTTCAGTTTACGACATTTTATTCTTTACTGACGACATTTGTCAAACACCTATGACTCAAGCCTGAACCGGCCTTGATTAATTTTTCAACAATTACTTATCTTAGAAAATGGTCAAGAAAGCAGGTGTTTTGGGAGCCACAGGATCTGTGGGCCAACGTTTTATCTTGTTATTAGCTAACCACCCAGACTTTGAAATCCATGCGTTGGGTGCTTCGTCTCGTTCGGCCGGCAAAGCGTACGGCGACGCCGTTACCTGGAAACAAACTGATTTGTTGCCAGAAAGTGCCAAGAGCATCGCTGTCACCGAATGTAAGCCAGAAGGTGCATTTGCTGAATGTGATGTTGTATTTTCCGGTTTAGACTCTGACTACGCTGGCCAGATCGAGCAGGATTTCGTCAATGCCGGTTTGGTAGTTATTTCTAATGCCAAAAACTACCGTAGAGCTCCTGGCGTGCCTTTGATTGTGCCTATTGTGAATACTGACCATTTGTCGGTTATCGAGAAGAAGGTGGCTCAAGCCAAGGCCAGTGGATCCAAGGAAGGGTACATTATCTGTATTTCCAACTGTTCCACCGCAGGTTTGGTGGCTCCATTGAAGCCATTAGTGGACAAATTTGGTCCTATTGATGCACTTACTGCCACTACCTTACAAGCGATCTCTGGAGCTGGTTTTTCGCCTGGTGTTTCGGGAATCGACGTTTTGGACAACATTGTTCCGTACATTGGTGGTGAAGAAGAGAAGATCGAATGGGAAACCAAGAAGATCTTGGGTGGCCTCAATGCTGACGGTACTGATTTTGCTCCTTTGAACGATATTAAGGTGAGTGCTCAGTGTAACCGTGTGGCAGTGAGTGATGGTCACACCGAGTGTATTTCGCTTCGTTTTGCCAACAGACCTGCTCCTTCGGTCGAGGAAGTGAAGCAAGCAATGCGTGAGTACGAATGTGAGGCTTTCAAGTTGGGATGTCCTTCGGCACCAAAGCAAACCATCCATGTTTTGGAAGAACAGGACAGACCACAACCACGTTTGGACAGAAACAGAGACAATGGTTACGGTGTTTCGGTGGGTAGAGTGAGAGAAGATCCTGTTCTTGATTTCAAGATGGTTGTTTTATCCCACAACACTGTCATTGGTGCTGCTGGTGCTGGTATTTTGATTGCTGAATACTTGGATGCTAAGCAGCTTATCTAGAAACAACGAAAAATAGTAGTCGCAAAATATAGTCGCAATAATAAGTCAATACTAATACTTACAACTTTAATCTTAACAAAAAACATACTACTTTTGAGGGTCAATGGTCGATTTGCTGCTGTTAGAGGCCATTGGTGATGTAGAGGAACATATTTTTAGTCTCTATACCGAGAGGGCGCCGCCCGAAAGCCGGGATTTAGGTTATGTCGATCGACGGGCAACGCTGATTACAATCTCATTGCCCCACGCCGCCATCGACCTTGAAATCGTTCAGTCGCTAGCAGAACTCAGTTCGACCCGCCAAACATCGTCTACAGGATTTGTGTGCTGGCAGGCTGCAAGTATCTTTGCTGATTGGGCCTTGACTGATCCTCGGTGTCCATTCAAGTTTCTGCCACATCAAACGATGGTGGAGTTGGGTACCGGTGTGGGTGGAGTTGTGGCTGCTGTACTTGGTCCCAGGGTTGGCCATTATGTTGCTACTGATCAGAAACATATTTTAAAGCTCTTGCGGCGTAATTTTGAGTCGAATTCATCGTGTAAGTCTGTTCCATCACCGCCAGCCGCCAACTCTTTCCGCTACACTACAAAGAATGGCACGGTCGATATTGCAGAATTTGACTGGGAATGGTTAGATGACGGTATGGATAGGTACACTACACTTGGAGCAGTGGCTCCAGAATACATTGTGGCCTGTGATACCATCTACAATGAGTATCTCATTGAACACTTTCTTGCCGCAGTTTCCCGTCTCTCGGGCAAGAAAACCGGAACCATTGTTACGCTCCAAGTCCGCCAACCAGATACACTCGAGTTGTTTGTGCGACATGCACTCAGTGCGGGCTTTTGCGTATACAGCGTTCCTGAGACGATGTTGAGCGACGAGCTTTGCCGCGGGTTTGTCGTCTACTACCTTGAATTAAAGTCGCACTAAATACCACTAATTTTTTTTCCGTTTTGTCAATCTCTTCAAGTAACCCACTCCATGTCAGTACTAGGGGACCCCAGCAAGCCGAGGGGGAAGCCTACCGCCTTCACGTTTGGCGATGGATACTCAGATCCACGGCGTGGTGGTGCTTCGGCCAAAAAACGGACCCAGAAACCCAATACACCTCTGAATAACGGGCCCAAAAACAACAACAACAATAATAATAACAACCGGTCCAAACCCAAGTCCAATGGCAACCGAAAGAAACCACAACGACAAGAACAGCATGAACCACAGCAAACATTGTCAGACCTGCCAGACCCATTGGATATCCCTACACGTGTTATTCCTCGCCAAAACCCAGGAAAACTCCAAAACTACTCCCAACAAGAACTCGCCGCTACTGGCCAACTAATTGCCCAGCCAGAACTGCTTGGGTTTCGACGCCAGGTAAAAACAGTCCCACCAAGACCAGTTCCCAAATACTTGTTGGTACAACCACGACTTCTCTACACACCAGCTTTTGTTCAGAACGACTGGGACAAACAGAACCAGGCACGAATGGTCGCCATGGAACAAGAAAACAGCGGCCGCGACTTCCAGGGCTTATATGAAGAGTTTCAACGAATGAGAGAAGTCGAACGGAAACAAATGGAAGACCTTGGACTTGTCGATGCCGAAAATATTGCCAAAGATCTTAACGATGCCATCTCGTTTCAAGGCTCGTGTCTTGACATGTGTCCAGTGTTTGAACGGGTAAGAAGAGCCCTTGAAAATAATGTCAAACACTTAGAAAAGGATCCCGTCACTAACAAAATTGACCGGGCACGGGCAGTTAAGGCCTTTTCGCGACCTGCTGCAGGACAGCCACCGCCTTTGCCGTCTGAGGTCAGACCGCCTCATATTTTGAAACAGAGTTTGGATTATTTGGTCGACAATATTGTCCAGCAGTTACCAGAGGCCCATTCGTTCATCTGGGACAGAACCAGATCGATCAGACAAGATTTCACTTACCAAAACTCTTTTGGGCCTGAAGCCATCGACTGTAATGAAAGGATCGTGAGAATTCACTTACTTTCCCTACACATTATGAGTGGAAGCGATGTCGAACACTCGCAGCAACAAGAACTCGAGCAGTTTAACAAGGCATTACAAACATTGATTGAAATATACCAAGATGTCAGAAACCACGGTGGACAGGCACCAAACGAAGCTGAGTTCCGGGCATACCATTTACTAAGTCATTTAAGAGACCCGGAACTAGAGCGAGAAATCCAGACCTTGCCGAACCACATTTTACAAGATGCTAATGTCCAGTTGGCATTGAGGTTAAGAAACATTATTTCCCAAAATAACATTGTTGAAAGAGGTTACTCCAATACTGTTGGTGCTTTGGGGATGTTTGTGGAGTTTTTCAGAGTTGTATATAGTGACGAAACTCCGTTCCTCATGGCATGTCTTTTGGAAACCCATTTTAACGAAATCAGATTCTATGCATTAAAGGCGATGGCAAGAAGTTACCACACCAAAGGTAGAGCCTATCCATCCTCATCATTACAAATTCTTCTTGGGTTTGATTCCATTGAAAAGCTCACCAAGTTTGTCACTTACTACGAGATCGATTTAATCAACGATAATGGAGAGATCTTGGTTGATTTATTCAACAAAGAAAAGTTAGAAACAAAGTACAAACTTAATTCGGTACATGACAAGGCAAAACTTTCTCAGATATACTCAACGCAGTTGGATGCCAAGATTCAAGGCAAATCGTTACGGGATTTTATTAATTTAGGTAAGCCAAATACTGATTTGGGCCTAAAACAAGAGTCAAAGATCCTTTATTCAGCATCATTTACACCCATCAATAATTCCAAGCCAAGTTTCGGTAGCTCTATGATCCAAAATCCAGCCCCAGTGTCAACATCAAATCCAACATTCTCCAAACCACCGGCTACTTTACAACCATCTAAGATACCATTTGGAAGCTCACTTCCGGCACCATCCACTGCAACATTTGGAAGCTCACTTCTGCTGACTGTCACTCTGAAACCGATAATTACCACATCAGTGGCCCAAACACCACCTATAGTAAAAAATACCCCAGCAGTTTCCTCATCGATTCCACAACAGTCTTCTTTACCACCACCCTCGAAGTCTTTTACATTCGGGAAATTGCCAGAATCTGAGCCTACTCCTAAAGTTGTACCTGGCCTCCAAACTAAACTTCCCGAGTCAAAACCCAACTTTACGTTTGGTGGAAGCAAACCAAGCGTGATTGTAAAGCCACCACCACCAAAAGTTGAAAGCGTCAAATCCGAGCCAAAGATAGTATCCATTCCGCTGCCTCCCAAACTACCAGTGAAGCAAAAGCTTTCCGACTCTAAATGTTTTCTGCAAGCTGTAGGTGACACGTTCGAAACGATTTTGAACCAAGCTGTGAATGAAGAGTTGGTTAAATTGTTACCTAAATTGATTCACAATCGAAACCGACAGTTTGAACGCCAACAGGTAATTAATTCACTCAGCACAGAACTCTGCTCGGCATTTTTATCCGAAATCATTTACAATCAAACATTAGAAGCGAAGGCTGATTTTGTTTATAACCTGAAGGTGAAGCTTCGTGCTATTCGTAAATTAGTCAAGGTGGGAGAGGCGTTAAAAATCAAGCATGAATTAAGACGCAAGAGACAAGCAGAGTTAAACTCTATATCGTTTAAGGTACCAAAAAGGCGAGGCTCAACTGCTTCTATTACCTCGGCCAAGAGACACAACTTCAAAGAATCGTCTCCTATTAATATCACCCAAAGACAGCACGATATTCAGGAATTATGGGAACCATTGGACCTCAAGGCATTTGTTTCCAAATGTTCTGAAGACATTCAGTTGGCTATTGAGAGAGAAATGTCACTTAAATTTTTGGTATTGGTTGAGAACTGGTCTTCACCGTATTCCAAATGGCTCAATACCAAACTATCGCTTGCTCCTAATAAGGAAAAGATGCTTTATCAGAATGTGATTCAGGATAAGATATCTGTTGAATTTACTTCGCTTCCAGGTGAATTGAATAAGGATTTCTTTGCCAATACTGGATTCATTCTCTTTGAGTGTGGTCTTCCCACCAACAGCGATCAGTCAGTTGTTGACAAATTGAGACGCGATGAGAGTATTCTCAAGAAGATTGTTTCATTTGCTAGCAAGTTCAGTGACTATAAAGTACAGATTGTTGTGGTATTTTGGGATGTTACCGGCGCAGGCTTGTCTACAGAAGAAGTTTCACAAGCCTTGAACTTGCCTGACTATGAAGATGACGAAAATGTTGTGGATATAACACTTTGTGATATGACGGTTCAAGATGGAAATATTAGTGAATTGTTGGCCAGCGGGTTTAATAATGTTGCTCGTAATTTTACCGGGCAGTTGACCAAGCGAGGCGTGAAGCGGGTCGAGAAGTCACGTCAAGCGACAGCTTTAAAGGAGATGTCGCGGAAGCGGGACTCTACGGCAGCATTCAGTTTACAGGAGAAAGAGGCACGTATTCTTGATCGGGCTAAGCGGGCAAGAAAGTACGAGTACTTGAGCAAGCATGCTACGCCAGTTCCAAGTTTCAGCTCAAGAGAAACCGATTCAGCGCCGGTATCAGCGAATTCGACGTTTGCAGGAAACCGTTCTCTTATCAACCAATTGACTTCGATTCATCGCCATGATCATACGCTCAATTCTAATACTACATTGGGGAATAACAGCACTACATTCAACAACGGGACCGTTTTAACCGTATTTGGGAACGGAATGATTGAAGAAAGTACTCCGTTCAGCTCACCAAAGTCCAGGAGACTCGAATCAAAGAAACCAATTCCGAAAAGCGTACAACAATTACGAGACTTAGCTCTGGGGATCCGTACGCGTTACAAGAAGTAATTTTTCAATAGCATAAAAAGTGTAATAATAAAAGCACCACGAAAAGCTGGCGAAAAGGATTATTTTTCGCAGCTAAATTTTATATTAACAACAGCAAAAGTAGAAATTCATTTCTTTTTCTCTCACTTTGAAATTTGGTTGTAGATTTTTCAAATACCTGTTTCCTGCACACAGTCTGATTTTGTTTGTTTGACACCGAAACAATATCCGTAGGAAACAGTGACCCCTCGTCAACTGAAGAATAGTCGTCATGGATCTCTTGAAAGACGCAGCAAAGAATATCAATCTCTATGAGGTGAAGGCTTATGTCCGGAAGGCTCAGAATGGTATGTAAAAAGCAATTTGATCGAGAGACGGAACCTCACGGATTTTTTTTTCTTGCCCCCCAGTACTAACCCAATTCCAGTGGCCATGAACTTGACGGAAATGGAATCACGGGTCCGTGAAGCCACCAACAATGAGCCATGGGGTGCCCCAACTACTCTTATGGCCAAGATTGCTGCAGGAACCTACAACTACCGAGAAAGAGAAGAGATTGTGGGTTTTATATTCCGCCGTTTCACTGAAAAGGCTGCCAACGAGTGGAGACAGATCTACAAGTCATTGCAATTGCTTGAATATTTGGTGAAAAATGGTTCTGAACGGGTCATTGACGATTTCAGAACCAACTTATCGTTGATACAGATGTTGAAGTCATTCCACTACATCGACTCCAAGGGCAGAGACCAAGGGATCAACGTGAGAAACCGGGCCAAAAACTTGATTGCATTGTTGAACGACGATAACATGATTAGAGCCGAACGTAAGAAGGCCAGAGCCAACGCCCACAAGTTCGGAGGTGTTTCGTCGGGTGCCTTTGGTGGCGCATCGTCCATTGTGAATAGCTCCCACGGCGAGGACGGCGATTTCACCAACCGTGTCTTTGGTGACGGTGGTGTCTACGGTGAAAGATATGACGACTCCGCTGCTGCCTATTCAAGTGGCCAAACTGGTAACTCCAACGAACAGTTTGAAGAATACGACGTTGCTCCCTCATCTTCTTCTTCCAAGCCAACCACTTCGTCGTCCAAAGTCAATGCTACTGCCTCTACTTCAAAGCCTCAACCAAAGCAACCAGTTGTAGATTTGTTAGGTGACGATTTTTCCTCGACTCCTGCAGCAGCAGCAGCAGCAGCAGCAGCAGCAGCAGAAGATGATGACGATGACGATGATTTCGACGATTTTCAAGCTGCTCCTTCACAACCAGCCAAGACTAACAACAACATCTCGTTATCTAACTTGTACCAGAGCCAGCCACAAACCACCACTGCGTTTGCTGCCCAACAACCATACGGCCAACAACCAGTACAAAACTTTGGCCAGCAACCAGCACAAGCCAACCGTGTCGTGAGCGGCGGTGCATCAAGTGGTCCTGCCAAGCCTGCCAGTAACAACGATGCCTTCTCATCATTGTTCTCTTCAGCCAAGACCAAGTCTCACACCACCACCACCACCAAACCAGTCGCTACTAAGACTACGACTGCTCCAGCTGCTGCTCCAGCTGCAGCAGCTGACGACGATTTCTTTGGTGGATTCAGTTCCAACACTACAACCACAGCCCCTAAGCCTACAAGCTCTGCTTCTGGAGAGGTGGATTTATTAAGTTTTTAGTTAATTTGAATGGACATAAAAGTAGTTTGCCCTTCCGAAAATCGGAATCCCACGACCGGATTTTGTAAAGTGAAAAGTTTCAAAAATTTCTCCACGAAATCTAAAATCCCGTTTCTAGAATCTACTTTCTACGAAAAAAGACCAATCATGTTCAAGAACTCCGTTAGACTCTTCTCTTCCTCCACCAGAGCTTGGGGTACCAAGGTGTACTTCAAGACTTCGATTGATGGTGTTTCTCAAAGCCCAATCAAGTTCGAATTGTACGACGACGTTGTGCCAAAGACCACCGAAAACTTCAGAGCCTTGTGTACTGGTGAAAAGGGTTTCGGTTACGCAAACTCTATCTTCCACAGAGTTATTCCAAACTTTATGTTGCAAGGTGGTGACTTTGAAACCGGTAAGGGATACGGTGGTAGATCCATTTACGGTAAGTCGTTCCCAGATGAAGACTTCTCCAAGAAGCACAACAAGCCAGGTCTCTTGTCGATGGCTAACTCTGGTCCAAACACTAACGGCTCCCAATTCTTCATTACTACCGTTCCATGCCCATGGTTGGACGGTAAGCACGTTGTTTTCGGTGAAGTCATTGAAGGTTACGATGTTGTCAAGAAGATTGAATCCTACGGCTCCAACAGCGGTAGAACCAGTGCTTCGATCGTTATCGAAGAAGCTGGTGAAGTCTAAAAAAAGAAAAGAAAGTTGGTTATGCTCTAATAACCCAACCCAATAGCCAATAGGGATTTGTAAATAAAAAATGTACAATTATGTATATGACGAATATGCTCTAAATCTGAAGCTTAGGATTTTTTTCTTCAGCAGGAATCAAATCTTTTGGCAACTTCTTCTTCAACTGGGCCAACTTATCGTAGTCACCAGCCAAGATTCTAGCAACGACCAAGTCATCTCTGTCTTGGATTTCCTTCTTGGACTTGCCTTCGTTACTCAAGAACTTCTTGGCTTGTTCAGTGTCTCCGTGGAAGTAGTCTTCCATGGCTCTCAATCTTAATTCCTTTTCAGCCCAGTCTGGACCGTCAGTCTCTCTTCTCTTCATTTGTGCCGTGTACTTCGAGTAAGCGACATATACAAAGATTGGCAAGACCAAATAGAAGTATGGGAATTCCCAACCTTCGGCCTTTTCAGTTTCACGAATAATCTTCCACTTCAATTCACCAGTGGTTTCGTCCTTGTATGGAATCTTGTCAATGATTTTACCAGCATCCTTGGTGACGAACTGGAAATTTTTCAAGTCCTGTGAGTTGTCTTTGAACAAGTCTAATTGTTCCTTTGGAATCCCTGGAAGTATAAAGTTCCATTCAGAGTGGTTTCTTTTGTAGTACAAGTTTTGCAATTCAGCAATGGTCTTGAATTCTTGGTCAGTTGGCACTCTTGGAGTTCCGTCGGGATTGCTGTAGATTTTGGTCACCGATGATAACGAATCCAATTTGGAACGGATATCTTTTTCCAAGGCATAGTCAAACTTGCCAACCTTGTGTCTCAACAACCCGCTTAAGGGGAATTTGAATGTGAATCTCATGTCCTATTTCGTATAGTACACGGTTAAGTCTGGTTGACTGGTTAGTTTTGAGCTTGTTTTTATTGGAGGAAATTTTTTTTGGAGCGATTGCAAGTTAGAGTCCATTTCCCAAAAATCGAATTTTACTGGTTAGCTTCCTTACATTATTCCCCTCCATACATTTTTTTGTTGTTAGGCTAAGTAAGATTATATGCACGTACCATACTGTAACTATTTATCGCTTGGTGGTACCAAACCCACTGATTCCCATTGCAGACATCACATCATTATCGCTATCGTTGCCGCTATTTACTGCTGTATTCTTTTGTAGTTTGCGTTGTTTGCGTTTGTTGCGTTTCTTTTGCTCAAATTCTCGTCTTCTCTCCACTCTTTCTTGAAAACTCACTTGACTCTTTGAAGATCCGTTCCTTTGTCGTATCAGTTGCTTGACCAATGCCTCCATCGTAGCCACAACCTCTTCAAATGTGGCACGTACAATTCCTCCTTCAAGTAACTCCTGCTCTTCATTTGTACCCGCCTTCTTGCTTACATCTTGTACTTTGGCAATATGCTGTGGAGAGTTCAAGTGATCTATCAACGCCATATTATCTCGGAACGATAGGTTACATACGGGACATGAAAATCCAAATCTTCGATCTTTACCATGACTAGTTGCTGAACTCAATGGGTTAATTATATTGTATGTCTTGACTGCTGCTATCAGCTGCTTGAGAAGCTTATCTCGATGGTTGATATACGAGGTCGATTGCTCCGGTATAACGTCGCCAGAAACGACGGTTTCTTTTGGTTTCTTCTTATTCCTTGCTTCTTCCGCATATGCCTCCACATTCCATAGTTTTCGACCATACTGATCAACTGTTACCTTGTCTGTTTCTTTCTCCATGTTCTAAACATGGGTTTGTTTCGGTGTGTCTAGCCAAACCTTATCTCATCGCAACATGTGCAGGACGATTACTGTTACTACGAGCTGCCATCCACAAAGAATACTTTCCTACTATTCTAAATTCTATATACCCTCTAATTGTTTTCATAGTTATTAAGTATTCCGAATCTTATCCATCAACTGATTTATCGTTTAAAATTTTGGGAGGTTGCCAGATTTTTTTTTTGCAGCCTAGGAAGAAAAAGAACTGGCGTCTTCGCTAACTTCTATCACCGGTGGAACCCAGTATCCTTGTTCATTCTTCACATATTCGTGTTTTTTCTGATACCATTTGTTCAAGTACTTCACAAGTGTAATTGCCAAGACCGCAACCACTTGCATCCCAATACTCAATGGATATCCGATTTTAAAATGAGCATCGGTATGTTTTGTGTTATAAGCAACAAGAGGCAACCATGCGTTGGTACAATAGACGAAGGTATTACCCGTTGCAACCAATAATCCTTTGATATCAGGTTGAGTGAGGTATAGCTCGGTGGCCCAAGAGATGTAAATTGTCTGGAGTGAATTCAACCCTTGACCAATCATGAAGGCTGCAAACTTTGCCCCAAAAGGTATATCCCAAACTGTCAAGAGAATCATACCCACCATTCCCACTGCTGCTCCAAACATTAAAATAGGATAACGATCGCGGTAATAATCCGAAACAGAAGAAAAGAAAAATGTCCACACAATATAAAAGACATTGGTGGCCGTTGCAATCATGTTCAATCGGATCAAGGAATATCTTTTAGTAGATTTTAACCAAATGTTGAAGTAATTTTGTGCTTGTGGAGCACAAGATAAGAAGACGTAACCAAATACAAAACTCCATAATTGCCAACTGAAGAGTACTTTAGTTACTCTTTTCCAGGTGTATGGTACTGGTTTCTTCTTACCAAAATGGTTATATCTCTTTCTTTGGAACTCAATGTCTTCAGCAGTTAACCAAAAGGCAACTGGGTTGGGTGAATCGGGGAAATCAGGAATACAAAAGTATCCAACCAATCCAATGGGGATCGTCATCAACCCATCTATAATGAATAACCATTGCCAACCAGGACGTCCCAATTTACCATCTAATGTTGCTAAAATTGCACCTTGCAAAAATCCAGAAAATATCCCCGCAGCAGAGTTGGTTAAATTTAAAAATGATAACCGTTTTGCAATCTCCAATGGACCATACCATTCACTTAAAATTAAAACCAATGTTGGAAACAAACATGATTCACATGATCCTTGAATAAATCTAAGGCCAAAGATGACTTTCTTGGATTTTGTTAAGCCCATCGCTATTGTTAATATAGCCCAAACAACTTCGCAAGTAGGTAAAACTCTGGAAGGTTTAATATTATTTACTAACAATATCATGGGGATCGAAAATATCAAGTAGCCGATATTGAAATAAGTGGTTAAAAGATTTCTATCATTTCCTACCATGTGTAAACTTTCCTTCATTCCAGAGACGTAAGTAACCAGAATATTAGTCTGATCAATGTATTTAAGAAACGAACTCAAAATGGCGAACAAGAAAATAAAGAGGTCAATTTTTAACAAGAACTTTCTTTCCTTTGGTGGTCTACCAAATGAATCCCAAAATATTGTTAGAATCTTGCCAGTGGTGGAAATTTGTGATGGATCAAGGATGGGTTCCCCAAAGGCATTGAGAGCTCTTGTTTCCTCAACAGAAACCACATAAGTCTCCTTCTCTTTTTCTGTTGACATGATGATTGGGTTAAAAATTTATCCATCAAAAGCCATATTTATAAATTGTGATTGTACGGCTAGAAAGTGTGGTGTCTTTAATTTCGCAATTGAAGTGGATAAGGAATATTTTCTACATGCTTGTAACATTTTTGACGTATGGCGGAACAAATTGTAAATTTCCTAGCCACATGATATCGGATAATAATGGTGGAATACAGAGGCTCAATTCCTATTGGCTACATAGTAATATTATTAAAAACAGTTTGTGTACCCGAGTATTCTCCACTGATGAGCTTTAAGAAGCTTTGGTTCTGAATGGGGTTGGATATTTCTTCTAAATATGACAAATTTTGGCTATCTCCGAAAGCGCTTTAAGATCCAAAATAGAAAACCTCGAAAAAAAAAAAATTAAAATAATAATCATACATGGGTAAAGATATCTTTTCGTTATTGAAGACGACGCCTTCTAAACTGGCTACACTGGTATCATCTGTGGCGAAACCTACGAAGTTAAAAGTCAAGGAAGTAGTTTTGACAAAGCAGATAAATGATCTGATCTGTAAGAGTCAGTTTGCTCACCGATGGGAAACAATTGGGACACATCTTATACGAAACGTGTATCCACTCAGTGAGTCGGAGTTTAAAGTCGCTGCATTTGATCTTGATTCTACATTGATCAACACGAAATCGGGACTGAAATTTCCACGATCTCCAGAAGACTGGAAATGGTGGACGACGCCTGAAGGAAAGGGCGATGTAGTAGCGAAACTTGATCAATTGATTAAGCAGAAGTATCTAATTGTCATCTTTACCAATCAAGGTGCCGTGATACCGCATGAAACAAGTAAGTCGTATCTCAACTTTGTGAATCGGGTGAATCTGATAGCATCAAAACTTCCTGGCAAAGTGCTTGTGTTCGCATCGCCCAAAAGACCTGCCAAAGGTCCAGCAAGTACTGATGAACAGCACAAACATATGCGCAAACCCTCTCCCGGGATGTGGCTTGAATTTGTACTGTATCTCGAGCTGCAGAAATGTACAGTAGATATCGAAAACAGTTTCTTTGTGGGAGATGCTGCGGGCCGGCCGGGAGATTTTCTGGATAGCGACAAGTTGTTTGCTAAGGCAGTAGGACTCAATTTCAAAGTTCCAGAAGATATCTTTCTTGACATTACAGAAGATGATAAGATAGAATGAGATTGTATTTTTACTGGGTGAATTATGGGGTTTTTTAGAAGAAGGATCTTCGGTTTTTTATTTTTCAAACCCCGGGTTCTAATAATATGTACATGTTGTAAGAAAATCTAAAGGTCGGCTAAGACAAGTTCCTTGATCTTGTCGTCCAAGACATCGTGTTTACTGACAAGTGTCTTAGTCTTGTCAACGGTGTCAAAGTAGCCATGGACATTGTTTATGGCCCGCAATTGTTCATCAGGAAGCTTGGTAACCTCGTTCAACATATCGTAATGAATAATGAGACATTTCTGGATATTGGCAACGTCGTTTTCAAATTTGATGGCTTCTTCGGTAGTCTGGGGATAGTTTTTGAGAACAAAGTTAGTGTCAAAAGTGCCACCTCTAGTGTTGAGGAATTGGTGAACTTCTTCTTTGACCAACGCAGTGATCAAACCCTTGGGTAACGATTTGTTACCCTTCTTTAAGTCCTGTAAAAGATAAGAGTACTTTCTGGTCTCGTCCTGTTCTTCTCTTTTAAGTAATTCTTTAGGATCAATGACTTTGACTTGTTTCCCGTCCAATTCCTTGAGTTTGGCCACGATTCTGTTCACGGACTCGTTATTAGAGACAAAGGGCACAACGAAAAACTTGTACTGATCGCTCTTTTCAGCACTGATCAATTTGTGACGTCTCTTTAAGCCAGTGGCCTCTTCATACTGAAAGAATTCACGATCACTGTTGAACGAGTTCTTTGGAGGGGACTTCTTGTCCACTTTGTTGCTGGCAAGATACAAAGCACCACACGAAACGAGAAACATGTAGAAAAGGTACCTAATTTTTGGTGCAGATTCCCTTGACTTACTCACATTTGTAGCATAGCTACGTACTGGTGCACGGATAAGCCCCGGACGAGTAAAAATTCCTGCTGTTCTTCTAAACATTTGGTGGTGATAAAGAGAACCAGAGAGAGACAGAGACATTTTTACGTATGTGGTGACTGGGTTGGTGAAATGTCGGCGCACGACATTTTCTTAAAAATGTCGCGCTAGTCTCACCAAAATTTTCACCAACCAAGTTTAGAGTTACTAGCTGAGAGCAGTCGTCATATAAAACATGTCGTTAGTCCATTTGGCCAACTTCTGTGCTCACTTGAAGAACTGTACCAACGTGAACATTTCAACCACGTCGGTGCCGTTCAGTCGATTACATCTCCAGGTAGCTCGTGGTTTATACAAGGAAGGATTTATTTCGCTGATTCAAAAGGGCTCGACCAACGGACCCGACGTCACACCCGTTGATATTACTCCAGATAACATATCGTCTCGTCGTTTGTGGTTGGGGTTGAAGTATCGTCACAATGAACCGGTCATCAGAGACATTTCTTTGATCTCAAAGCCTGGTAGAAAGGTGAACCTTACGCGAGAAGAAATCAAGGCATTGGCCTCGGGGTTGCCAGTGAGATTCATCAAGCCGTTACAGCCAGCTGAGTCCATATTTATCAAGTCGAGTGCCGATAATGACGTGATAGAGATCCAAGAAGCTGCCAAGAAGGGTATCAAGGGAATGGCATTGTACCGTGTCAAGTAACCGTCATTGCAACATTTATGTATATAGTATAATGGAGTACACACTATCGTATAATCGCTAAATAGACACCTTTTCGGTTAATGCCGTAGACCACGAAGACATGTCAACCTGCCAGCCCTTCCATACCATCAACTTTTCTCTAAAGTTGTCGGAGGTGGAGACCAAGTTTTGCTGCGAGGCTGAAGCGTAGTTGTTAGTGGTGAAAATAGGCTTGGCCGGCTTTACAGGGGAGAAGGTAGGTGGTGGTGGTGGTGGAGGTGCCTGTTGGAATGATCCAGGAACCGATTGGGTTTTGAGTTGTTCAATCTGTCTCTTTAAGTCGGAGATCGTGTCATTCAAATCCATCTTGGTCAACTTTAAGTCCGTGTTCTCGTCACGAAGTTTCTTAATGGTTGTTTTCTGCTGTTCGATGGTTTCGTTGGCTTCTGCTAATTGCAGACGAAGCGAGTCTGAAATAGAGTCATTGACTTCCTGTTTTGGTTCAGGATCTTCTTTAACTTCCTCTTTTACTTCGGGCACTTGTATCACTTCTTCCTTAACTTCTTCCTTAACTTCTTTCTTAACTTCTTCCTTAACTTCTTCCTTAACTTCTTCCTTAACTTCTTCCTGTTCCTCTTGTTTAACCTCTTCCTTTAGTTCTTCAGTTTGTTGTTGTTCTTCTTCTTCTTTCTGTTCTACTTCCGTTGTATCTATTGGCTCAGGCGTTGCATCTTTGGGCTCGTCGTCCTTATCCGTTACCGGCGTGTCTTCCTTTTCATCCTTTTTCTTGCTCTTTTTCTTCTTGTTCTTTTTCTTGAACTCGTCAAGCTTTTTTCTTGCTGCTTCGAGCTTTTGTTCCTTGGTTAATTCTTCCTCAGCCATACTGTTGTTGAATATGAATTCTCAGCGCGTGCGCGCACTTTGTTTGAAATCGGCGTTTTGAACACCCTCACCATTCTTCCCCCAACAACTACTACTCCGGGACAAGCGAACTTTATAACCTTCTAGGTTCCGGTGTTTTCCCGAATGATCTGAAATCCCACGTTTCAAAAGAGGGAGGGGGATTGCTTACCTAAATTACACACATCTGTAGGGATACGGGATATTGTGGAAGCCCTTATTTCTCTCTCTACCACTACAACAAAACTTTCAATCTTTGATGCTAGTAGGAAATTGTGCCCCAGAGCTTTTGTTTATCTGTCTGTTACCAAGAAAAGAAAACTCAATCGCAAAAAAAGTATTTCTCCACGTTAGCCGCGGGTTTTTCCTTTCTTAATCCAATCACTAACATTCCACAGTTTGCAAGTTTAGTTGTGACGTTGCATCGTTTCAGTCCCTGGGAAAAGGTTAACCATATTTTTCTAAAAATATTCGTAAATTAGTTTGGTTTCGTTCTTGAGCCGCAATTATATATTCGTGCCCGAATTCCCAGCTCAGGTACCAATGGCCAAACTCCGTACTCTACGTTCCAGAAACGGATGTCTCAATTGCAAGAGACGAAAAATCAAGGTAAATAGACTCATGCTTAAATGACTGTTCCCCTTCGAATCTCCGACTAACCTTTCTTCCTAGTGCGATGAAGCCCTTCCCAAATGCACATATTGCACTCAAGGGGATCGCCCTTGCGAATATCCTAACATCACCTTAGTGAATACATGTAACGACAACTCAAAAATTAGGGTCGTCAACCTTTCAAAAGCCCAAAAACTCACCTCGTTTGTTAGATTATCTCGTTCGTCCCAAAATTCATTCCTCACTACTGTCCGTCTCTTGAACTCTCCCACTGCATTGTTCCAAATCTCAAAATTTGAGCTCCGGCTCCTAAACTTCTTTAGCAATTTCTGCATCCCAATATTCACCCAGTCCTTGGATGAAGCTTCTTATAGGGTATGGACCCATCATGTTCCACAGTTGGTTGCAGAAAGCGCGTTAGTTCGCAACAGTATCTATACTTTTGCAGCTATGATATTAATCAAGACTTGTGGATCTCCAAGTTTTAAAACGTCAAAAGAAAAGCATATACTCACCAGAAATGCCAAGTACAATGTGGAAGTACTCTATAATGCTACAGCACACTATTTCAAGCATGCCATTGCCGATACCCGCAAAAAAGTAGATAGTTGGCACGATTCCAAAGTATCGATTGAGTTGACGGTTTCTTCGACTATTGTGTACGGATTCTTGGCTATTCAACCGCATAGAATAGTCGATTTGATTTGTTTTGATCGTTCTGAAACTGATTTTGTCTCGATGGCCCGAGGAATTCTGGCAACTGTCAATGCTGCCTGGCCGGTTGTGTCGACCAGTAATTTTCGGGGAATCTTTGCATCCTCGAGGCATCGTAACATCGAACAAGAAATAGAACCGATCGAGGAATGTACGTATCCTGTGATTTGCAGTCTCTACAAAGATATAATGAAAGAGAATTCTATTGGGAAGGAGCATTTGCTTTCAGGTCTTGTGTGGTTCCAGCGTCTCATTCATCTGGTGGAGATCAGCAACTATCCAATGGAAGTTATTAAGTGGGTAGCATTGGCCCCTACTGGTTTGTATGATATGTTTTATCAGAAGAATTTTTCTGCCCTTCGTCTCTTGTATGTTTATGCCTGTTACTGTAGTGTTACTAGGCTTTATACATTTGAGGAGAACAACATGTGGATAAACTTCATCGACTGGTACCGCAACTACAACTTCGAAATCTTTGGCAAGTGGAGGTATCTGTTTGATAAGGCACTTTATGTACTAACAGTTGAAATGAGATACGGTGTTGGATCGCTTGATTATACAACCATAGGATCCTTGGACCCAGAACATCTCGTGAATGTGTTATAAGAAATTTATCTCACGAGGCTCTGAAAAGTCGCAGTGTCTACAAACCATTATAGAGATAAGGGGAAGGCCATCCGCAAGACTATAATACCAGAAAACTTGTTGTTAGGTTTGTAAATAGTAAATAGCAAGCGTGGCAGTTATTGTTGGATTGTGGTGGATGAGAATACTATAAATTTGATAAACTGATATAGAAATTGACACAGCTGTCAGATCTGGTAGGGTATGTCATTTTACGAATCGCATGGGTACGTCACGCTTTCTCTTATCTGCATTAGGCAGGAAGCAATGTTTTTTTTTAGTCACTACTGTGTCATTTGGTTTGTTTGCAAAAGTGGAATTTATGAGGCGGGATGGTGTTTCTTCAATGTAGGCCCCGCTGCGTGGCTAACTATTGTAACGTGTACCGTGGTGAATCGGATGCGGACCGAGATTTATGATTATTCTTTTTTTCCGCAGGACGATTGTTACAACATGCCTTCTAAACGGTCAAGGAAGGGTTGTGTGAGTTGCAAGAAACTCAAGATAAAGGTAAGTATGATCTGGAGATAGATCCTCAAGCATAAATATTGACTCTTTTTTCAGTGTGACGAAGCTCGTCCCCGTTGTGAATATTGTGTACATACCAATCGCACATGTATATACCCCTACGATGACTCAAACCACCGTGATTTCAAGCAAAGTGAAAGCAATGAACTCACGATCATGCAACAATCGAAGAAGATGGAAGCCATTGCCAATCAGATGTATACTTCGAACAACGTGTTTCAGGATATAATCCAGCATCTAAATGCCCCAACTTCATTACTAAGGATTACGCGATTTGAATTACGGCTCCTTAATTTCTTTGGAAACTTCTGTATTCCACTTTTTGCTAACGAGTTAGATGTGGAAGCATACCAAGTCTGGACTCGCCAAGTACCAAAATTGGCATTAAGAAGCAAGTTGGTACGAAATAGTATTTATTCCTTCGCGGCAATATCAATGTTTGAAGTTTGCGATCTAGCGGAGATCCAGCACGAAGATAATCAGATTCAGATTGAGTACGAGTCCCAACTCATCAATCCAAACATTATCCAAGGAGTTGATAGTTTGTATACAGCTACCACTTCATATTTTATGGAAACCATTCGAGGAACTCGCGAGAAGATGTCGGATCTCAATGATTGTGAGACTGCCGCAGAATTGGTGACATCTTCGTGGATGGTATATGCATTTTTGGGAGTCCAACCGCAAAAATTGGTCAAGATGATCTGTTTTGACCGGTCTGAGGCCGATTTCATTTCCATGGCTCGAGGAATTCGCCTGACGTTTGTCAGTACCTGGCCAGTGCTATGTAATACCAAATATCGGGGGATATTCTCGGCATCTGTACGGCAATTATTACTGGACATAGATCCAATTGAGGAATGTACGTTTCCTGTGGTTAAAGCACTACGCCAAGATCTTATCAATGCAAACCCACCAGGGTATGAACTATTAATGGACGGCGTTGTGTGGTATCAGCGTCTTATTACCCGGGTGGTAGAGCAGAACCATCCCATTGACATCATGAAATGGGTTGCAATGCCATCAGACGAACTCAATGAGATGTTTTACGGACGAGACTTTTATGCTCTTCGACTCTTGTATATCTTTGCGTGCTATTGCAGCATCTTCCATTTCTACGCATTGGAGCAAAGCAATTTGTGGAATGACTTCATGTTGTGGTACCGCGACCTCAACTTCGAGACGTTTGGTGGATGGTACTACCTGTTAGACGAAGCCTTCTATGTGCTAATTATCGACAAAAAATACTATATTTCCAACAATGATTATAGTGGACTCGGTGAACTAGATCCCGAAAGCCTCGTGCAGACAATTTAGCTGCAAAAAAAAAAATAAAAAAAAGGAAAAAATAGATTGATAGTGGTTATGCGAAAGGTTATCCGAGTGGTTCGGCGACACAATTTGCTCTTTGTATTATGGCACCTGGGATAGACGATGCATACAAAGAGAAAAATACCAGAAACGAAACATCTATTAAGGCTAGGCATTGGAAAGGCTGGTATTTTCAACAATAAGTGCCGCATCTATAGAAATAATTTATGTTTCCTCTACCTTGGTAGTTTTTTTTTTTCTTAAAATACAGTATGGTGAGCCGTACCTTGGTAGTTAGCATCTTAAAAAATTTAGCTGGACTTTTAAGCCCCCGATATAAAGCTGGGACGATCGGACCCTAAAAGTAAAACTCACACCATACAAATACGGTTTAGAGACTGAGTTAAGCCATGATCGAAGGTATTATATCATTTTTAGTAAAAAGGGATGATGACGATGGTGGCCTGCATCCCCATGTTTGTGAAAGCGGTAATGACTATAACGGTGAATTATGGGGTGCCCGTATCTCAGCTGTTTTTGTGATTTTGGTGACTTCGGCCCTTGGATCCTTCTTTCCTATCCTTTCTTCAAGATACTCGTTCATCAGACTTCCTCCAGTTTGTTTCTTTATCGCTAAATTCTTTGGTAGTGGTGTCATTGTCGCTACTGCATTTATTCACTTGTTGGAACCTGCCAACGACGCTCTCTCCAATGATTGCCTTGGCGGTGCATTTGCAGAATACCCAATGGCATTCGGTATCACGTTGATTACATTGTTCCTCATGTTCTTTGGTGAATTGTTAGCATACCGTGCTGTGGAAAACAAGGTAGCAGCCCAGGGTGAACTGGGCCATTCACATTCACATTTCGGCGACGAATCATTGTATGTTTCCAAGAAGGTCGACAAAGTCGATTCTGAAGATACTGAAGAGCTGGAAGCACAGGAAAAGACGACCCTGGTGGCCCAATATCCTTCCCACTTCTCCCATGCTCACGACCATCAAGATCCTGAAGCCATTGACACCCCTGTCAATGACATGGACAAGGAACAGTATTATGGTCAGTTGATGAATGTGTTTGTTTTGGAATTCGGTGTTGTTTTCCATTCGGTATTTGTTGGTTTGTCTTTGGCAGTTGCCGGTGATGAGTTCAAGACATTGTACGTTGTCATTGTGTTCCATCAAATGTTTGAAGGTTTGGGTTTGGGTACGAGAATCGCCACAACTCCATGGCCACGTAAGAAACACAGATGGACTCCTTGGCTCCTTGCTCTCGCCTTTGCCTTGTGTACACCAATTGCGATTGCTATTGGTCTTGGAGTGAGAAAATCGTACCCACCAGGTTCTAGAACCGCTCTTATCACCAACGGGGTGTTTGATTCGATCTCAGCCGGTATTTTGCTTTACACTGGTATCGTGGAATTGATGGCACATGAATTCTTGTACTCAAACGAATTCAAGGGCGAGGGCGGTTTCAAGCGCATGTTGGCAGCATACTTTGTCATGTGCTGGGGTGCTGGTTTGATGGCTCTCTTGGGTAAATGGGCTTAGTTATAGACGTTAATACACACACATACACATATACATATATATAAGAATTCCTGTATCGTAATTGTAATTTCGTCACCGAATCGGACGGTTCGCATCAGATAAATATTACCCGTTGTCGATACTTAACATTTAACAATTAAAAACTAAAAAAAACATAAAATGCTCAGAGCACCACGCGTGTTGCGGTTTGTTAGACAATACTCGAAGTTGGGAGAGTTCACATCGGGTCCACCACGGTTGCCCAAGGAACAGCAGGAAGAGTTTGAGCGGTTACAAAAGCTTGCTCAGTCGCAGGCCGCGATCGACGAGTACAATGCCCAGTTGAAGGAAACAGGCACCACCCCTTCGTCTCCGGTCGAATTAAAGACAGATATTGGTGGGTTCCAACAACTCAAGATTATTCCTGAGTTTGAAGGTGAAGTCAACCCTGTGACAGGTGAAGTAGGTGGACCCAAACAGAACCCTTTGAAGCACGGTGACTGGTCATTTAACGGAAGAGTCACCGACTTCTAGAGTCCCGTAAGTAAACCAAAGAGAGGTACGAAGTAAACTAGTATGAGGACGAAGAGGAAGAGATAGAGAGTAGGTTAGTTACGGATCAGTGAAAAACTCTAGTTAGTGTATTATGAATAATGAATAAACTTTATCATTTTCTCAGTGAAAAATCTCCATGGACTTCGATCCCTTATCGTTATTCACGCCACAAGCGTCGCGTGAAGACGAACCCGTGGACATTTCTGGACCGGTAAGTGAACTCAAACAAACCACGAAACCTGTTAATGTGCTAGAAGTTGTGGATGACGCTCACGAACAACCACTACATGTGCTTGATCTTCCGCTCCTCCAACTCAAACCACCAGCCAGCGTTCTCGAAGTATTACTAAAGCTTTTGGCCCCTAATACCGTGTATAACTTTTCCAATGCTATGCCACAGTCACAAGATGACCGGGAAACACCTCTGGATCCCAGCGAGGTCTTTTCTGCTAAAGATCTCGATCACCAAACGGTAAGTGATGCGATTCCCTGGTTTCGGGCCAACTGTCCTCGTTTCGATTCAGAACGCAAACTTGCACATATTCCTCAACTCAGTGAAGCTTTGAAACACTCTTCAGATTATAACGCCTATCTTACCCGGATCGTGGCTCTGGATTTGGACTGGATTAGCGTTGAAAGCCAGGAATTGGTCCATCGCGAAACAGCATTGCGGATCAGCGAGAACTGCGGCCGGACCGCCCAGCCAGAGATTATACGGAATATTGCCATTACCAACTTAGAGACGTTTTTGACTTCATCCAAGTATATTCGGCTCAAAGAACCGTCGCTCACGAGCGATAATTTGGGTCTAAAGACATGGGGCTCATCGCTCGTACTAGCTACACGATTGCTCAACTCATCAAAACCATATCTCCACGGAAATGTGCTTGAGTTGGGCTCAGGTACTGGGTTGGTTGGTATCGTGTGTGCTCTAGTTGGCTACAAAACCACGCTTACTGATCTTCCTGAAATTGTACCTAATCTAAACGAAAACGTGAAGCTCAACAACATCGCTGCAACCGTACACGAACTCAATTGGACAGATCCTTCTGCATTCACAGACAAGTTTGGATCTATCACTTTCGATACAATTGTTGTTAGTGATCCTATATATTCCTCAAAACACCCGTACTGGGTGGTGGACATGATTAACAAGTTCTTGAGCCCATGCCCCACATCTCGTGTGCTCATCCAGCTTCCAATACGACCAAAGTTTGAAAAAGAACGACTGGTTTTATGGAACTTGTTTAAAACCAATGACTACATCGAGGTCGAATCCGAGATCGAGGACGGATTTGATGATTTCGGCGAAATGAAGTTCTGCTTCAAGCACTATTCACTCTATACATAGTCCCGCAACTTATAAAGTCTTTCGACAGCATCTTCCAATACCTTATCGTCCTTACACACGGCAAATCTCAAGCACTTTTCCAAACCATGGCCCACACGGTTGCTGATATGCAAAAACTCTGTAGGAGGAATTCCCACAACACCAATCTCTCTGATAAGCCAGTATGCCAACTTAAAGTCACCTGGTAACGACTTAATAGCCTCGGGGTACTCGTAATCTGCTGGAACCTTAAGTTTCAGCAAGTTGACCAACAAAAAGTAACTTCCAGCAGAAACTGTGTATGGGAAACCCAAATCGTCAAACACCTTAGTAAAGAGCTTGTACTTGTTAATGTAATCTTGTCGAGTCACTTCGAAATAGTTTTGCTTTTTGGCTTCAACAAATGCTTGAGAAACGGCTTGCTGAAGCGGAGATGGAGTCGCGAAACAGATTCTCGTGTGCGCAGCAGTCACATAACGAATAAGGTTTGCAGGACCGTGAACATACCCAATTCTCCAGCCGGTAGCTGCAAAGGATTTCCCAGCAGAACCAACGGTGAACGTTCTTTCTCTTAATTCCGGCAAAGTGGTTAAAGTAGCGGGACGAGGGAATTCCTTAGTGTAGTACAAGTTATCGTAAACCTCGTCACTAATAAGCAAGAGGTTGTTATCGATAACAATCTTTCCCAATCTCGTCAATTCGTCAACGGTGAACACTTTTCCAATAGGATTGTGAGGGGTGTTAAGAATTATCACCTTGGTTTTATCTGTGATTGCAGCTTCAAGTCCTTCCCAGTCAATTTGCCAATCATCGCCGGTTACAGTTTGGGAATCAAACTTCTCTGGGTAATTGATCTTAACGTACTTGACTTTGGCACCGGTCATTTCTATGTTTGGGACATATTGATCAAAGAAAGGCTCAAACACGATTGCTTCGTCTCCAGGGGTCAAAAAGGCAAACAAAACAGCGAAAATACCTTCATTTGCACCGGTGGTGATCTGGACTTCAGATTCGTCTACAGGACGGCCAAAGGATTCCGAGTAGAACTGGGCAATTTCACGGATCAAGTTGGGGTTTCCTCTAGCATGTGCGTATTGGTTGAACTGAGGCTTTGTCAATGCATCATTAACAGCTTCAATGGCAAATTCCGGTGGGTTATAAGAGAAGAAACCTTGGCCCAAGTTAACGATTGGTTTGCCCGACTCGGCTTGGGCTGCAGCGGCAGTTTCGTTAATTAACGACCATACATCTTTTTGACCGGGTTTCTTGTAAAAGAAAGGGTTGTGGAGAGCTTCTGGATTGGATGCTTTGGTAGTGGTCATAGTGAAAAAGCGTCTAACCACTCGGGGGTACATAAAGAAATCTGGAAGAAAGTGAGTCAGATTCAGCCGTTTTTATCTTCGCGGATTGAGACTGTGGCTGCTATCGTAAATTTCGCCTAATATAGTAATTCGGGATCGAAATCACGACTCGGATTAGTAATTCCACCTTATTAAAAAAACCGCACACTATTGGACATAAAATAAGTCAAGATTCGATTCTACATCTTCTATCCTTGGGTTTTAACTCATATTTCGGTTGTTTCTATGTCTATTATTGAAAACAAAAAAATTGGTTTCTATATTTAATGCAATTTTATCAACTGTTCCAAACTTCCCAATGCCATTTCGCAACCTTCTTCAACAATCCACGGCTGATCTTGACCTTTGGAAATCACCTCACATGCGTAACCCGTAACCAAAAGACCTGGAGGACGTGAACCACACGCTTCTACTGCCTCTGCCACGCGAGCCAATGTAGTACGTACAATTCTTTGATCTGGACAAGATGCCCTCTCAACAATAGCAACAGGTAACTTAGGATCCCAGCCCTTGGATTCAATCAACTGGGGAATCAATTCAGCTACCCGGTGTAGAGCCATCAAAAAGACGGTAGTTCGGCTCGGCACAAACTCTGGCAAGTTAGGAACAACCCCACGACGACCAGTACCGGTACAGATCAAGACCTGGTCAGCAACATCACGGTGTGTGGCCGGAATATTCCCAAGAACTGGTGCAGCAAGTGCTGAGGTAAGTCCAGGTAACACTATAGGTTTGAACCCGTGACCAGCAAAGAAGTTATATTCCTCTCCTCCGCGACCAAAAATGTATGGGTCGCCCTGCTTCAAGCGCACCACCCGTTCTCCACGGCACAAAGCTTCAAGTCCCTTTTCCAAAAGTTCCTCTTGAGCACGTTCGGCATTTCCTGGAAACTTCCGAGCAATAAATAATTTGGTCTTTTGCTGAGGAATAAGATCCAAAACTTGTTGTGGCACCAACTTGTCAGCCAAAATCAAATCAGCGCTGTAAATGGCTTCAAGAGCTCCCACGGTCAAGAGAGACACGGACCCAGGACCAGATCCTACCAAGGAAATCGTTCCTTTTGAAGTCTTCTTATCCTCAACTGGCTGCGAAATCTTATGCTGGTGGTAAACATCGGTAAGATCATCAATGGATAACTCAGCTAGCTTGGGTAATGGATAATATTCGACAATCTGACTGAGCCAACGAGAACGCTGAAGTTTCTGTTGTTCCTGTGTCATGTTGAATTCCTTGACAAGTGAATTGAGTTTGCTGGTAGTCACGGCATCGTCATCATGTTCTCCCAAACCCAATAACTCAGCCTGGTCTTCCTCCTGGATTTTCCTTCTTAATTCACCCACACGATTACAAATTTCACCAATGTTGGCCGGCAACGCATTGGTCAACTCTCTTTTGATCTTGGAGGCTAATTTGCACCCTTTTCCGCCAGTGCTAACACCCAACTGGAAATCGCCATTTGAATATGTAGACAAAAGCGTGAATGAACATAACTCAGGAGCATCAGATACGTTGATCGGTATTCTCAATCTCGTACATGCATGATATATCGCCTGTTGCAATGACTGCTGATTCATTGGCAATGTAACAAAGACACGATCTACAACATGATTAACCGCTTCACGGCCCAATGTTGTCAACTGCTCTGAAATTGACTCGATCTCCAACTCTCGGGTAATCCATCTCAATTTGTTTTCGATGATGTGCGTTTGGATCGAAGAGGGAAGCTCATTTTGCAGTATTTCTGGGGTTAAAAGTATCGGATTGGCTCCTGCTTCCAAAATAGCGTTGATTCGTAAAGCAGCTACGTTTGACATACCAATAATCAAGTGTGTCTCACCTGTGCTCCTTACACATGTTAACAAGTTCTTCATAATACTGTTTCACTTGATTTTCATTAGGTTCTGGTTCCAGCTATCTATAGTCTTGCAATTTTTCGATTACTAAATGTCACGTGAAAAACGTCATTTTAAAGCGATTTTTTGACTAAGGAGAAATTCAAACCCCGAGTCGACCCCCATGAAGTACTTTCTCGTTTCATAGATTTTTACAGTAAACCGGAAACTAACTCTTGGACAATTATAGTCTCGAGGGTTTGGCTTGAGAGTTTTTTATGTTTCAACGTAAAAAAGTATAAAAGAGAAAAGGTGATATGGGTAAATTCAATCAGTGAACACGGAATTACCTATAAGCAGCCACCAGTTAAACAGTTACTTCCGTTAACCTTTCCAATTCCCGTTCTATTATAGGTTCATTGATTTACTTGCGTTCTTGCTTAACTAGTGATAAATAATGAAATCGGAATGCATTGCATTTCTGTAAGTTGCGATGACATAAGACATCACATAATATGCCATATACTATGTAGTCATAAGTTTCTTTTTATTGCGATAGAGAATAACATGAATCCGAAGTCAATCAAATAGAATTATTTTGAAATATTTACTGCAAATACCAACGTTACAGTTAAGACATTTGCTTTTTATATCACATGGTGCACTATACACCAACAGTTCGCCAAAAGTAGCTAACCTAAAACGGTGCTAAACAGGAGCCCTGAACATTTGCGTTTATGTGCAGGACGTCAACAACCTGCATGTAGCGTAATGACCATCTGAAGATGAGCTGACTTCCTGTCAACTCAGAACCACCAACAAGATGGCCAAAAGAACGTTAGGATTGGGCCAAGCTGCTAAGTCCAAGAAGCAGAAGACGGAAGCAAAAACAGAAAAATCTGCTAGCAATGAAATAACCGTTGAGCTTAGCGAAGAAGCTGATGCCAACGATGAACTTGCACAGTTAAAGGCTTTGTGGAATACCTATACGAGTTCCGAAAAGGAAAACGAGTTAGTTGTCAATGGTATTATTCATGAATGTGACAGACTCTTGCGGAACTCTTCTGAAAACAAGGAATCTGAATTGCCTGACAATTTCCACTCGATTTATGCCCTCGCTTTGGCCGAGCTTGCTAACTTCCATGTAGAGGACAAAAAGAAGGTTGCAGAGTACTTTGCTGCAGCTCTCGAAAGAGTCGAATTGGGATTGAGTCACTTTGATCTGTCGATTCACTTGTTGTTCACCAAGAGTAAGATTCTCATTCACAGAATCCCATTGCAGTACATCGGCGACATTGAAGTAGATACCAAGATTGGTACCATTCCCAAGCTCAGCACATTGTTGGATGAAGCTTTAAAAGTGTACGAAAGTGCTGAAGCTAAGGCAGATGAATTGAAGGACTACAGTTTGTTCAACAACGACAATTTGGAGATCTTAGAAGCAGTTGACGACTTGTTGGACATTGTTGACAACTTTGGCAAGAATACTGCCGAAGGAGAAGATGAAGATGCTGAAGAGGAAGATGAGGAGTCTGTGAATTTGGAAGAAGATCATCCATTGTTTGAGATCCGTGAAAATGATAAGTATAACCAGTGGTGGAGAGACCATTCACTTGTTTTCTTAAAGCAGGTGGATAACGAGTTGAGTCAGCTTAAAATTGATTATACCAAGGAAGACCAAGATGACAACGAATTGTTGGCTTTGCGTCGTGAAGTTTGCCAACGTATTGGACAGTCGTATCTCCAGGAATCTGAAATTCCATCCTTAGCCTTTACCACATTGAAGTATGATGAAGAGTTTGAAGATGTCAAGGAAGTACACGGATTATCACTTGAAGAAGCCCAAAAGATTGCCCAGGATTTGATTACCACTGCCTTGAAGTACTTGAAGTGGGCTCAGGACAAAGAAGAGCCAGAAACATGGGTGAACGTTGCCGAAGCTATGATCTCGTTGGGTAACTTATATGATGTCGATAGCAAGGAACAGGAAGACTACTACAAACAAGCCGAAAAAATATTAAACAAGGCCAACAATGCTACCAACGGCAAATACGATGAAGTATTGGAGAATTTGCTTCAAAGTTAGTATATAGATCTATACAATCAAAAAGGATGGAGTTGATAAGCAGAAAAAAAATTAATAAACACAGATCTAAACTCTGCTTGCAATGGTACTTTCGCTCTGTAACTTCATGGCATTGCGTTCATGGGCATTGTCCTTGCAGAATTGTAATCCCAGACACATGTGGTCTTCCAACAAGCGGTGCTTGGCACAGAACTTTCCTGAGCAGTGGCCACAGGAACCAACCATGCGTAACGGTGCCGCGGAGCACAGCTTATAAGAGCATTTTGGCTTCTTTTTTGATTTCTTGGGAGCAGCGGTGATGATTTCGGTATGGGAGGATTTGGGGGTCAAGTTTGGGGTGTGCGAGCCGCTGTTCATCAAAATGACAGTGATATCGGGTTGATCTGGGGAAATACCGAACTCGTGTAACGACTTGTCCACTGGTGACAACTTCTCTCCGTTATAAATGAGCTTGAACTCGGTTGGAAGTTTGGCAGTTCCGGGACAGCCCACCTTTGCCAACTGTCGGAGTTGTTCCACAGTGGCGTTGTCGGGTATAGTGACTGTGTAATGGATTTCGGTAGATAATCTTATAGTGACCTTCATGATTATTTGTAGAGTTGAGAAGTAATGTTAATTAGTATAAAGAAGTAAGATATTGTATTGCTTGGACGAAAGTGTGGTATGCTAATTTTTAAAATTACTTGGTGGCAAGGTTAGGTCAAGTGGCTATTTACGCTGTGTGCAGGGCAGTTGGGGTCATTCTCGAACAAGCGATAACACAGCTTTTTCGGGGCCAGGTTTTCTGTACCGGTGGATGCGACTGGAGTGACCAGTTCGTGATCAAAAATGCAATGGTGATAAGCCCGGCTCCAGTTTGAAATTTGTAACCTAGAATAGAAATTTGTCATCTAGCTAAAAGTCCTCGGTTTTTACATCATCGTGGGTTGACCGGTGATTCAACAATCCGCCCACCGCCCTGGCGACAGGAGACTAGTGGGGTATGCGTCGTGTGCTAGTCTCAATTCGTTATCGCGGCGGGGCGCAACATCATTTCCTTTTTGGGAAATTGCGACTTTTCGTCTCAGTGTTTTTCTCTGGTGGTTCCGACATGGACCTACTGGGGAACAATAGTGGGAAATATGCGAGTTGGTTTTTCCACTGCACGGTACCTTACGTCTGCAGGCACAGGGGTGGCCACCACCATCCCTGCCAAAACAGTCACAAACACCCACACTTTCATGGACTTTGATTTCTGCTGGAAGTATTCGTAACTTAAGCAGCTATTGCCCTTTTATATATATGTTGAGTTTTCAGATGGGAAAATTTCCTATTTGAGTACACAATCTTACATGGTCCATAAAGGAAATCTAGGCACGCAACATGTATATTACCATGTTTAGGTCTCGTTAATCTATAATCTATAACCGTAATTTCCGTCTTTGAGCCTGCTCAATTTCTTGCTTGTTATTAAACAGTATCTTCACCTCCTGAGGTGGCTGTGTTGTTGGGGGATATGTGGGAATGATTGTAGAAAATGTCGACGTTACGAGGGGATATGATGGGGTTGCCTTAAGTTGTAAGTTCGCAGGAACAGGGGTGGCACAGACCGTACCTACAATGACAAGTAACGACAACTTCATGCTTTCTTTAGAATAAAAGAAATGAATTTAAGTAAAGGAATGTGGTGATGAAGTTCTGAAATACTACGAATAGCAGCCGAAACTGGTGGTTCTTATAAAGCCCGATGGCACTGCCATGAAAATATAGCTACGCGCGTTTTTCAGGAGGTTGCAATACCGTGTATAAAACAAATCTAGAACGAAAACAAAACCGCATCCTTACAGAAAAAGGTAACTTGTGGCGTGACGTATTTGGAATAATGCTGCCAGGTACTTGAGAACTTTCCTGCACCGAAAAATTGGGTGCGAAGGAGCATTCGGGTCCCATTACTCTAAAGTTGATGACGCGTTTATACCTGTTCTTGTAATTTGGTTTCGGTTAATTCTTTTGACGGGTTCTCAACCTCACATTACCAATCGTGTCTGATGGCATTATGTTCTCGATATCTTCCTCCTTTTCGTTGTCACTCTGAGACGAAGCTTGCGACGAAGGGCGGAAAAGTGCAATGCTTGCTAAATCATCTAGGTTAATATCTTCGGAGTCGGAATCCAGAACCTTGCCGATTTCATTGTTAGATATATCATATTTGTTAGTCTTATTCGCATTCCTGTCTAGAGCGTTGTAATCGCGGTAGAACTCTTCATAATCATCAAATAAATCAGGTCCAACTCTATTGCAAAAGTCCGTAACTTTAACACGGAGGTCTTGCCTGGTCTTTTTCAAGTCTTCAATTTGGTCCTGGTTACTACGGTGACTCCAGAGACTAACAAACAATGGCTTTAACGATTTGTAATAATCAATTCCAATTTCTCCGATCCGCAAAGAAGCATACGTCGTAATTACGGCCCAGCCGTAGCAGAACATAAAGGTACCGGTCACATATAACCATTCACATGGAATGAATCCACGTCTCACTATCCAAACAGTCCCAAGTATTGAATAGAAGATATACAAAGATGGAGCCAAAATCATAGCAACCATAATCTTCCATGTACTCAACACATCTTTCGCTTTGATTTTAACCGATGAACTAGCCAACGCTTGTCTGGCTTTCTTTATAGAAATCTGTTTTGCCGTGATGAATACCGGACTAAATAAAATGATCCCAGGCATACTCAATAACAAGAAGAACAGAATCAAAAGCACTCTCTGTACAAACTTCAAGAATGCTTTCCATCGCTCGGTTTCAACCAACGATTCGACCTGGTGATCGTGAATCCCAAGGCTCATTAACTGGCTATTGTATTCACTCACTGAATTCTTTAGATCAATCACCTCTGGGTTATCTGAGTACTTTTTGTATCCCTTGACCAAGCGTCGATTCATCTCAACTACCAAGGGCAATGGAATATCTTCTCTTTTGTTGGAGGTGTACAACCTTCTAGCTGCTTGAATAGCCATAAGGGTCTCGTAGTCGTCACATGCAACGGTGACCTCCTTGAGCCCAAGTGTAATCGTTTCCAATAACTTTCCGACAGCTTTTCTCGAACTCTCATTGTAGGATCTTCCCAATTCTTCTCCAACAACAATTGGCTTTCCGTATTCAATAACAACCCTCGATCTGAAACGATGGGCATGAAAATAATTGAGGCCAACAGGAACCACGTTTACGGGAGTTACCTTCTCACCTTTTGACAATTGCGAGCCAACAGCTCCCAAAGCCATAATGGCAACACCGGGCTTCAACGGTAACAAGTCTGGTCTGTCATGAGAGCCACCTTCAGGAAAAATTCCCAAAGCCCGGCCTGCGTTCAAGTGAGCATAAACATGACGGAAGACAAAGTTGTTATCAATATGATTCGCTACTTTGTATGAGGTTCCTTCGGCCAATAGTTGACTCACTTTTGACTGCTTTGAGGTGGATACGGCTTTCAAAGGTGATTTGAGCTTTAAATGAGTATCATCCTCAATCAATTCGATCTGAGCATTCGCAAGCGAGCCAGGGAGGCCAATCATTCCCTTGGGCATACAATCTCGGGTGAAATGAGTGTTTTCACCTACAAGCCAATATTCATCACGGTTAGAATCAGTATAGATCTTACCATTTCCCAAGGTAAAAGTGTCTTGTGCTCTTTCGACCGGAATGGCGCTGCAAAGTTTAGCTAAATCGCCAATAAAGAATCGATCATACGAGACTTTTGCAATCAAAAATGCTATTTGTCTCGCTGACATTTCTTTGACATTTGTCAGAACCACCATACCATCGACAAATTGATTATGGTGAGGAGCAATTACAAAGATAACTGCCCCATTTTTTGGGATGTTGAAAGATCCTCTGGATTTAATATCTCGAAAGAAAGTATGGATGACCAAATTGAAGAAGGCGATGACAAGATCGTATGAAATTCGAAGGACAAAAGACATTGATAACCCGAATTTATCCCAGGACCCTGAGCTTTGTTTCTTTGTTTCTACGGACATGTGGGGTAGAGGAAAATCGCACTATCAGGTGAGAATGGCAAGTAATATATAATAATAAATATTATTAGCAAATACACAGGAAAAAGAAGATGGTGCTATAGTTGTCACGGGAAGAACATGGCTTAGTCTTCACCGGCAGGTACTTCGTCCTTAAGGATCTTGTTTAACTTTAACCGTATCTCGGTGCGTTCGTCACCACGCAAGGCATCCTTGACAAATGCCACGTCGCAATCCAATTGGACCATGTGTAACGCACCACGCAATACTCCACACAAGATTTGAGAGTACCACAATTCCTTGTTGATGCGGGGATCGCTGGTGACCGGCAACTCGACAAACTCCGTCAACGGATTAGGGTCGGGTAATACCAAGACACATGACTTACCATCCGTGCTCCAGTTTTCCACGGACGGTTGAATATTTAAAAACATCTTGAAGCCAACCCGGCTTATGACATCCGCCGTCTCTTTAAAGGTTTGACATCTCGACACCCCGGTTTTGGCTAAAAACTCCTCTACCAACCTCAAACCAATATTGTAGCCCATTTTATCTAACTGATTGTTGACCTCAGCGTAATTGTTGTTGAAATCTCGACATAATTGGGCCACCACCGACCCATAAGTAAGTGTGAAGAGCTCCGAATTCTGCGGTTAGTTTCCATTCTAAAATGCATATTTTTCGTTCCATTAGAACTTTTACTTACTATCTTATCCACAGTCTTCCAGATATCGTCGCCATTAGACTTGGACTTCGACATTTCGTGGTGACTTGTATTGGGTAAAGGTTGATTTGGTCAAATGTTTGAACTAGGATCGAAACCTGCACAAAAATTACCAACGAAAAACTATTCTCTTCTCTACGCGATCCACCAACCAAGTAAATTGCCGATTAATAAAATCTTAGGTACATACATACTTACATAATGATCATTACTATTAAATATCCTTTTTGGGTTCTTCTCTCTTTTTGGTTCTGTTGGCCAAGAAATTCTTGTATCTTTCCAACGTAATCCTGTTTTGCATCTCCTTGTATTGGTTAACAAATGTGTACTGCGTGTTCAAGTACTTGTCCCAAATCGTAAAGAAAGGCTGGGAAAAGTTATGTTTGATACCCCATGCCTGGTGGTGGATATCATGGTAGATGGCATTGTTGGGGAAAATGATTTGGAAAATGTCAAACGGTAATCTGTATCCACAGTGGTCGTCTACTGTCTTCATCGTGGCAAAAGTAAACAAAATCATACTTTCACGAGGAGAAAGAGCAGTGACAATTGCAGAAATCCCCGTTCCCAAAGTATCCAACAAAAATCCTTCAACTGGATCGTTGTACAAAGCTCCATAAGCATAAGGAACATACAATCTATGGTGTCTCGAGTGGAACCGTTTGTACAAGTACTTGTTGAGATGCATAATACGGTGCAACCAATACTGCCAGCTATCAATGATAAACATGGCAATACAGATGCGGACGAACGACCAACCGTACATGTAACCATAGTAAACTGCCCAATCAGGAACAAAAGATGGCAAGTGATTATGCTTCAAGTTCCACATTTGATAGAACTCGTCACCAGTCCTTGGAGGTGAATCAATAGTGTACACGATCAACCCAACTACCGTTTGAATAACGTGTTGGAATATCACGTCCTTCAACACGTCGTTTAGAGTCACTTTGTTACGCGCCTCTTCCTCCTCGCTGGGATGTATACGGTACTTCTCAGCCAACTCATACACGTCAATAATATGGAAAAACGAAGCATACGTCCAGTAAGCAACCACAGGCAAAATTAGCGTAAGGATTCCATCCGGAATACCGTCGATCAAATCAGGCTTCAATGTAGTTTCGGGCCTCGATCCAAAGCGAGGCTGAGCCAAGATTGTTGAAAAGTTTTTTGGAGGTGTCATTAAGATCGAACTCATTGTATTCCGATACCTTAACACTCTGTTTAACCCGCTTTAAATACCGTCACGTAAATATTGTTGTAAGTTTACAAAGACATCGGGTGAGGTTTAAAAAAAAAAAGCCAATCACGTGAAACCCCTATCTTGAATGAGTTATACGAGACTATGAAAATGGAGCAACTGATGAACGGTAAGTACTACTTAAAATTAGTGGGGTGGTCAGCATTTTACAGAAAAGTAGCTCCGTTATACTGCTTACCAGCATACGAAGATTCTTTTTATATAGCTTAATCATTACGACACATACACTATAACGAAAGTTGGTTTAAATTTTCCCCCAAAGGTTGTGCCTATATTTTTTTCTGCCGATCGGCCATATAGCTCATCATTTAAACCTTATAGACGGGCGTTTAGAACGCGAAACATCTTAAACGAGGCACGTGATTTACCGTTAAGAGAATCTGTTGGTTTGTATAAAAAGATAAAACGACATATGTCTTTCAGAGACATTATTTCGATCGAAGGCACTAATCTCTCAAGCTTGAAGAGAGAAAATGTCGTACAAGTATCGGACCACGGTAAGTAGCCAGCCTGGCCTTAATATCATGCAACGTGGCTATTCCTGATTACTATAAATACAGGTGTATCTTTGTGCCTGTTAGAAAAGATGATTCATTAAATTAGTTTTATATAGCTATTACAAGGTTATTCTCTAAAGCTGGGGGAAGTCTCCACCCCACTTAGTCTCACGACATTACCACAGTTACGTTTTAGGAAACGGTTTGCGCTTACCTGGACCTGTTACTTAAAATTTATTTTAGTATTTAACAGAACCAAATAATCCCTTTTTGAAGCATAACATAACAACACGAGTCATTTTGACTCGAAAGAAGTGTACATTTTGATGTCTATTATTTGTTACACTACAAGGCTTGTTTTATACGGGCATATGATTCAGTAACGGTCAAATTAATTTGAAACACTCGTCTTGAAATTGACAATCTAGTCAAGGTTAAGAAGGCTAACACACAGGAAAGTGAAGCGTTAGCAATTATGTAAATGTTACAGGCAATATTCTACCTAAAGATTAATTAAAACAACCTTTTCGAAAAGCTTATTTAGAAAGATAACCAATTCCCAACCAATCTATTCTGGAATACAAACCATTGCTACCATCTGGTAATTGACAGGCTTGCTGTCGGTGACTATGTACCAACAATAATATTGCAGATCGCGTTTTGGAAAATCCAGAACACTTCGAAAACTTGTTTATGTTGGAAAACCGATACCTTTTTATTTCCAGAATACGTGTTCCTCTTTGCTCACTGGTCTACTCACTCATTTTCGGTAAAATATAAAAGGAGCATAATAGGTGTTTGCTGGAAACTATTATCAATATAAGTTCTAATATGGATGACCGCAACCCAAATCGACATCTCATTGATAAGGTTACATGCCTTTTGCTTTCAATGAAATCAATGTAAATCAATCTGATATCTTTCTCGATGATCGTAATAGATTAGGTTTAGATTTCGTTGTCTTGGAGAAATTTGACTTGCCTAATTCCCCTGAAATATTTAATTGCTCGTAACCGTTTAATTTAAGTGAAATTCAAGGATTACCGGGTAGCAAGTACCGAAATGCTTCATTCTTAGAATTTATATCATTCAAAATATTACTTTCGGTCTAGAGGTACACACATACAGATGGAATGCAATGATTTTGTATAGTATACCCTAACTATTATAATAATAAATATAATGTAATTGAAACCAACAAAACTATTAAAGAATTTTAGAGAGAAGAACAATTCTAAATTTTTATTAATGTAATTGATGTTGATCCTTCTAGTATTTCAAGAGAAAATGAAGTTTTCAATACAATATTGCATCTCATTAGGTAGAGTGCTCCGCCAAGACATTGCTTATATTGAAAATAAACCACTGGATAGTTCACTTGTATAATCCATAATGACTTCACCAGTCAACAAAGTAATATAAATTGTTGCAAGAGAAGGTCATCAAACACTATACACCTTTCCAGAAGCTCTCTATATTCTTGGCATCAACACAAGAAACATAAGGCAGTTGTTGCACCATCTTTTTGATCGTTGCAAAAAATATCTATTCATCGTTAACAAGTTCAATTACATTCTTTTATTCGTATTAGTATCAAATACGGAGAATCTTGGCGTTGAATTGCAAATTATTTTTTCTGGAGGCGACTGAAGTTAGGAAATCTTAACATGTGTCCAGATTGTTCATTTGTCGGTATGGTTACATTTTCATTAAAGAAGTAATCTACGGATTAAAATCATTCATGGTTAGTGTTAATTTATTGTGGAGAATATAATATGCACCAATATACGCAAAATCATATCATACAACATGGATTACTCTTGCCAAAGGTTAAAAAAACTGCATAATTAGTATAAAATAAATTGGCATATGTTTTACTCAGTGTAGAATCAACAATCGTTGTTCAATAAGAATTTGATGCAGATTGCCAAGTGAATTGAAGTTCTACCATAATTTTACGGTATGTAAACAAACATTTACGGGGAAACTTTACTCGACGTATAGCCGCCTCTAAAAATTTAGAACGGAATTTGATGTTACAAGAAAAATACATCAACGTTTTCAAATAGTGTCAGGATATCAATCAATCAAGCATTAATAGGTTTGCCCAATTAAACGTAATATTTAGTTGATTATTTTGTCAAAGGTACTTAAATTGCTTGAATATTGGTGGACAAATATCTAAGGAATCTTTTTCAAATACGACACTGAGTGATAGCCCAGAATCTTCAAGACAATACTTTCATAGTGAGATCCGCTTGAGACTCCCAGCAAGAAATGAAAAAATAAAAGGGTTTAGAAAATAATAGGGAACTTCTTTAATAATTGCCCCCACTGGAAACGGGATTTACAATATTTTTTCTTGGTAGGCGACCAAGTTGGTATTGCAAGCTAGGCTTTTGCTGCAAAATTACTGGAAGTCTTTGCAAAAGAAACTATATAAAAGCACCCAAATATTCCGTTGATACAATATCCCTAACGATAAACAACACTTTCTTTCAACATGAGACTTTCTGAAATTCTTGCTGCTCTGCTCCTTACCACGCTTGGAACCACCGAAGCTATAAAGCTAGTTGCTAATGGTCCTTTTATTGACAACATGCTTGTCAGTGAAGACTGTGGACGCCCACAAATTAAGTGGGGCGAGACTACTGTCGATGAGGCAATTGACTTTTCTGTCAGTGACACTTCATTGGGTAAGCCTGGATCGTTTTTGACGACTTGTTGGGGCTACTGGGAAATGACTCGTTACTATAAAAAGCGTAATACCGGTTACCAGTTTGATGAAAATGGACTTCTTACCAAGTACAACAACAAGTACAACACTCAATTTTGGGCTTGTATCCATGGATTTGGACATCGTTACTTGATTAGAGAAAATGGTAGGGGTAACTGCTCACCAATCACCCTTTCTATTTACGAGGAAGAAGAAGATGGATTGCAATCACCACTCTTGGGATTTACTGCTCCAGCCGGTGTTACAGCTGTTCAGTTTGGTAACTCAACACTGGTTAATGAGCCAGCTGGAGTTGAGCCATCCCAAACTGATGCTCAACCAGGTGAACAAGAACCAGCCGATGCTCAACCAGGTAACCAGGAACCAGCCGATGCTCAACCAGGTGAACAAGAACCAGCCGATGCTCAACCAGGTAACCAGGAACCAGCCGATGCTCAACCAGGTAACCAGGAGCCAGCCGATTCTCAACCAAGTGAACAAGAACCAGCCGATGCTCAGCCAGGTAACCAGGAACCAGCCGATGTTCAACCAAGTGAACAAGAACCAACCGAAGCTCAACCAGGTGACCAAGAACCAGCTGATGCTCATCCAAGTGAACAAGCTCCAGCTGACTTTTAAACAAGATAGTAGATATTCAGTACTCTAAGACCCAAATCTTTTATACCCAGTATATGATATATATTTCTTATCTTTTATTATAAATGCTGCAAAATTTCATTTAACTTTGTCATTACTAATGCCATACGTGATGAAGTAAGTCGGAAGACATGAAGCCATAAAACGTTTGAATTAAATTTTAAGATGAATATCGACAATTGTAGATATTTCAGAACCCAAACTGGCACCCTTGTAATGTTTAATCAGTACCTCATTTTTAACCTCTTGGTTCTACTTCACTTCCGTCTCTCTCACACCAAAAGAGTGGGACAATTATCGATTCACACGTGTAATACAGGTAAAGCACGAATTCCACAATAAAATAAGCCCGAGCACAAAATATACGAAGTTTCAAAGATGAACCCCATACTTTCTTTTGAGTAGGTGATATTGGGAATGCTAATAGTTCAAATCATGCATACTATAAACCCATAAAAATTGTCGATTACGAATAAAGACCAAGAAAGAGAACCGCTTGGCGGGTAATACATATCATATACATATTTTAATGAGTGAAAGGTAAAAACGAAACGGTGTCTTTGGTATAAATATTTTCTAATTTAGCTCACGCTATGCTTTCGTATCCAGACTTTAACAAATAATCTGTAACTCCAGCCAAGTAAGAAGTAGAAAATTAAAATGCAAACAAATCAGGAACCGCAGTAAAATGAATTCCCCTTTATGAAAATGGAAAAATTGGAGTTAAAATACTTCTAATATGGTACTCGAAAACAACAAAACGGTTGAAATTAGTAACAATGGAATTAAAGTAGTAGCAGACTCAGATAAAGGTACAACATTTTGAGTTCCATTATTGAGACTACTTGAAGATATGGAAGACAGGACAGTATTTTTTGTTGAAATAGTATGAATGCTGCTCGAGATTCCAAATTGGCTACCATTATCAGAAGTTATTAACGATTGCTTAGCACCATCAATTGACGTTAAATAAATTAATTCTGATTGTTGGCTTCCATCGACATTGTTAGGTGTTGAAGGACGATTGGCTTCATCGGTGGTAGACGTTGCTGATTGGCTTCCCTGTCAATGGTGGACGTGGCTGATTGGCTGCTTTTAGCATCACCGGAGGACTACTGCTCCCAAATAGAGGACGATGCACTGATGGAATATGATTGATGAGTCTGGTGAAATTTTCTTCACGCTGGAGTTCCATGGTATCGTGAAGGATGACTTTGATGACTTGGAGCTCAATGAGTTAAATGCGAAACTTGGAAAGATAAAACTGGATACAGAGTTCATTGACGATGTGACTTCGACAATAATAGTTACACCTGCTGAACCCAGTTTAGTCTCTGTAGTACTGAAAGAGCCGGACCATGTTGATGTTATTGTTGAAAGAGAAGTTGGCACTCTCACATATACAGTACCAGTATCATCAGGGGACCCAAGATCAGTAGTTTTGTATGAATACGAACCTGTCCTTTGACATTCTCTGTTCTAACTGATCTACAATATGACTTTGGTTTTAATCGTTCAACATTGTATTCACTGAGGGTTCTCTTAGAATCTATATTCTTCAGAGTTATACCTTACATATTTAGACAGACTTCCCTCTTTATATAGGCTTGTCCTAGAGATGACTTGCTTGTCTCTGGTAAGCCTTTCTCCGATCCCGAGGTGTCTGTCAAACCGTTGATCTTCGTCTAAACGCCGATCTTCTTCAAAACGCCGCGCTTCATTAATCCTCCAATCAGACTTTGATTGCTGGATTAACGATCTTGTTACTACTGAGATCTCTCAGTCAACCTGTATGTTGTCTCTAATGAATCTCAGTATATACCACATGTCCAGGTTCCGGTCACAGTTACACACTGCCAAGGAATTGCCACAATGACTGATGCAGTTTCTCCAGGACTAGCACTTATAGTAGTTGATATTATTCCTTTACGAGTTCACCACGATGTCACGGTAGTTGTTGGAATCGGTAATTCAATAATCAAAGTTCCTGTCTCACTTGATTTTTCTGTACTGCGGCTGCGGCCCATTCTTCGCTGCCGCCCTCATGCCACCCTCATGCCGCCCCCCTGGCCCTCCTACCCTCCTCCAATCGCCTTCCCCC
>JAJMFZ010000028.1:0-106556 GCA_030568455.1 Teunomyces tritomae
CAGCATTGTACGCTCATAGCTTTGATATTGGGCGAGTTGCAAAATTGGGGTATCTTACAATAATGCATATCTCGACAGTCTCGCATGCCACCACAATGTAGTGTTTCCATGTTGACTACCATTGCACCAGCACTTGAACACACAGCATTGTATGCTTATAGCTTTGATATTGGGCAACTTGGCATTTATTGTCATACATAGTGAGAAGTAGAAATTCACATCTCGCCAACCGCGCATGCCACCACGGTGTAGTGTTTCCATGTTGAGTACCATTGCACCACCATTTGATCGCATTGGATTATGCGATTGTAGCTACGATATTGTTGTAATTTAGAGTCCAATTCTTTAAGACAAGCATTCTGTTTGTCCGCTGATAATAAATGGTTTGGCATAGTTATCACTCAAAGATGATATAATACTTATATTGGTAAGAAATATATATTATCGTCTTCACTTCACTTCATTTCTAATAGAGAGATGTATCTCTATTTATAGACATCCTCTAACCGAGGCTTATTCATCGCTAACGGTCTCGGCTATGAAACTTTGACCAATGATCAGCAGTCGCTGTTAGATTACCGAGCTTTTACCAGATCGCCGAGCTTTTAACTCAACCTTCTTGCATTCAGATATTGCGTAGATTACCAAGATGGGATATGTGCTGCATATAGTTCTTTCTGAAATTAGACCAATCAATAATTACAACATGAGCAAGTTATCTCTAGGACAAGACTATATATGTTGTATACTGAGATTAATTAGAGACAACATACAGGTTGACTAAGAGGTCTCAGTAGTAACAATATGATTAATCCAGCAGCCAATAAGGTCCGTGATATATACCAATGTATCAGCGGACTGAGGTGGAAGATCAGCGGTCAGAGTCTGATAGGAGGATTGACAAAGATCAGCGGTCTGACAGACGCCTCGTGACTGGAAAAAGACTGATGAGAGATGAGTAAGTCATCTTGAAGAAAAGTCTATATAAGAGTGTAGTCTGCCTAAACATGTAAAGGTAAGAATCTAGTAATAGGACTTTAAGATCAATACAATGCTTACTGAAAAGGAACAAGGTCATCTCTTCACTCAGTTACAACTGAGAATGCATCAATATAAAGAGGGGGTCTGTCTAAATATGTAAGAAGGTACCTTAAATGGATAGAGCATTTACTGGAACATTCAGTGAATAGATCATAACTAGGTAATTCAAGAATTTTTTTTCTTTTTGATTGTAATCTTAAATTGGACCAATTTCAGACTACCTCATTAAATATATCACTGAAGTAGAGAGTATAATCTGGGAAAAGCATCAAATGATTGGAGGTTGCGAATTTTTTATCCGAGTTGATATCATTCTTCAGTTCGAAACCATCTTTGTCGACCTGAATTAGGTTATACCGCATGTTCATTAATTGAGTCCAAAAATTGTATACTTGATATTCAAGTATTAATGCATCCAGGTATTCGTTATCAGTTCCATCATTGGAATTGATGTGCATGTATAGATCTGAAATATCCAGTAGGATGGAAATTGGTAATTCGTTCCTAAGGTATTTTAAATTTCTTTTTACACAACCATGAGCGAGTTTGGCCAAATTAGTTAAATCACTCATTGAATACTGTAGGACTAAAAATTTCCCTTTTTTTTCACTTAATTGTCCTTCAGTCCTTTTAGGGGTTGTAGCAGAGTACAAAATCGCATGTTTGGTTATCCAAGATGAGCGATACCTTCTACTTGTATAATCTAGGGACATTATTGCACTCTTAGTGATATTAATTGTCAGAGATAGTAATTTCTTCAACAACCGAACAGTCTCTTGCTTTTCACTATGGTCAATACTCTCTGAAGGCAAATCTAATACCTGTAATATCTCCAAAATGGACAATTTAATCCGCATACAGAGGGTTGCTGAGATGATTGCTTTAACGCTTTCTAATAAATTTACCAACGGGGTAATAATAAGCGAACATGCGTTACCAAAGTAGTCAGTGGACTTATAAATTAGAATTATTCCTGCATCAGCAAGGTCATCGTACAATGAGTCAGCTATCTTTTTAAGAAAGAAGTATTCCAAATCAACCATACCATTTTGGCCGTAATATGTGTAAAAATAAAAATACACTTGAATTAGGTGCAATTTTAAAATTAAAAAATAGTTCAATCGGTGAATTAGAAAAACTCTGTTCTCATTCAGAGTTGTCATAAGAATGATTTCCTTAAAGCTGCCAATAAACCTGGCTATTTCTACCTCAACAGTTGCAATTTGTTTCATAATATGTGAAATTTTAACATTTTCCTTTAGATTCGTAAATTCTTGAGCGAGTTTAATGACTGTCAACATGACTGGGCGGAAGTATTGAAATGATTTTATTACAACTTTCTCTAGTTCTAGACTTTCAATATTGGCGTTCTCAGGTTTGTAAAATGGTATTTTGGTATCATAATTTAACAAGTTTGTTAAAAGATTAGAGCCATAGAGTACGGTGTCAGTAGTATCCAAAAAGACAAGATAGTACCAAAGTTTTCTTCTCAAGTTCTTCATTCGCCCACTGATGTGGGAATTTTCAACATATCCAAACTCTCTATGTAATCCCAAAGACATTGCAATTTGAATAAGGACCCCATTACTCAATCTTGGTTCAATTCCAGATTCTTGATCCCCCAATTCCGGGGCATACATCAAATATATCCTCTCAAACAACAAAACCTGGAGGATAGTAAGGTCGTACTGTTTTCTTGATATACTTGGCTTAATGCAATCTGATGCCAAGCTTATGAAATCCAACGGTATGGGGTTTTTGAGTAGAGTTGTTTCTTCTGGTCGTTTACCTTTAGATTCTTTTTCGCTATTTCCCTGATATTGTCTAAAAATTGATAGGTACGATAATCTTAAAGTGTACAATAGGACTGCAATAGTTGAACGATCAGTTTCTCCCTCGATGGTGATATCGTCTATTTTTGAGAGGCAGTTACTCTTTATCAATACTCTCAGTACATCGGCTCGAAATGTTGCTTCATCAATAATAGGCATAAAAGGATAAAGGTCTTCAAAAAAAATCTCTATGTACAAATTAATGATTTCAACCGTTGGTAAAAGAGCAAGAATCTTCTCTTTCAAGCTCATATCGTGTGACATACCTTCTGCAAACGCTATTCCTTTGTTTCCCCCAAATTTGGAAACATTTCGTTTCAATTCCTCCACCAGATGATCCTCACCGATATTCTTGATTAGGTTTGATCCATGCTTTCTTTCGGCCAATTCCTTTAACCGAGAATAGGATCCATTATCGTTGAAAAATGGATTTTCCAAATAATACAAGCTAAATTTTGCGGAATTTTCTCCTATATTATGGCGGGAAGTACCAAACCACAGTGTACTTTGGTTCCCTTGCAGTATTGACCACATGGGCAATGGTAAATAGTAAACCATATTATCTTCAGACGACACGATATCGAATTGGAAGTTCATATAGTCAGTATCGACTTTTGGAGGATTCTCAACAAAGAATAACATGTCATTCATTATTGCAGTGCCTTTATTGATTTCTGGCAACCCGATTTCAAGTTCTGAGGAATTCGAGTTTTTGACCCTTGCAGATTCTGTTAGGTGTTGCTCGATATTTCTTAATTTCATCCGTAAACTTAAAACCTCGTGATGTAGAACATCACCCAGGTACTTCTGAGATGGCAGTGATATATCATTTGAATCCAGTTCCAGTCTGAGTACCGCTGGAACCAAAGTCTTTGTATGGTTAATATGTTCTGGGGAGCTATATGAGCAAAGGTGGCCTATACTTAGATTTGTACATGTTGAACATGGCAAATTACGGTCACATTTGGTCTTCTTTTTTCTGCAACTGTCACAACTTAATGCAAGTCTTCTCCTCTTCTGCTTGTGGCACATAATCCTAACTCTGTGATGAAATCCTTCCCAATCGCACTTATTCGAATATGCAGTATTGTTATTACCGTATAAACTGAGGCAGCTGCTCATACAGCTAAAACATACCAGAATTTGTACAATAAAGGCAGAAGTACCTTCAACTGTTCGTATAACTAACAATCTAGACAATTAACTAAATATACTTCTTCTATAACTTCCATATCGTCAAATAGAAGATCACCTAAATATCATCCCATCTGCTTCACCTTGTCTTCTCCACTGAGAGGCAAATGTACTGCTGTTTTCTAACTTGTATAGCCTCCATGCTTCTCTGATATGATTTGGATCAAGAGGTTTTATACTATCACCCTCGTACTGCAACTTAAAATCCTCTATTTCAGCCTGTTCTCCACGTTCTAGACTTTCTTTCATCCATTGCTTCTTTTTCTTTTTCATATCAATTGCCCACGTCAACTTTTCCTTGGCTTCACGTTCCTTTATTTCAAACGCTTTTGTTATTATTTCCCCTAAGAACAGTTTTGAAATACCGGCCAACACAACTGCAACATTTTGAGGTATAGAATGACCAAGAATACTATTGCATACTTTCTTAATTCCTGGCTTATTTACTCTCATTCTTCTGTATGCTTCAAAACGTTCCATTTGTTCCTCTGAAAAGTTTGCTATAAGAAGCCTCTTTTTCTCTTCTTCACTCAAGTCCCTGTCATACTTTACCTCTCTTAACTCTTTGTATCTTGCAACAAGTTCAGGATCATCAACATCAGATAAATCACTTATATCCTCAATGTCATCGTAAAATGTATCAGCATCCACTAGGTTGGCTTGCTCTTGCTCTTTAAGGGTGTCACCTTCTCGCTTTTTGTTGAAGTCAAAGTTAGACTTATAAAATACTCTCCATATCAAGTCTTCATCGTCGGAATCTAGTTCAATATCTTCATAAGTTTCGCTTATACTTTCTTCTAGTATATTTGACATCGCAAATTGATATATTAAGACCAAGACGGGTTGATTTATCAATTCTTCGAAATTGTTTTTTGCACGACCCAAAGAAGCATGTTTATAGTTCAGACCATCCTTTGAATTTGATTAAGCTCTTCAGACCAATCAGCTTTAGGTGATTCGATCAAATGTGTAATAATCATATGAACCTTTGTAACAAATTTCTCGGACCAACTGTTATTATATTTCGTATTATCCAATTGTTTTCTAATTCTGTTTAAAATTTGCAATACCTTGTGTCGAGTTTTTGCAAGTATCTCAATTTTTACGTTCTTCAGGTGGTTAGGAAATGTACCGTGCTTAAGCAAATATAGCTCTGGTTCTAGTAAATTGTCAACGATAGATTGCGCCACAAAAAAGGGCAAATCATTCGAATGGATTGATTCTAGTGTGTAAGAAAGATACGCAATTGGTTCTTCTAGGTCGACGAAAACTCTCACTTCAGAACTCAATGCAATGAAGAGGGTATAGGAAATTGCATTCCCGTTTTTGGGAATCTCCTTCATAAACCCATCAACCAATGGTATATTTGCTTTCTCTTTGAGGCTCTTCGATGCTAATAAAGTATCAACTTGAATTTGACTAGCCTCCAATAAATCAGGGAATTCAAAGCCTCGGTCACCAAACTTTACGACCACTGGTATTTTGACAGGAAAATCCAGCAAGAGCTCTCGAAGGATAAGGATCTCATTTGACTGTGGATAAAACAGATATGCGAGCAATCCGATTATTGCTGTAACAAGAATATATCGAATGGTTCCATAATTTCTCTCCATACCCAAAGTTTTCTGTTAATTTTATTTTAGCTACTCTTGTTTATATTATGTATAGAAGAGCGACTAGAAGTACTGCTAAATAATTTAGGAAACAAAAATTCAACCTAAGAAAAAGATAGGGCACATCTGATATCACGGTTAACACATTAGTAGACCATTCATTTCCTACCAAACTCCAGTTGTTATTCATTCCCTTACCTTGCGTGGGGTATTATCAAGTCACATGATATTCTCGAAAATTTCTAGATGCTCATCTTGAGAGAGGTATTGGTAAAAGTCAAAAGCTTCATAAATGTCTATTCCTTCTGTTAGTATTGAAAGAGGTTTAGACCCCAAAACCCAAGAGGAAACTTTTGTGCATTCAATTTATAACGAGATTGCCGGCCATTTTTCACAGACTCGTTACAAACCATGGCCAATCGTTGAAAGCTTTCTTCAAAGTCGTGAAGATTATTCCATTGGCCTCGATGTTGGATGTGGTAATGGAAAATACTTGGGAGTAAATAATAAGTTGTACATGATCGGTACAGACAGATCGGATGGGTTAATTTCCTGCGCCAAGGAGAACTCTAAGAATATGTTTAATTTAGGTGTTGCCGATGGGTTAAATTTGCCCCATCCAACCAACAGTTTTGATTTCGCCATTTCTATTGCTGTGATCCATCATTTTGCCACTGAACAAAGAAGAATTGAAGCAATTAGTCACATACTATCAAAATTAAAGACTGGTGGAGAACTTTTAATTTACTGCTGGGCCTTAGAACAAGAGAATTCTAGGAGAGGGTATAAAGAAGGCGATGATCAAGATATTTTAATCCCTTGGGTACTTCAGAAGAAGCAAGAAAAGAAACCAAAAGTCAACAAGAACAAAAATCGTAAAAGTAATCAATCAAACGCAGATGAGACTCAAGAATCAGGTTTGGAAGTCAATTCTGATAACAGTGAATCAAAGACAGCAGAACAAGTTGAGGAAACGAAACAGGATACTAAATACAGATATTACCACTTATACAAAAAAGGGGAATTGGTCGAAAATGCATTGAAAACTGGAAAATGTTCTATAGTCAAAGATGGTTATGAAAAGGATAATTGGTGGGTCATAATTAAGAAGTTGTAATGATTTATACTCAATAGGAAAATTCGTCTAATCACTGAAAATGCTTTCTATATTCGCGTAAATAATCAAAAAAAAAAAATAGTTAGAGCATATGTTGTCCCCTCAAGAGAAGAAAGATAAGATAATACGCTCAACAGATTTAGATGCGTTAACATGTCGACACAGTACGAACGAAAAGTCGTACTTTCTTCCTCCAGATCCTTTTATCAATGATCTTTTGTTGTCATATCAAAAGCATTTACAATATTGCTCCGGTTATACAAATCTATCTGCTGGGCGAGCCCTTCGATCCGCCTTGGGTGAAAGAAAATTACCATTGATCAATAAAGGTACTTATTTCCGGACTAGACTGATAGATTTGGTTGTTGATCAATTTATAAAAGAGTTTGGTCGGTGTCAAGTTATTTCGCTAGGAGGTGGAACTGATACTAGAGTATTCAAATTATTGGGACAAAGAAAAGACGTTGTCTACTTTGAAATTGATTTCCCAGAATCTGTGAAGATCAAGAAACTAGCTATTATGGAGAATCAAACTCTAAGTCGAATAATAGGCTGGGAAAATCCTCCACCTATCATGTTAAATTCAAAAGATGACTTTTCAAATCTTCTATCTGATATTCATACCGAAAAGTATCATTTGATTGGCTACGATTTGCGTAGTATAGATGATTCCAATCTGAATAAGCTTTTAACGGAATATTTTGATAAAACTATACCAACTCTAATTCTTAGTGAATGTGTGCTATGTTATATGACTCCAGAGGAAAATGAATCAATTATAAAGTTTTGGAAAGAAAAAAGCGATTCATTGGTTTCCTTCTTGATATATGAGCCACTTTCTCTCGGTGACGTCTTTGGTGATACAATGACGAAAAACCTACTGGGTAGAGGGATAAACTTGCCTACTTTTGATAAGTTTCCAACTTTGCGTTCGAAGATGGAGTTTTTATCCAAAAATTGTGGACTTAAGAATATAAGATTGACTAACTTGAGTGATGTCGCAGGTTATGGGCTGAAGACTAATATGGAAAAACCATGGGTTGATTCAGTAGAGTTAAGGAGGATCAATAGTTTGGAACTAATTGATGAAGTTGAAGAAATCAAACTCCTTCTTGAGCATTATTGTCTTTATTATAGCGAATTTAACAAGAATGGTGTCCACTTCCAGGGAATTGACACTTGGAACTGGCTCAAGTCATAATATCGTATTTTAGACAAAGAAGTATGTATTTAAAAGTAGCTTACAATTACTAGAAAATATACGAGATAGCGAGAGCTTTTCAAAGTCGGTCGAAACTACTTTATTTGTTCAATATTCCAGATTTATCACTTATTTTTATTATTTTAGTAAACCAAATCATTCATTAGGAAACTTGATACTGCACTGATTCAAATTACACATTTACATTTACATGAATTCATAATTTAAACATAACAAATCCGATATAGTGTAACGGCTAGCACGGTTCGCTTTCACCGAGCAGACCCGGGTTCAACTCCCGGTATCGGAGCTTTCTTTTTTTTATTTTGATTTTTACCAAAATAACTAACACTATATACAGCACAATAACTAGAAACCCACAGGTTTATCAGAATTAAGAGGCATTAAACTCAAAAACTTGTAAATCTTACCCATAGACTTCTCATCTTTATCTGTTAATCTTCTGTATGAGTCATAAATTTTCTCTTGTTTTTGATGATCATCCGCATTTTTCTTGATGAGCTGGTCAATTCTGTAACCGATTCCCATATTATGAAGCCAATCTCCTTGATCAATAGGGCCAAAAGAAGCCACAACATTTGATGTGACTGCCACAAGATTACCAAAGTCAACATCGATAGACAAATCAACTTCTCCAGGTTTTATAAATGGAGAAACAAACTTATGTTTATAAATTCCTCTAAGAGAGTTTTCTGGAACCAGATTTTCCAACCCATAATCAATGATCAACACGGAACCTAAGTTCTTTTCATTATTCAATAGTTGTGCCATCTTCATGACGTACAACTCAGCTTCGGAACACATTTCAATTCTTGTACCATTTTCCAAGTCTCTAAACCTCGAATTTAAGGTAGGAAGTATTGATGACGGGGTTTCTTTTGGTGATATTGTTAAGTGGAATTCTGTATCCAACAAGGCATCATTATCTTGGATGGGAACTTCCTCGGAACCTAGTAATTTAGGTTGGGTATTTACAACACTCGAAGTATGTTCAACCAAGAGCTCTCTCCAACCATTTTCTGTCTTCTCAAAACTTTTAATTGGCAAGGCATCAAAAAACTCATGAGCTACAACGTAGTTGGCTACGCCATCTGTATTTTGAATATCTTTTTCTGTATCAACCCATTTGATAGTATTGCCCCATTTAGTTGTCGAAATATTGAACGATTCTTCCGTTGTTTCAAAGGCATTTTCACTGCCACACAATAATTCCCATTGCTTTCTTCTCAAGACATGTGATGCTTCTATCATATTTATTTCAACTTTTAAATCCGTTACGCCTGCTCGAGCCGCAAATCTGTTGAAGACTTTCATAGAATCATGCATCAAAGTTCCCTTTCCTGGTCCAAACTCAACGAATTTTATCTTACGTGGACGCCCTTGATTAGTCCAAACTGTAAATAGCCACACTCCAATCATTTCTCCAAACACTGATGAAATCTCAGGCGAAGTAATAAAGTCACCATTGCTTATTTCTAATGGATCTCTTGTTGTGTAATATCCAAAATTTGGATGGGTCAAGCATTGTCTCATATACGCTGAAAGAGACATTGGTCCAGTGGTTTTAATGGTTTGAGTAAATAAATCCGTTAGATTGTTAATCTTTTTAGCACCTTGCTCATCTCTGCTTGGAAACTGAGCCATTTTACCCAAGTTCTCTCTGACATCATGCCCTCCTTTTATGCTACCTTCAAGTTTCTTGATTTGTTCTCTAATAGTCTTGGAAGCCTCTTCATATTCTTCTTTAGTAAACTTACCATAGTATAATCCTTGGTCATCAATTGGAGGCCCATCACTGACTGGTGCTTTCAATGAATCCGCCGCATCTTCGTTAGTATCTTGCTTGTGAACCCCGTTTGCTGATGAAAAAGTCGGTCTATATACAGAAAATTGGCGCCTTATAGTATGAAGGCCATTATTCTTATATAAAAAATATTTCAAGGGGTTTCGGCAGTTCTTGATCATGTCATGTAGTTTAGATTCTCGAGAATCGAGTGCAATTTGAAGGTTGTTTAAATCCTGCACACTATCGGTATCTTGGATACGAACTGTAAGCAGTTACACCCGTTGTCCGATAAATCCAGACTCGATACAGAATACTGGTCCAAATATTCCATTGCTAATACGCCGCCGCTTATAATTTACATTTAAATTCATTTGAACTTCAGTTTTACTTAAAGCCTCTTACTACAATGTAGATCTCACACTTGATTTTTTCAACAAAAAAATCCCAAGAACATGCAGCAACTTACTCTTAAATTTACTGGGCTACCGGCTCGTATATTTCCATACAAACTTGAAAAAAAAACTAATAGCCAAAAGAATAGAAATGAACAAAAAGAATCCTTGGTGGATGGTATTCACTTCAAGAAAAGTACTAATTGAAGTGAACCTTCATCCTTTTTTTTCTCTTTCGAGCTTGAATAGAAACTACTAAATCGAAATATCAACATTCATTAACGGTTCTTATGGCACACTTTTAGCATAATATACATTAGTCACAGTAAGAGAAGGCCCAGAAAATGGTCCTTTCAACTTATTATGAAAATGTATACTAGGCAAAAATGTACTTTTTGTGCAATAGAACGCAGGAAATGAACAATTGAAATTCGTAGATATTCAACCACTTAAGAGGGAAAATAAACCATCGAATCCATATTGATCTTTTCATTCTTTGGATCATCAGTGAGTGCTTTCTCGGAATCAACATACTTACTATTCTTAATGGAATAAGTCTTCATCAACTGAAAATTCAACTTCATGTAGAACTTACGGTTCACTGGATTCGAACTTTCCAAATAAACATAAGCCTTTTCGGAAATCTTATTGATGTACTCATTGATCACATGGTTGATCAAAATCTTGCCCAAACCTTTACCTCTCATCGATGGCAAAGTGGCAATATCACTCAAGTACCAAATATCAAATGTCTTCAAAGGTTCCTTCTTGATCAACTGATTAACCAAGACTTCATTCCGAACCTTCGTCAAAAATGGCAACTTCTTTTTGAGATTCGATCTGCAAGTTCCAAACATGGTTTTCATGTTATACTTGACGTATGAACGATGAATATTATCAACAAATCTTAAAGACTCATTTGCGAAATAGTCATCATTACTCATTTCTTCATCTGAATCAGATCCTGAAGAGGATTCAGTATCAACGTTTGCACCATAAATTTGGTTCCAAAGCGATACACCAAGGTAAGGGAATTTATGGGTTTTAATCCCCATATCTTCGAGGGTAGCCTCTTGCATTTTGTCTTTAATAACAAAAATCTTCCCGTTCAAACTGAGAATCTCATAAACACTGTATTCAAAATAAGCAAGCATCAAATCTAATTTCTTCTTTTTGTAGATACTTTTAGAAGTGTTAGACTTCTGGATACTAGCAGTATTCAAAATATAATTCATGAACGGGTCATCTTCAAAGGCAATTACCAAAGTTTTTGCAACTCTTTTATAATCTTTCAAGGTAGCCATCTCAATCGAAATATTCAATTCATTTGGAATCGAAAGAGACACCATGGAAGGAGTCACAGATGTTGGAAAGCTAGAGGATCTAGGTTTCTTTAAGTTGGCAGATTCAACGCTCCTTTTAACAGAGCTAACAGATCCATTCCGTTTCTTAATAGATTCGGTGGACGCAATTGTAGTGGTAGTGGTAGTGGAGGTAGTTGTAACAGTCAGTCTCAGGAGGTTATCGGAAAAGTTCGATTTACCAGAAAATGGAGCCGACGACGAAAGAGCGGCGGACTTTCCGTCTGGAATCAAAGCTTCACCGGAGATAACCAAGTTATCATTCAAGTTCAAACCCAACGTTGATGAAGACGAAGATACGGAGGACGATCTAGGCGTAAGTTGGGTTGGGTTCAAAATAACCCCCTGAGACTGAGGCAGTCGTGGTTTACCTTTAGGGGCTGAATCATGGCAATCTTCTGAAGTGAGAGCAAACATTTTTCATCAGTTAAATATATGTGGTGTCTTTAAAGCTGTTTTTTGATAATTGAAATTCAAATCCAAAATCGAAGTGGCGACAGGGAGGGGTATTTATAGATGAATTAGAGAACAAAATTCCTAATCTAGACGTCGGCGCGGGAGTGATAACAATGCGCTTCTTACTACTTTTGGCTGAGCGCGGCCGTCATGAATTAGAAATCTACCGAAAAAATGGGGTTTTGGGTTGCACTCCCTGGAATAGGGAGGGGAATTAGTTATAGAAAGTATCAAGTTAGTGGTTTTATTAATCTCAATGACCGATCACCGGAATTCCAGAATGAAGTAGCATAATATAGTTTGATCTCTACTACTAAACCAAGTGAGGAGTAGTAAGCGAATTAAGGAGTATTCTGGAACAACAGGAGATACGATTCGATATGGTACTTATGTGAAAGTGATGTGAATGATAATCGTAAACCACCCAATAACTATATATGAGTACTCATATAATACTTTTAGTACTATCTTCTCGATGCCTACGTAGGCAACAAAGCTACAATGTGTAACTGTTTTTTTTTTCTTTTTTTTTATTTTTTTTATTTCCAGTGAAGTTTGTTGCAATGGTAGAAATCAGCAAAAGGTATTGGAAATGTGTTGTAATAGGACGTGTTGATGTGTATTTAACTTGCAAATGCAAATTCCTAAGTTCAACGATATAAGACCGGCCTTGCTTGAATCAGTCAGTAGTTAGGTACAGGTTTGCTATTTTGAGAAGTCGTGCGTAGTCAATTTGAAAATTTGACACGCGTCGACTAGATCACGGTGAACAACAACTGAACCCTGTTGCAAGTGATTTCTCCAATAACTTATCCGATTATTATTTGCAAATATGAAGTTCCTTCTTGCGTTGTTGGCGTTGATTCAAGTTTCTCACGCTTTGCATTTCTATTTGAAAACAGGCGAAACTAGATGTTTCTTTGAAGAATTACAAGTCTCAACTTTGGTTGTTGGCAAGATCGATGCGTACGAGAGGAATGAACACAACGATCAATACTTTAAGCAACATGGATTAGGAGTCCAAATTACTGTTGATGTATGTAATTTTACACGAAGTATAATATGCTTTTCGGGTTGGTGTTGAAAGAAAGAACGATTCTCTGGTTTTCAAATCAACTGCTAAACCGAAACGTAGTTACTTTTTCAGTTCCAAGTTACTAACAATCCAGGAAACCTTTGACAACAACCACCGTGTTGTTAACCAAAAATCTGTCTCAAATGGCGATTTTACCTTCACTTCAGTCGACTCTGGTGAACACAAGTTCTGTTTGACTCCAGTTTATGATGACGGTAGATCCAACAAACAACACCGTATTTTCTTTGACATTGTTACTGGTGCTGCTCATGACTACGTTGACTCTAAGTCCACCAAGAAAGTCGATGCTTTGACCTTCCAAGTTCAACAGTTGAACAAGAAATTACAAGAGATTCACTATGAACAAGAAAACATGAGAGAAAGAGAAGCAATCTTTAGAAACCAATCTGAATCCACTAACGCGAGAGTTGTTAAGTGGACATTTATTCAATTGATTGTTTTGATCAGTACCTGTGTTTACCAATTACGTCATTTGAAGAGTTTCTTCGTTAAGCAAAAGATTGTTTAGTTCAATTTTAATATAGAAGAACCTTATCCGTTTATATTTTGCTACAATATTGTAAGTAGTATGTAAATATGTAAAATGACTGTTGTGATGCGAAAATAAATTTTACCTCGATTTGGCTCCATATTAAAGTGATCAAACATGTCGACTGAAGAATTATTGGCAAAGATACGTCAACTTGAAAAGGAGAATTCAAGACTTAAAAATGAGGTTCAACTTCTAAATTCTTCTGGAGAGCCACAGAAACATCAAGACAAATTCCCAGCGCTAGAAACCGGGCTTTGCTTAGATGAGTACAAGAGATATGGAAGACAAATGATAGTACCCCAATTTGGTTCCTTACCGGCACAGTTAAAGCTCAAACTGTCGAAAGTCTTGGTGGTTGGAGCAGGTGGGCTTGGATGTCCAGCTTTACTTTATTTATCTGCTGCTGGAATAGGTGAAATCGGAATAATCGATGATGACCTAGTTGATACCAGTAACTTGCACAGACAGGTGATTCACACAACTGAATTTGTGGGTATTCACAAATGTGAGTCTGCCAGGAGGTATATCTCGAAACTTAATCCTCATGTCATAGTTAAAACTTATCCTTTCAGAATGACGAACGAAAATGCCTTTGATATAATATCAAAATATGACTTGATCTTAGATTGTACAGATGCACCAGCCATTAGATATTTGATCAATGATGTATCTGTTTTATGTGGCAAGACCATTGTCAGTGGTTCTGGATTGAAAACTGAAGGCCAACTTTCTATCTTGAATTTTAACAACTACGGTCCTTGTTACAGGTGTTTTTATCCAACACCTCCTGCTGCAGAATCAGTAACTACCTGTTCAGATGGCGGGGTAATCGGTCCAGTTATTGGACTTGTTGGTGTTACGATGGCTGTCGAAACTATAAAAATATTGACTGGATATTATACAAAGGATAACTTCAAGCCATTCTTATCCATGTACTCAGCATATCCGCAGCAACAGATTAGAGTCTTCAAAATGAGAAGCAGAAAGACGGACTGTGCTGTATGCGGAGGAAATCCTCAAATATCAAAGGAATCCATCACTAATCACGAAATTGATTACGCTGCATTTTGTGGCAAAATCAATCCAAATACTTTGCAAGCCGAATTTAGATTGAATGTTCAAGAATTTAACAACATCTTGGAAAAGGCATCAAATCCACCATTGTTAATTGACGTGAGACCCAAGGAACAATATGAGATTGCCAGATTGAACAATTCAGTTAATGTTCAATGGGATCCAATATTCAAGAAGTTAGAAAATTTGGATAATTACCTTCCATCGGGATTTGATAAATCAACAGAACCAATCTATGTCATATGCCGTTTTGGTAATGATTCTCAACTAGCAGTACAAAAGTTGAATGAATTTGGCTTTGCAAAAGCCAAAGATATTATCGGTGGTCTTAATCGTTGGAGTGATGATATCGATCCAAGATTCCCAAAGTACTAAGTTTGAAATGATAATAAATGAATCAAGTAGCAAAATCTGGATCCAACCGTTCCACAATAATAATACCAGAGTTTGTTCCCGCAGTATAGACAGAACTACCAACAATATTCTCATTCCAATCCAAAGATGAAATCAACACACCTGGAGGACTAATTGGGAGTTGTGACGGAACTTCAGAGTTCAAAACTTCATAATCACTTATAAGCTTTAAAGCATCATTCTCTTGTTTTAATTTCCAAATCTTAAGTGGAACTAACAGCTTACTAGTTATTTTACCGCCGTTTAGTAATTTTCTAGCGTAGTTCAACAAAATAACATCCCCGTCCGAAGAACCAGTTAGATTCAAAGGATGACCGAGAATCTCAGATACCTTCGACACGGCAATAAATGCATCTATTTTTGTTAAGGTCGTTCCACTCTCATGAGGACCGCTCAAGTGGTTACAATATAATGTATCTTGACTGCTGAAAACATAAGTTTTGAGAGTGCTGTTATAAGAGGGTTTAATGTATGACTTCACTGTTGTCACTACATTCCCTTGAATGTAGTTCAGATATTCAAAGCAGTATGCATGGTATCCAGAAGAATTTGCAAGAACAACAAATTTTCCAGGTTCTGGTTCCGCTACCATTAACGATAGCATTGCACTTTGACTGAGTTGGATATTAAAAGATGGAATTTCTGGATTCGTTTCATCTTCTTGCAAGCCAACTTGATTAAAAGGAAGAATAAATTCTGCAATTGAACCATCTGTTAATCCCACAAGAATCTTTTCGTGACCAACAAAACTGTAGCAGGTGATATTTGGTGCTTCAGAACTATTGACATTTGCTGCACTATATGTAAATGAGGATTCGAGAAGCTGCAGGTATTTTGGGTGATTATTTTGTATCTTAAAGAGATGCAAATTGCCATCGGTGAAGTTTCCAACCAAACTACCAATAATTGAGTCATCGTCAATAATTTTAACTGGAAGCCAATTCAAATTGTTAGTTACACCGAAGGCAGATGTGTCATAGAATTTTTCTAGCTGTATGGTATTTTCCTTTGGATCAAATTTGAAGATCTCAATTGCCGATTTTATGGTTTTGATGGTGTTCTTTTTACTTTTGTAGAAAATACTAAGTTCAGGATGATTTATAGAATCATCAATTCCATTTGGGTTGTGGAATAAAGCGACTGCAAAATATTGGTATTGCTGATTTGTTGCGTCTACCCCTGGAATACTTAACCATTTTATCGAGGTTATTTGCCCACCAGCATTTATCACCCATGAATTTCTTGGTGACAAGTGTTTTAGAAAAGTTGGAGTTCCAAATTTCGTGTCTATTTGTGTTTCTTTGTTGTCCTTCACTGTAGCAAGAGATACTTGAAGATTGAATTTCTCTATAATTTGACTTTCATTAAATTCTTGGACTTTAAGATCTTTTAGCAAGCTTTCTTTTGAGCTTATCTCTCTTTGTGGTCTGATTTTCAAGTTCCCTTTGGATACTTCGGACTCAAGTTTCTTCTCCTCGATTATGAACATATTCTTTTCCCATGTATTCTTGTATGAGGTAATAATATCAAAATCCTCTCTATTCTGTCCATAGCTGTGCCGAAATCTGGCCCTAAATGTCAAATCACGCGGCTTGGGTGTTGTCATTACGTCTTTATTCGTTACAATTCGTTGTTTCCTGAAGATCTGAAGGTAATCGGGATTTGTTTACTGTAATTTTAAGTCCAAGACTGCACATATTTTATCTGCCTGAAATCTTTCCGATCCATCTAGCCTGCTGATATTTTGTTATTGTAATGAATAACGAAACCGAGACATTAGATGCTGATCAGAGTAAGAAGTCAACTGTTTCTACCAAAAAGAAACGTCTTTTAATTGAAGATGATTTTTTTTCATTATCATCTTTAGACTCCAAGAAGAAAAAACACAAGTCTAAAAAACCAAAAATCAAACCCATTCCTACTCATCCATTAGAGAATATAGATGTTGAACTTGAAGCGGTAAAAGATGATGACGTTAAAAAGGTTACCAAGGAAACAGATGTACCAAAGATCGAGAATTTGGAATCCAAACCCACTATCGAGCATCGTTCAGAAGGAACAATAACGCCTCCACCACAAGTAGACAGGAAAGCATTGATGTCTATGATAGAGGAACGAATTAAATTACAGGAAGTTACTGGAACAAATGATTGGTCATCTCCAAAGAATATAAGTGACAACGATGATGATGATGACGATATTGATTTTACCTATTTAAACAAACACAGAAGTGTATCTCAAGATGAAGACGTTCGATATGCGTTTACGAACGATGATGAAAGCAAGCGCAGATACATATTACAGGTTACCAATAAATTAGCGATACCTGCCAGCTATCCACCGGATTCTGTTACTAATTTTGGCATGAAAGGTACAAAGATGTTTGGAAGAATTTTAGAAGCTGTTGTTGATTATTACCGAAAATTATTTCTTAGTCACTTACCTCCACAACAACTAAGCACATATGATACTTCATCAACATCATTGGTATGGATTGAAGGTAAAATTGAATTGAAACCATTCTTCAAACCTAGTACTTTAAGAATACAACCACCAGAGACTTTCGATTCTCTAACAGACACCATTGATTCTATCGAACCCACGAGCATTACATGCATATTAATTCCAAAATCAAGGATAGATAATTTCTTGTCATATCCTGAATTCAAATCCAATTCCACGGTTTTACAAGATTCAGAGATGTTGGATGAAAAGTTTGAAGATACAGATGATGATTTAATCGTTATCGAGGAAAACATTTCTCAACCAGAGCCAACTCAAGTCATAGAATCCATAAGTGAGAAATCAAATGATGAATTTTTTGTTATTGGATTGAAAGGAAAGGATAACAAGAAGATCGAGGTTCTGGTCTCCCCAAGTACACAAATATTGAAACTCTTACTTCATTACATAGAGGCTAAAGGTATAGATCCGAAAGACGTCGATTTCAAGAAAGCAAAGTTGATATTTGACGATGAACAGTTAGATCTTAATTCGGTTGTTGGAGATACAGAGTTGGAAGAGGAGTTTGAGGTTCAAGTAATAATATAAACTCAATAAAATTTATTGAGTAACACTCCCCCGCTTCAAAGGATATTTAATGTACATATAAAAAACATTCAAATGTTAAGATAATACGATAATTAAAATGCATTGTTTTTCTATATCTATGTAAAGTTTTCCAAAAGTCCCTTTTTAAATCTTGCCCAACCACTCAATGATTTCAAGTATTCGATTTCTCTCAATTCGTCTTCGGTTTCATGGTATCTATCAGTCTCAAAATCCATGTCCTCGAACTTAACAAACTTATCCCTCTTGTATAACCACCAAATGATGTATGTGAATGGGAAAACAATTAATTCGAGGTAGTTTTGGAAGAAACTACTCGTGTCCCAAGGTGAAAATGAGGTCCATCCTTGAACCAAGATGATAAAGGCTCCAAAAATGACCACGAACCATGGACCATATGGGTACGTCCAGTTCTTGAAAAGTAACTCGTGTGTCTTGTTTTGGCGTTCCAATCCTCTTCTAAAACGAATACTTGTGACACCAATAACCCACCAACTGATCAAGTTTGAAAGACCAACAATACTTTGTAACCAAGACCACAAAGTACCGGCTCCAATAAATGATGAACCAAAGCATAAACCACCACATAACCAAGTAAACAAGACTGCGACATATGGGATCTTGAACCGGTTAACCCTAGTGAAAATCTTTGGGAAATAGCCTTGTGTACCCAAGTTAAAAGCAAGTCTAGAACCGGCAAATAATGCGTGATTACCGGCAGAAATAACCGAGGTCAAGACAACGGCATTCATGAAACTACCACCAGCCTTTGCTCCAACCATCTGGAACACAATAGTAAATGGAGAAGTAGCAACGTTTTTTGAGGATAAATTAGGGTAGTCATATGGAACGTTCATACCGATGAAGAAAGCGGTAAAAACGTAAAAAATCATGATTCTCCAAAAAACATTCTTGATAGTCTTCTTAATAGTAATGGTAGGGTGGGCTGTTTCACCAGCAGTCAATGTGATGGATTCGGTCCCACCATATGCAAAGGCGGCTGTGACGAACACATTAGCAAAACCTCTGAATCCGTTGACAAATGGTGCATCACCATAACTCCACCATTTGAACCCAATATACTCATGGGTATTATTGTGTCCAGCATTAACAACAATACTTATTATGAAGAAAATGATGATAGATAAAACCTTCAAAATGGCTAACAAATATTCAGCTTCACCATATAATCTGACATCTATCACATTCAAAAATAACAAGAATATCCAAAAGATAAGTGCGACCACATAGTATGGGAAATCTGTCCAGTATTTCATGATCAACTGAACAGCAGTCAAGTCACTAGCGACTGAACTTGCATCGTTGAACCAATAATTCACGAGAATGGCAAATCCCAAAGATTCACTACCAAATCTTTTAGCATATGTAGTGAAAGAACCAGAAACTGGGTATTGTACGGCCATTTCACCTAAACTCAACATGGTGAAGTACACTATCAACCCGATAATGGAGTAGCATAGTAATAATGAAAGTGGTCCACCAGTTGCAAGAGATTTTCCGGTACCCAAAAACAAACCTGTTCCTATCACACCAGCAATGGTGATCATATTGATTTGTCTTGCATTTAAAGCTCTTTTAAGGTTTTCATGTATCACTTCTCCTTCAAAGTTAGAACTGGAATCGTCACCAGTACGTTCCAAGTCCGAGGCAAAACTCGGTTTCTTTGAATCTTCAATCCCGTCTGCCATTAGTTTTTATAAAGCTTGAAGAATTAATATGATTAGTTGGTGTGAAAGTAAGGTAATATATAAGATAAACGTATAGAGATTAGATTAGTTAGAAAAATTGGCGAGTTTAAATATTTCATCATTAGTAAACTTTACTTGGTAAATGCAGAGATCTTTCGGAGTTTCGAAACGCCTTGCGTCAGTCAGCCACACAAAAGAAATAAAACCCTGAGACAAAATTGATTGACTGCGCTCATAAAATATAATTTATAAAAGATACCTACGCACTGCTATAACCTACCTTGAGTATAGATCATATCTGTCATTTCCTTTGATACTGTGGCTGAAAAGCTGTAAGCGAATGTAGGCGAACAACTGGTTTATTTCATTCTTCTCTTCGTGTCTTCTTCTGCAGCGGCGTTTCGAAAAATAGTTATCGTAATATCACGTGCCTTGTTCTTGTAGAAAAGAAGTGATCTGTTTACTAAGCAATTTAATACTTTGAAAATTATGTAAGGTTGTCTACTAATCCACACACCATGAGGGGTCACGTCACGTCAGAACAATTTACTTGAATGTTTATTATTGCCATCTAACTATGTACTCTTTTATTGTTCAAAAATTGCAACCTAAGGTATAATAAACCTTAATTTTTTAGACATGTCACACTGTGGCCGAAGTTGTTCCGAGATTAAATCTTTTCCCCTTATCTTCATTTCTATTGTGGCTCAAATTATCTGATCGATTTGTCTCAGAACAGTCTTTTCAGTCTAAAAAAAATACATCAGGACCGCAACCAAAAAAATTATTAAAATTATGTTTCAGAATTGTACAAGCATAATAATTTATAACAACTAAGTTTTGATTGTTTCCAAACTATAACCACAAGTCTTTTATTTTATTTAGTGCGTAGTTTATTACCTGTTTAATGGATGTTTGAGGTAGTAGTTATTTACTTTTATCATTGGTCTATAAAAAATTTACTATTTCATGCAAAAATTTTTGAATTTTGTCAAAATTTATGGATAATAAAATGTTAATATTCTTTCTTTCCTGTTTTAACTTAATAACAGTAATATTCTCCGCCACAATAACAAAGACACAATTGGTAGAGATCTACATTGTCCCTGAAATAGTCATATCCTCTGAGTCACTGCATTTTCCTACTACATCTACTAATCCAAGTGCGACAAATGAAAATAATTCAAATTTTGCAACCGAAATGCAAAATGTTCACAACCAGTTGAGATCAAACCATCAATCACAAAAACTAAAGTGGAATTCCACTTTGGTTGATTTTGCCGCAAAATATGCTGCTGAATATGATTGTTCCGGGAATTTAAAACATTCTGGAGGTCCATATGGCGAAAATCTAGCTATTGGATATTCAAACCAAGGATCAATAAATGCATGGTACGATGAAGGGAAAAATTACCTCTATGGAACTGAACTGGTTTATAATCACTTTACTCAAGTGGTTTGGAATAATACTAGTTCGTTGGGTTGCGCATACAAATATTGCAACCAAGTCTGGGGTACTTACGTTATATGTTCATATTCCCCTCCAGGAAATATTGTTGGTCAACTGGCAGAAAATGTCTTTCCTACTATATAACTTTTTACAATCTCACGTTATCGGCCAAGATCTTTTCTTCCAAATCAGCGTAATTTTCAAAGAAACTCTTGAACAAGTCCGTAAGCTTAACCACGTCATAAGTTCCTCCAGTTTCTCTAATTGAGTGCATCGACAACTGAGGATTACCCAAGTCCAATGTTCTAATACCCAACTTAGCAGCCAAGATTGGACCAATGGTAGAACCACAAGGTGAATCGTTTCTAACAACAAACAATTGTAATGGAACCTTGACCTTGTCTGCAACCTTCTTAATCAACACGATACCAGGAGAGTTGGTTGCATATCTTTGGTTGGCATTAATCTTGATCACTGGACCGGCGTTAACTTCTGGTCTATTCTTTCCTTCATAAGCTTCGCTGTAGTTTGGATGGACACCATGAGCCATGTCAGATGATAACAAGAACGATTTAGCCATTGTTTCGTGGAAAAAGTTAACTGATTCATTTCCTTCAAAGTTGATGGTAGTCAATCTGTGGATCACATCAGGCAAGAAAGTGGAGTCAGCACCTTGAGCAGAAACCGAACCGATTTCTTCGTGGTCAAAAAGAGAAATCAATTGAATACCTCTCTGTGTTGACAAGGTTTCAGCAGATTCAATTAAACCAACGGCGGCGGTGTAACAAGATGTTAAGTTATCCAATCTTGGGGAAAAGATAAATTCGTCATTCAAACCACCAATGGTAGACTTTTGATGGTCATACAACAAAAGTTCAAAGTCTTCAATTTGTTCGGGTTTGACGGCAAGTTCCTTTGCAATTAGCTCAATTAGCGACTTATTATGTCTCTTGATAACAGTTTGAACCGATTCGAATTGTTCAGGAGATAACTGCAATTCTGGATCATCAGCACAAGAATGGGCCTTAGCCTTCTTTTCCTCAATTTCATTCTTATCCAAGGCAGTCTGGCCAGCAATTGGTACCAATTTAGTTTCTTTGTTAAATTCAAATTTTGTGTTTACTTCTCTGTTCAAGTGAATTGCCAATGTGGGAATTCTCAACAAAGGTTTGTCAACCTTGAGGAGTTTAGGAACATACAATCCATTTTCATTCACATAGACTCTTCCAGCAATAGATAAGTCTCTATCAAACCAAGAATGGGCAATTAAACCACCATATTGTTCAACACCGACCTGAATGAACCCTTCGGAAGTCTTCTTGGAGATTGGTTTGATTCTCAAACAAGGAGAGTCAGTATGAGCACCAACAATAGAAATTCCAGATCCATTCTTGAATTGTTCACCCACAGTAAATCCAATTAATGATGAACCATTTCTTGTAACAAAGTACTTGCCTCCTTTCTTTACTAACTGGTTATTCCAGGTGTTTCTTTCTGCGATCTCAGTAAATCCAGCGGCAGTTAATTGACTCTTTACCGAGTTAACAGCATGATATGGTGTTGGAGAGGCGTTGACAAAATCAACAAACTCTTGAGCATAATGCAAAGCACGATCAGTCAGCATCTTAATGATATCAATAAAATGTTTGACATTGGTTCCCCATCATTATACGGCACCAAAAATGCAAAATATGTCAAATTCCTGTACACAGCCACTCTGATTATACAGGACAAAAAGATCCACGCTAAACCACATTAAGCTCTTGTTGTAACTTATCAGTTGAGAGATTTAACATGAAATATCAATATCTTCTACCGCTACTACCTATAGTCAATATTGTAAGTGCATTTCAATCGGTTCCTTTGATTATTGCATCTCATAAAGTTGTGCCTGGGTTGAAGAATGAACTTGCTCATGATAATACGTTTGCCCATGAAGTTGGCCCAGTGACAAATATGATCAAGAAACTTATTACTCAATGTTCTTCCGATGAATATGTTATTATCAACCAACCTGGTCTTACATATGAAGATTTAATTGTGAAAAGAAATGATGACTGGCCATTCATCAGGAAGTATTTGGCTCTTGCATCGACTACTATAGGATTCCCATGGCTTGATGATCCTTTGAATTTGGATTACCTCGAAAAGTATATCATTAGCAGTTGTGATGCTGAAACAATAAATGTGGTAAGAGATGACGAAAATGAAGTTGTTCCTTATTATGATACCAGAACAAGAGTTTTACGTATCAATCTTAGTCCATTACCCACAGATTTGGATGAAAGATATCATACAATCAGAGAACATGATGAATTAATTAGAAAAATTATTCGAAAGTTGCCATCACCACACTATACAATAATCCTTACCAGTGAGATAACCACTGAAGTTCACCCAGTACCACCAAATATCGTCAAATCGAGACCCGAAAACTTTGAACCGTTTTATGACATCATAGGAGATCCATCCAGAAAAGAAGAAATAGAAAGAAACCTTAACTTTCGTAAGGTAGAACCAGCTTGGATAGAAAACAGACATACCAACAAACGGTACATAAGAAACAAAAAGAAGGATGAAATTCATTTTTTTGATAATGAAGTATGGCAGAAACACGAAAAGATGGTTTCCACTATTGTGGTGATGATTGTATCTTTATTCGCTATGAATATTTGGAAATTCTTCAACCAAATAAAGCAAGCAATAAAAAACAAAACTCAGCCAGTTCTTGTGTCACATAAAGATGACTGATATAATATATGTATACAAAAAGAAGAAAAAGAGAGTCTAGCTCGCTCCCTTCATATCATTATAACCATTTATATAATTACTCGCAAGATAAATAACTATAAAAACACATTCGTTTGCTTTGCCCCACTATTTCTTTTTGGTCTCATTAACATTATCTTCATAATGATCATTAACTTCGCTATAGTCATCCTCGTAGTCACTAACCAAAACACTCGCATCAAAGTATAACGATGGATCCAATCCACCAGTATCTGCGGATCTAGCCACTCCTTCCAATAATATTTCACTCATGATTTTGCCTGTACCTGGTGCATTATTAATACCCCAGCATGAGTGCCCAGATGCAAGGAAGAGGTTTTCGACATTGGTTTCACCAATGAGTGGTCCACTCGATGAAGGAACATCTAACACTGGTAAGTAACATGCTTGTTTCTTTAATATACGACCTTTCCTCAAGTTAGGTGATATCTTTCCCACTTGCTTGAATAATTCGTCACACTTGGATTGAACAACTTTGACATCATCAGAGGTTTCAGGAACATCAACAGCAGAGTCACCCTCCCCACAAACATAAACTTCATCCTGTCTAGCATAAATTTCAGGAGATATGTAGGTATATGGTCCGGTTTTGAATTCGGTGAAAATTGCGTACGGAGACACTGTCTGGTCCTTGAATGGAGCAACAGTAATGGAATGTGCTCTCAAACCAGAAATAGGACAGTCTGGTAAGATCTTTGATGTCCATGGACCAACCGCCAACACGGTTTGTTCTGCATCTAAGTTGATGACGGTGTTCTTCAAGTTCTCGTCTGACTTCACACTAGTTGGAAGAAACGATACACCAGTGGCCTTTCCAGTTTCCATAGAAAAGTTGATCTCATTGACTTTACCAATGATTAATTCCAAGGCACCTTTACTATCCTCAACTGCTTTCTTTAAAAGAAAGTTGGTAAACTTATAAGGATGTACCTGTGCCGTGGTATCAGCACCCCCCAAAGTAGAGCAATTATTAATCAACGAGCTGGAAATCCAGTTTAAATCAGGTGGTAATTTGCTCTTCTTCTTAGAGGACCGGGAACGGGTTGCTCGTGATGTTTTCTTTGGAGGATCATCCGTGATAGAAGATGTGTTCCATTCTTTTTCGTTATTAGTTTTTCTCTTAGGTGATTCTTCGTTGTTGTCACCGGCACCATCTACTTCTTCTACCTCGTCTTCTTCGTCATCCTCGCTTCCTGAGTCATTGAGGTGACTGATATCGCCTTCTAGAGAAACGGTGGTGAGTCGTCTATAGCCCCACTCTTCTTCACCGTTGTATTCATCAGAGAGTTCTTGGTGTAACTGGAATGATAAGGGAACGATCTGTTGTGGGAAGGCCCAAAGTGCCAACAAGCCACCAGCCTTACCACTAGCGCCACCCGCCACTCTCTTACTTTCTATTATGGTGATGTGGTATTTTTCAGAATCAAACTTAGGATGTTTTACTAGATAGTAAGCAGTGCAGACTCCTATAATACCTGCACCGACGATGATAATGTGATGTTTGTTTTCATGTCTTCCTGACGGGGTGGAATTGAATTTGAGATAATCAGCCATAGTATCCTTCTTTATATTGGAAAAGGGAAGGTGAAAAAAATTAAAGATAGTAGCGAAAGGTAACGTGCAAATGGGTTTCCAATTCCACTTTAAGATGGATACAAATTTTGCAAGGAATAATCAGTAACGTTCTGGATTCACCCGGGGAAGTCGTATATTTAGGAAAGACCAATATATATTGCTTCGAAAATCATTCAATTTTTTTTTTTATTTTTGTTCGCAATAAATCAGCTGTTTTTTACTCACACCTCTCTGAACGTTACGAAAGGTACGGGATGGTCGCCGATAATAAATGCGGGACAGGATTGGCTCTGGAACAAAAAAAAGGATTCGGACAAGAAAAATAAAAAATCTCTTAAGTACTACAATACACAGAAGGAAAAGAGCCCGTCGTAGAACATCTGACTGCTTTAGTTTCGAGACATAACAGACCCTAATGGCGTCTTTATCGCGACAACTAAACTCTATTCCGAAATTCATGGACCCTACTTCTTGGAGAGATATTTTTTTTTCTTTCTCTCCCTTGTGACCAAAGAATAGAGGCGTTTTTCAGGGCCATAAATGCGCGCTTTACTGCGATAAATTTCAAAAGGTAATGTGAACATCTCTCCCCCAAACTGGCAGTGTATTTGGTTTGCTTGGAACCATAAATTATATGAAAAAACCCACTCCAAAATAATAAAATAATAATAATACTACTACTAATAATAAAAATAAAAAAATTGCAGGCTTCATCAAATCAGCTCATGAAAAGATATGATATTTAATTCAAACGAGTATTTTCTGTCTAATTTTCCTCACCTGTGGTTCTGCAAGTGTATTATCTCGCTATGAGATTAAATATGAGATTTATTTATTATCTCTGTTTCAATTGTAACTGGTTTCAATGCCTAAAAAATTCCTTATAATACACCTAATATACAAAGATATAAAAGTCCTCTACAAAAAGGAAATACTATGCTGCTTTTTTATATCCTTTTAGTTTTTTTTTTCTTTCTTTTCGTTGGTATTCTCAACCCTGAGCACACCATCCCATCTGAATAAAGAATTCGTAAATCTTCGATGCTTTATTGACATCGATCTTCAAGACCTGTCTCGCATCCTTCTTCTTCAAAAGTCCATTGTTCTTTAATGCCTCTTTCATCAACTGGTTCTTGATAGCAATGTACGGCTTAGGAAGAATTCTAAGCGTAGCACACAACTGTTTCTCTTCATTCGACAACAAATCAAAGTCAGCCGCATGTGAAATATCCAACGGCGCCCGGGCGTTCGTAGGAATCTTCGGCTTAAATTCTGGCTGTGGTGAATTCGCCAACGAATAAGGTTTCCGATGACCGTTGTTCAACGAAGAGTTTCCTCCAGCACCAGGTGACATGCCGTTATATGAAGGTGTGGCACTTTGGGAGTGTCTGGCACTCAATCCTCCGTTACCCATTCTCTGGTAATGTGCTTGTCTGATTAACTTATCTTTCTCATACTTTGCACCATCCTCTAACGTGGTGATACCGTTACGTCTCCAGTTCTGTAACTGTTGAATTCTGATCCGACACTTCAACTCAGTCAAAAAATCAGTCACAAACGAATTGAAATCCTCCGGAGTCATTATTCTGATGTATGCATTGATTTTCTTTAGCAAATCTTTTTCCTCCTTCGATTTTCTCTTGTCAGCACTGATATTCTTACGGTAATCCAAAAGGTTGTTAAGGATCATCACGCGTTTACGTTCGGCTCTGGTGGTAAGTCTGGAATTGTAGATGTCCAATATTGTGAGTTTTAACTCGATATCACCTGCCAGATCTTCGGGATCAAATATCATATCTTTGATCGAAACTTCAGCATCGTTTTCTGCTTCGTAGTCAAATTCCAATCTACCAGGCATATAACCCTGTATTTCGTGACATAAAGGTACCGAAGCCACAGGTTTGTTCTTGGGTGGAGGCAAAGGCAAGCCCTTTCTGTTTTCGAGACGTTTTTTACGTTGTTCCAAGAACCGAATCGGCGTGATATCGTTAAAATCTTTGTTCATTTCGGGTAATGGATAATCTTTAGACTCAAGGTATATTTTGAAGTAATGATCAGCTACTTCTTCCTTGGAACGATTGCCGATATGGTCAGCAATGTCCTGCCAATTACCCAAACCAAAGGTTTCACATCCTTGAATCAACAACAATTCTTCATCAGCACCCCATTCCAAGTCGAAAATGGGATAAGTGTTTTGCTCGATGATCTGGTAGTCATGCCAGGGTTTATGATCTCCGGTAGTTGAGCCACTGGCAAAACATGGCACACATAAGTCATAGTCAGTGCATATGGCACACTGGACACGTATTCTATTGGTACAGTCTGTAGAACATACGTCACAGTGGAACAACTTCCCTTTCGAGTCCATGCGGGTATTTTTTTTCCTGTCAGCCGGGGTCGGTGGATAATAAGGTGTACTATGTTTTTCTTTTTTGAAACAAAAAAATGCAAAAGAGGGGCGTGATTATCAATCAAGTAGCTGAGTTTCTGTGCCTGGGTAGCAATTAATCAATCAAAAATCAAGTATCTCTATCTTAGGCAATGATACCAAGACCCAAAAAACAATACCCAGAATCCTCCCACTTGGTTATATTGGTAGGTTAAAAAAAAGAGCTAGTATGTGTAGTGTCTGTGCAAGCTTTTTTTTCTTTCTAACTATTAATGTCGGCGAGCTTGGTCGTGTATATTTGCCCGCCGGCGTTCTTACGTAATTCCGGACCAAAAAAAAAAACAACATTTTGTTTAATCTACAGGCATACTTCTAATTTAGCATTTTTTTTTTAGACCTTGACAGATATTAATATGATTAAAGTTTAATTCTACCAATTAGTAATGTTCTTCTCGGCTTCTCCAAAGACAGAATTGCCTCCGTTATCCTGACTGGCTACAAAATCGGCCCAGTTCTCAAAACGTTCGACTTTACCAGTCGAATCATCGAAATATTCGGGCAATTGGTCCTGCAAGAACTTTCTACAATAAGAATCAATAAGCTCAAACTCTAATAAGAACGCATCATGTCCTTCTGGTGAATCAAGCTTCTTCAAAGTCACGTTAGGAATGTTTTCACCTAACAATTGTTGCTCACCATACGTAAACAACCCGTCAGATTGAATACCAATCACCAAGTGTTCATGCTTCAAAGTCTTCAAAAAGTCTGGCAACGGATCTTCAACCACATTCTCCGTATCAACTCTGTGTCTCGTAATATCATGTGTATCCATCTTTCTGGTGATAGATATATAACAGTTTGCATCGAAACGATTAATGAACTTGGTACCTTGGTATCTCAAGTACGATTGTGCCGTGAAATAAGTCTGAGGCTTTGGAGTCTGGCTGCTGCTGCTGGTTCTGTTCAACGAGGCTCTTGAACCATCATTATGCAACAACCAATGCTCTTCATCTTTCGTACGTGGATACCTAATACCCTGTTTCTCTTCCTGAACCAGAATATCTTCATCAGTGACTGGAGTCGGAGGTCTGGCATTGGGTAACTTTCTACCAAATCTTTCTTCAAATGAGTTCCGTGATCTGTAAGTCAACAATGCAGCCATTCTGGCAGCGCTTAGTCCAGAATCAGGTTTCTTATCGAGTTCGTAATAGTAACCATCATTGTAGTCAGGATCACTAAAGATACATTGTCTCTGGGTTTCGTTCCAGGAAATACACCACGCAGAAGCTCTAGCAGAAGTTGCAAGAGCAATAACTGATCTAACATACGAAGTGTTGTTATATTGAGACGAATATTCCAACGCAATCATGCCTCCCATGGAACCACCAATGACACAGGCAATGGACTTGACTCCCAAGGAATCCAAAATCAATTTCTGAATTCCAAGGTCATCTTTGGTGGTAACTAACGGGAAAGATGGTCCATAAGCCTTACCAGTGGACTTATCAATGGAAACAGGAGAGCAGGAACCATAAGGGGATCCAAGAAAATTGATACAGATAATGAAAAATCTCGATGGATCAAAAGTTTTGTCGGTGCCCAATAATGGGCCCCACCAGTCCTGGACATCGGAAGAACCAGTCAAGGCATGGCAAATAAGAAAAGTGTTGTCGGCATCCTTGTTCAATCTTCCCCAGGTTTTGTATGCCACGGGAAAATTCTTCAAGGTCTCGCCACATTCTAAGGTGTATGATGGAATTTCAACAATCGTCTGCCCTGGAACCATACGGGCATACGGATTGGATTTGTTCTGTTCCTCCGTGATATCTTTATAGATTGGATTGGAAGTTGTTGTCATTGTTTTTATTAGCTTGGGTAGTTTAGAATTTCGTGCTAATATAATACCAAATGCTTGCAAGTACTGAACATTGATCAGCTATTAAATAAGTAGTAAGTATATTTTTTAAAATGGTGGAGTCGCAGCCAAAACTGTGGATGGAGTCTTCAGTTAGATATGGAGATTTAGAAAGAAACTGCAGGGGTTCTTTGCACTTTAGAAATAGGTGGGAAATTTCAGGGCAAAAGTTTTCAAGGTCTTAAGATCAAAAAGGAATATAGAAAAGAATTGAGCACGTTGCTTAGATTTCTCGCCCTACTAGGTTACGGTTGAAGTTCTGAGTCAGAGAAATTGGCACCTTTCACGTGAATAGATAACACCCAACTCGGCCCTCTGCCGAATTAGGAAGGTTTTTGCAGTCATTGCGAAAATCTAAAAATCAAATACGAATACGCATACGCATACGCATACGCATACTCAGGCATTTCTTTGGCAAAAGCTGTTCATAATTCATAATATAATAACTCATATAAATAATCATATACATAATGATAGATATGTATATGGCAGTGCAAATTTTAATACACAGTTTCTTTTCTCTCTCTCATACACACACATTCTACCCTACTGATTGCAGCAATGCAGCGGCAGATCTTCAAGCAGCAAGATCTTCTTCATCATCATCCTTGTGTGGGGTAACCAGATCCTTCTTACCTGTAGTATGCTCAAGAGCCTCACCAAATTTTGCAACTCCGTTAGCAACTTCATTCATTTCATCTTCTTCATTCATTTCATCTTTTTCTTTCATGTCATCTTCTTCATTTTCTTCGTCATCGTCTTCATCGTCTTCATCGTCTTCATCATCTTCATCGTCTTCATCATCGTCTTCATCATCATCATCATCATCATCATCGTCATCATCTTCATCCTCCTCATAAACAACCGGCGTTTGAGCACCAGATGACCTCATACTTGATCTGCTAAGTTCATTATGTTTTTGTTTCGACCATATAAGGTTTCTGGCATATTCCAACTCTGAATAAATAGTTTCGATCGCAGACATAACCCCGTTTTCCTTCTTGATCCGTTCACTAAGCTTGGAAGCCTTTTCAATCAACTTTGGATCGTCAGTTACAGCCTTTAATGCTTTACTCAACGATTTAGCGTTCAACTTCTTTAAACCAATGCCAACTCCAATATCCTCAACCCTTGTAGCATAGAAAAATTGATCTCCAAAGAACGGTTTGATAACGGTGGGTAACCCAGCTCTCAATGTTGCACCAGTCGTCCCAGAACCACCGTGATGCACTGCTGCATCGATCCTTGGAAATAACCAGTCATGAGGGATAGCTCCCGAGTTGTATACCTCCTTTGGTAACTCAACTTCAACTTTCAGCTCCTCACTCTTGTTTCCTCTATCCGACCAACCCTTGTTGAGAATACAACGCACATCGGCATCAAGAACAGCATCCACAACAGCCTCAGTCAACTTCTTCGCATCACTAACAACAATTGAACCAAAACCTATGTAGACAATCCTCTTACCATCTTCTCGTGCTTTGTCCATAAAGTCAATTAACTCCTTAGGTGGATCATAATCATCTGCACCACCTTCATCCAAGAACCAATACCCCGTAACTTTCACCCAATCAGGGAAATCAACTGAGGGAGGAAAGATATTAGGTGATATGTTGTACATGAACGGAATCTTTGTTTGTTGCAACCGATTCAAATTAGTTCTAGGCAAGTCCAAGTCTTCAACTCTCCACTTATTAATTTGACCTGAAATCCCTTTCCAAAAGACTGTCTCAAACATAACATGAGTAAGGTAGTTGTAAGAGCCTCCTCTCTTTTGATCTGGCACAATAAAGGCATGTGGATAGGCTCTAGTTCTGGTCCAAGGCATCGTAAAGGCTCTCATATAAGGTATACCTAATGCTTCAGCTATGTGAACTCCACCCATTGCAGACGGACTCTCAATCAAAAGATCAGCACCCTGGCATGCCTCCCAACTCGTTTTTAATAATTCAGTAATCCATCCTCTAAATTTGGCACCGGCTTCCTTTAAGAATGAAACAGAAATAGATCCGTGGGTAACCATTAGAGACATCAATTCAGCAGGATCTCCGGCAATCTCCTTGAAACCAATACCATACTTGGTAACCCAGGATTTGAATTCACCATGACTTGCAATCGTCACATTATGACCTTCGTTAATTAATCCCTTACCTAAAGCAATGTATGGCTGGACATCGCCTCTAGATCCAATCGTGAGAAGAACAATATTGAACGAATTTGTTGGTTTAACTTCTGTCTTGTAGAAGGGAGAGTCTTCTAAAATTATCGGAATATCCAAACCTGCAGCCGCATTGATTTTATCTTCAAACATTTTCACTCTGGCTGTTTCCACCTTATGAGTTGCAAGTTCCAAATCTTTGTCATTGTAAAGGGAGGTCGAATTGTCATTCGTTGAAGAAACAGAGATTCTGGACTTAAGAACCTCAGCGTGGTAATCGTCACCCGATTCGAACGACTTAGCCACAAAACTATCACCGTGTATATTCTTGAGTAGAGTAAGCATCAGTTGCAAGCAATCATCTCTTGCCTGCTGAGAACCAAACTCAAAAAGTATCTCATCATGGTCTCGGTTAACGATAACCAACCCAGAATATGTAATGTTTAATCCTTTTTCCTTGTAACAGTAATCGACATCAACCAATGGCAAAATCATTTTAGTCGAGACTCCCGGTAGTAAACTTCTGAAACACAAGTCCTCATTTCCAAGATAGATTTTACCATAAATAGGTAAAGTCTTCAGCAAATGAGCATAATAACTGGATACCAAATGCTTCTGATCATTAAAGGAAAAATGTTCTTGAAAGTTGGCTTGCGATACTTCTCTTGTCTTTCTGTCTTTGACATAGCCAGGATTTTGCTTATTTTCTTCAGAATAATGGGTGAATCCAGGCGAGAACAAATTGACTCCAGTAGATAAGTTTTTAATACTTTTTGTGATTGTTTTGATTTTGTTTTCCTTCTTCTTTTCAACTGTATACTCAGCAGGATCACTCAAGTTCCAGGCACCACTGTACGATTCGGGGTGCTCTTGAATCAATTGAGATGTAAGAGATAAGGCATTGGCTTCGTTTTCGTTTTCCTCAATCTGTTTATTCTCGTCATACCTCTCTTCGGCTTTCTCATAATCTCTTCTGTATGTATCGAATGATATTTGTAAACTCTTTAAACCTGCAACGGAAAGAGGTCTAGGAAAATTAATGCTGTTTGTTGGCGAACCAACTATACTTTCACTAGGTTTCCCCGAAAACGAGTGTGAGGCAGTGACTGGTTGCGGAACTTCAAGAGATTTCTTTCCCGTGAACATCTTTGTTGGATTAGATATACTGCGACCTAACCTTTTGAGTTTAGAAGAGGGAGAAGGCGATAGGTTTCGCGGAAGGTCAAATGACAGATGATAACACAGTTCCGATTCAGGAGATGTAGGAGGATTCTGGCTATAGCTTAGAACTCTCTCCACAATGGGATTAGACTTGTGCATCGATTTGATAGTTGAAAAACTTCTCGGAACAGTTGATGGAACATTAACAGAGGCCCTAGAGTCTCTTCTGACAGCTTGCTTTGCTCTAGTAAATATACTTGGCTTGTAGAGAGATGATGCACTTTGTGACCGACGTCTTTGATCATTCCCTTCAACAATCTTGGTAAATGTATTAAAGAAATCTTCAGAATTTGAGAAGAACAAAAAGTAGATTTCGTCTAAAGGATAATTAACTTCTATTTCCTGATTGCTCTTCTTTGATAATTTCTTTTTGATTTTGGCCTTTGTAATCAGACTCTCTTCCTCAGCGTCATTTTTCACATATTTGAAACTAATACATTGAGGAATTAAACGCTTTTCTTCTTCATTTTGTGGGGAATCAACTCCGTCGTCAGAAAAGAGATCTTTTTTGCTGTAATCCACAACATTATCAATCGGGATCTTAATCAAGACTTCATTAGCTGCATTTGAACTTTGTAAGAGAAAAATGGCCTTTGTGATATTATTGCACCATTGTCTTGCCGAGTACAAGTTGTCTGTATGGAACCGGTAGGTTTTCTTTTTGGTTGTTAATTTAAACCAGGCACCACTTTTAATTGCTTCTTCATCCTCAGCTAATTCAACTCCATGCAATGTCAGCTCAAAATCCGTATCCACAGAATCACTAGAGTTTTGACGTGAAAGACGAGGAGAAGTTAAGTTATCGTTGGAGCTTCGACGACTGGCAATCCTTGGTGACAAGCAATCTTTTTCCTTTTCCTTTTCCTTTTCCTTTTCCTTGTCAAGAACTTCTGCTTTCACACAAGATTTCAAGTCGATGATTATAGAAGGGAAGTATAAATCAGTCGATGAGGTATAGATACTTAAAGTCTCTGCTCTCAAAATAGCCCAGTAGCGATGTGTTATGACGGTTGTAAACATTGATTCACCATACTTTGCACTTTTCAAACCCAAGGAACCAGCCTGGATTACTGCATTAGAATCATCTGTGTTCGAAAATTCAGACAGGGCCTGATGTCTCTTTGGGAGGAAAGCAAAAAAGAGAAGACACTCTCGAGTGAGATACAAATGTCCCTGTAATAAAACATCCGAGACTAACCATACATGGTAGTTTGAATAAAAGTAATCGTCATCATTCAACGAGTAAACCCGTTTCAATTTATCAGCAATCTTAAGATTGAGTTGTTTTTTGCGGTCTAAAAGTTCATTTGCTGCTTGTTGACCCTTCTCTTCAACCGTCCTCGCAAATAAACTATCCTCTTTAGTGTGTGGATTCAAGTTTTCAATTATGGATTTTTCAAATGGGGTTCTCTGGTGTCCTGAGGAAATACTACTCAATGATTTCCGTGTTCTGAGAGATTCTTTACGTAATGTACTTTCGTTTTCCAACTCTTTATTATAGAAATCTTGAAGATTGTAGTCACCGGTGAAGTTATGGATAAAATTGTCAACATTTTGATCCAACCCGAGACTAATATTATTATCACTAGGAATTGAATCATCATGTTCCATTTGAGCACTTTCCAGCGAATCTAGAGGGTCAATTTCCGATGAGTCTTCCGACTTTACGTCCTCTGGAGCGGGTTTTGGACTTACAGGTGTACTAACTTCAGATTTCTTCCTTGTTGGAGATGAATGTGGTTCAATATTGGGTCTTGGGGCTTCGATTTTAACTTTACTTGTTGGAGAAGTGTCACCTTCGATATCTGCAGTGAGCTTTTCCACATCAGACTTCAATATTGTAGATAAAGCACCAACTCCAGAGTATACGGATGCTGTGGTAAAGAGATTGAGAAAGTAATTCGACGGTCGAGTTTCACCAACTGCAGTTGCAGCATCAATATCTTCGTCAGGCGATGAAGGGAGGGTCAGATCTTTATCGATGGTAAAATAGCTATCGCCTTTATTATTTGGGGAATTAGGTGAGCCTACCAAATGCATTGGTGACATGATGGCGTTGGCAATTTTGGAGTAAATCGAAGTTTCAGTTTCTTCTGGTGCATATCCTCTCATGAAAGCGGGAGGCGTTTTATCACCACCATCTTCTTCGTCTGGGGTAGTAAGCATTTTGTTTTTGTAATAAATAAATGTTGCAAGGGAATTGAGATTAAATAAGTGATTGAATACTAAAGGTTGAAATAAACTTATGAAAAAGTTACAAATGGATGTCAAGGCAAGCAACCCAATTATAAAGAGTCCACATACAAACTAATCTACAGCAGCAAGTCACTCAGAAATTTCAGCTTTAATGCGCGAAGAGGCGGTAAAGTTTGAGACGTCACACTGCGGAGTAAACGGATGAAATGCTACAAAGAACGTATATGTATGTATCTGTGTATAAGAGATAAAATAATCATTAAAAATATAATCCACATCAGAGGTCGAGATTCCTTATCACCCATCAGATAGATGCCCGTAAGTTTGTTGCCCGATCCCGGTTTACCTTTTTGGGTTACTCTTGACATGGCCATAATTACCGTTTCGCGGTCTGCTTGCATGTGAAAAAAAATACCCTGTCTCGACTCCACTTTCCCAAGTAACGAAACATAGTCACACCGTTCCCCCCTCCAATCTAAACAAAAATTCTTGCTATGTCGTAAAACCAAGGGGTTTTACCATTTTTAGGTACCAGCGCCATTTATTCTAGCCAATGATTACTTTTATGTCATGGTTGCGAGTTACTTCGGCTATATATTATGCGGTACGGATAAAATCACTTGCGCAAATTATACCGTACCTTTTCACTACTATAATCTTTTTTTACACTCACAGTGAGCTAATGTCATTAATGAGTAACAACTCGTAATTTGTATAAACTACAAGAAACCTGATCTCATAAACTGGCAAGCGATCATCTTGAAATGCTAATTTATACCTCAACACCTGTTTTAGGTCAATTTTGTCCTCTCGACTAGAAAACACCAGATTTTTTTTATTTTATTTTATTTTATTTACTGTATTTTTGGCCATAAAGAAATCTTTTTCAGAATTTGGGGATATTATTACGAAATCATAAAACAATTTAACGTGATCGATAACCGACAATAGTAAATCCTTTGACATATTCCATTTTTTCTAAATTTCTCACACAACACACTACTTCTTTTAGAAATAGTGTTTTTTTTTGGAAGTCAAATTTCATTACGATTTAATTCTAATCTGGTTTTATTCATTCTATATTTATCTCATAAGTCATCAATTCTATAGACATACTTTGAAGAAAACATAACAACCATCCAAAGTTAGATAACGTATGCTGTAAAATGTACCAAGCATCATCGTGAAAATTAAACGAATGTTGTTATGATAAAATCCAAAGTAGTTTGACTGATTTGGGTAATATTCACAAGGTATAATTTTTTATAATTTTTGTTTGGTTTCCAAACTAATAGTCAGTTTTATTCTAAGTTATTGTTCTTCAACAACTTATTCAATTCACTGGATGGATCGTTGTACAATACAGACCATTCCCCATCTTCAACTATTTTCCCGTGCTTATTTAAAACCACAACTCTTTCACTATTCTTGATAGTAGATAAACGGTGGGCAATTGAAACCAATGTGATCCCCTTTTCCTTGTTTAATTGCTTGAGATTTCTCATAACAATCTCTTCACTAATTGAGTCCAAAGCCGACGTAGCTTCGTCCAATATGATTAACATTGGTTTCCTGATCAACGTTCTGGCCAATGATATCCTTTGTTTTTGCCCTCCACTCAATTGCGTACTGTTTGACGGACCAATAACAGTATCCAAGCCATGTGGTAGTTGATTAATAAAAATATGACTATTACTTAATCTCACAGCCTGTTCAATATCAGCTTCAGTGGCATCAGCATTGCCAAACAAGATATTTTCACGAATTGTTCCACTGAACAACAAAGGTTGCTGCTCCACATACCCAACCTTTGATCTGTAGTAATTTAAGTTCATGTCTTTGATGTCATGTCCATTAACAATCACTCTACCTTCGTTTGGGTCGTAGAACCGCATCAACAATTGAGAAAGCGTAGATTTACCACTACCAGAAGGACCAACAAAACAGACATTTTCACCATTATTAATGGTTAAATCGAAATTTTCCAAGATACTTGATTCTGGTCTCGAAGGATAAGTGAAATTGATATTTTCAAATTTGATATCTCCATGAATGTTTTCAACTTTCTTTCCTACCGTAGTAGAAATAGTAGGCTTCAGGTCTGACAATTCAAAAATTCTTTCAGATGCACCAATTCCTTTCATCAACTCAGTGTAGAAGTTACCAAGCCCAAACACTGAAGAGCCTGTGTAAACTGCATACATCATGAATCCCGATAAGTCACCGATTGTCATCTCACCTTGACTAATAAGTCTGGTACCCACGAGCAAAAGTCCAATCATGGTCATATTACCCAAGAAACCATTACCTCCGTAGTAGATTCCGCTCAACACCCCTTCTTTCATCGAAGTGTTGTAAATGTTTCTGACTTCATTGTTGTAGTCATGGACCACTAATCTTTGGTTGGAGAAACTTTGAATAGTTTTCAATCCGTTCAATTTTTCCTCGGTAACCTTTGTCAAGCCACCCAAGTTTTCCTGGATTTGTTTGGACAAAGCTTTGATTTTTCGACCGTAGAAAAATGACATCACCACCAATGGTGGGAACATCATACTCATGCAGAGGGTGAGTTTCCAGGAAACAAACCACATCATGGAAAGGCCCACCAATCCACTGATGGAAGCTCTGGCACCGTCACTGATATTTCCACTCAAGGTTTTGGCGATGATTTGTGTGTCGCTCGAGATTCTTGAGATCAAGTCTCCTGTCTTCATACCACTCTTGGTGGGACCAACGTCAAAGAAATAGGAGTCCTGGGATAAAATCTTCAGGAAAAGACGTGATCTCAATCGGGCAACAATTCTTTCACCAGTCAATCTTAAAAAGTACAATCTTCCAAAATTTGCTAATGCTCCAAAAGTGAACAATGTGGCTAAAGACATGTAGAATTTTACCGGTTCCAATCCCATGATTAACCGATCTTCAATTCCTTGTTCTGTATCGGATGGTGCATGCACGGTATCAATAATTTTTCCTATAAAGAGCGGTAAACTCATGGAAGTGCCCGAAGTTATCACCAAACATAGAAGAGCAATAACAAGGACTTTGTAATCGGGTCTTGCAAGTTGTGCTAATCTTTTGATATCGTTTCGTTGAATTCCTGGTGTCTTTTTAGTGGATATTTCAGGGTCTGTTTTGGGTATATCTACCGTTCCACTTACAGTGGAATTGGATTCAATTTTAGTTCCAGAAACAATATTTTCTTCCAAGCTGGAGTTGGAGTTGGAAGGGGAGTTGATTGTCCGAGTTGGTCCCGTAGAATAGAACTTGAAGTTGGGAGCGACAAACCGTGAACGGAGGAAAGCTGGCGGTTGATAAAATGGACGTGGTCTGAAACTCCTCAAGGCAATTTGTGTAGCCTTGAATACCCCACAAATCCCTCTAGTTTGCACTATGGGAAACATTGCCGCTCGCTAATGTGAACCGTATCCTGTGTCTGTAGTACGTTGCCGGCTCGAATTGATGTCGCTTACTATATGGTTATGTACAGGAATCTGTCAACACTCTTTTCTAGTTGCCGTCGTATCACTTGATGTGTCAACTGACTAAATACTCAACTGACCAGAATTATTCCTCTACATTTAAAACTAAAATGATGAATTCCAGATTTGATGTTCATCACAAATACATATTGAAATTTGGAGTCAAAAGTATTCATAAATAACGTAAATTATGTTTTAAAAAAAAATTGTTTTTTTTTTAACAATTATCACCATCATTAGCAATCAAGCTTCGAATAAGAAACAGTATTCTAAATTTCAATATTCTTTTTTTATTTTCTATTTCTATTTCTATTTAGTTCTTCTATTCACAAACTACCAAACCTTCCACTTGCCCGTATCGTCCCTTTTAAGTTCACTAGTTTCAAAGTAATGGTAGTTTGTCTTGATGGAAATAGCTCCAGGTATGTTTTCTGGAGTCACCACCCGCAACTTCACATATGTATTATCGGGAATATCTCTCACAGCCCGCGAAAAGCTTGCAAGATCATCAATTTGCTCATCGTTAACATGAGTAATGTAAGTGTTCTTGAGCACACCCGCCTGCGTAGCTGGTCCACCTGGATGCTTGCCAGTAATATAAACTTCTGATGGAAGCTTATTGGTGGTTACACCACGGGCAGATAAGTGTGGTGCTTGAACAAAGAACCCTGACCAATAGATGATATGTGAAGTGTTGATCGAATTGGTTTCTCTGGTTGGAACCGTAATGTCGAGCTCTTTCTTTTGACGGATAATCTTGAAGTTCAATGACTCACGGTCATACATCCCGTTCAAATCCCGCATATTCTTCACAAGAACCCCATCCATAGTCAACACAATATCACCAGGCTTCAAAGGAGTAGCCACCTCGTTCAACTTGGGTGCGGCCACCAGCGACACCTGCAACATTTGAACCGAATCCGTCGACTCCTCTTCATACCGCTTGATCCATTCTTCAGGCACACCCCGTGCACGACTATCCCAGATCGAATTGTGAACGAAAACCGCATCCAACATGCGCAAGTTCGTAGGAACTTGGTTCTGCTTCAATTGATCAAGCACCAGCAAAACATCAGACACATCCAATCCCATTTTGAACGCAATAAGATCGCCACGCTCACGGTCTATTCTCCACATGTGCGACAACCAGAAAGCTCGCACTGTACCATCATCATCAGCAAGTACACCGGTTGTACATTCTTGACACAAAGCATCGTCCGACACAACTCTCTCCACGTTAAAAGCACGGTACCGTGGTTCCTCGCGGTCAAGAGAGATACTGCAAGCCTGAATTCCACTCACTTGTATTTCCCCCGACACAAGACGATAGGGCAACTTGTAACCGAGAAAATTAACTTTATCTCCCCGGTTGAGAGGCACGTTGCTGAACTTTGGTGTTCTTACGTCGGCCAAAACCAAGCTCGGGTCATACTTCACAATCGCATAGTTCTCATTAGGATGAAGGAATACAACATGACCAGGAATCTGAATTGATTCAACAAACACCACAGAAATATCAATGATATCGTATGGAACAAACATTCTCGACACCAAAATGTATCCGTTGGTGGCATCGATAACCACCCCGTTTGCAATATGGGTTGCTGGAGGGCACAAATCCACCGAAACCGGCATCATTGCACGAATTTCCACAAGCGAATGCGTTAGTTGAGCAAATCCACGTTTGCTCTCATCTGTTGTAGGGAGATCCAAGATCTTTGCTTCGCGTGGCTCAGGTACGTACTCAGCGACTTCTTCACTTCCAAGATCTGTAAAGTCCCATAAACCGGTAGTATCGTTTCTCACTGCCATCCTAAAACTCGTACGCCAGTGTCTTTCAATGTGGATGACCTTTACTTTCTCACACATGTCGCTGACAAGGGTGTAGGTGACAGGAATGTGTTTGCGGTCTGGAATTGTCTTCATAACGGCAACAAACGCATCCAAATCAGGCGTGGGCTGATCATCAACTGCAAGCAAGATCGCCTCCGACATACAAAAGGACCCGCCTGGGTTGTTGATGTACACACCTTCCACTGGAAGTCCTCTTGCCCGGGCCATTTGATAAGAAAAGTTATTAAATGACGAGCCACAGACTTCAACATAACGGTCAGGAGTAATGGCGTGCAAGTCACCAATGCGGATGTTGTGGGTAATTTGCTTTCCTCCACGTTCGACAGTGAACTTCAATTCCTTGCCCACGTTTTCATCCAAGATCTCATCCACCCGAACAAACGAGCTGATATGTTCATCGTTGATGCTGATAAGAATGTCACCTTCCTTAATAAGTCCATCAGCAGGTCCTTTGGGCAAACTGATTCCGGCTACCAAGAGACCAACTCTGTCAGGAAACAATTCACGGGCCTTGGCTTCAGCTTCAGGAGATAATCCCAATCTACGGCAGGAGTCGTGAGTCTTGAATTCCCATTCAACCTGGATATCACCTCTGGTGATTGGCTTTGCTTCTTGCAAGCAACGTAAGGCACGTAAGGGACGGTAAACTGGAAGGAAAAAGTCTGTAGAGGCCTCAGTAGAACCACCTGCCTGTAAGGCAACGGCATATCCATCGATATTAACCACAGGAGATCCAGAAGAACCACCAGAGGCAGCAGCAGCAGCCTGAATATATTCAGTATTGAAATCGTTGTATCCATCGTCGTATTCTGGTGCATTTCTGTCCAATCTAGAGATGAAACCGGCCAAAATCGACAACTTTTCACCGGCATCGTTACCAACAACTCTGATTTCCGTTCCAACCTTTGCGAGTTCTGGACGGAGATCCAACTGTGTGAGCTTCATGTGTTGAACGAGCGTGGGATCAAACTGCAAGAACCCAAAGTCGTGGATAGGGTCACGATAGATTGGTTTCACGTCCACCTCTTCGTGGTTATCAAACACAATGTAGCCGGTAAATGGGCCAGGACCCACGACATGGCGGTTTGTCAAGACCAAACCACGCGACGCGTCAACAACGAAACCTGTGGCTTCGCTAACACAAGTAATTTCGGTATCAAAGTTGGCAACATGAGCAAACTGGACGGAAACCACAGCCTTGACAACGCCTGTGATGGTGTGTTGCCACTGGCTGCTTTCGTCTAAGTAAAACTTGCCATTTTCTTCGTTGTCAGAAAAGCCAGAATCTGATTCTGACATCGCAGCATCGGAGCTGTGGAGCAGGATATCTTCTTCATTGTTGGATCGTTTGTTATTGCCATTCAGTGAGGCTTCAGAAAGCTTTCTTTTGCCCATGGGAAAAGAAGAAGAAGAAGATGATGATGAAATGGTGATTTTTTTACCGTGTATTTAATGAGAAAAATAACCTGTGCGGTTTTGTCAGTGGCTACAAATATATATCTGATCACGTTATGTCCTTTCAATGATGGACCAGAGAGAATGACATTCTTGGAAACTGTGCCACAAGGAAGAGAAAAAACTTCATTCTTTTGTTAGTTTGAAAGAATAAGTTTTGTCAAGATTTATAAAAGAAGTACATGGATTTCCAACTGATAGGAGATGAGATGCGATGAGGTTCGACCAGATACTAGATGCGATGTGACGGAAAAAATTGGAGATTATCACAAAATTTAATGGGAAATGATTGTATTATGTAAAGACCAAGGGACTTTGGTGATGTTATTTAGACTGTTTAATGCCCAAGACTGTTAACTGTAAAAATAGCTTTTTTTTAAAGCATTCTCTATAAATTGGCTGCAAAAATCACACGATCCACTTCACGATCGGGAGACCGGGAGTTGCACCCAAAACCTTTTAACCGAGTTCTATATAATTTTACTCGTTTCTTTCTCCCCTCAATTACCGTTTAATATAAAACCAGCTTGATATTTATGTGATTACGGTAAACTTCCTCTGAGAGGCAAGACTCTTGATTTCTCTGAGCTGTGTTTCCTCCACATTACATCCTCGGAGTTGAAGTACAAATCCTGGAATCAGATACTTAAATGAACTTGGCTCTACTATTGTTAACTGATGATTATGGTTCAATTGTAACGATTTCAATAAAGGAAGTTGCAAATGTAACTCGTCTAGAGCCAAGAGTCCGATTTTGTTTCGATTCAACCAAAGTGTTTCCAATGTTCGAGGCAAGTTTCTTACAAATCCATTACTGAATCGCAGAATCTGATTGTCGTCAAGAATCAAGGATTTGAGAAAAGGTGGAAACTTGAAGTGAGATGCCAACACATCGTCTGCACCTGAATACGACGATTCTATCAAATTATCAGATAAGTCTAATTCTGTTACCGAAGAAAAATTCCGAAACAATTGTCCCCATTGCGGTACATAAAAGTTTCCTATATCAAAGGATTTGATTGTTAATTTCCGGAACTTAGACGTTAGCTGCTCATTATTTGCCAAATTGATCAAGATTTTAATGAGAACAGTCGATAACGTTGCTGGATTTTCAACCAACATCAAGTTACCATCAGCAATAAAATCAAATTGCTGGACTCGTTCAAAGTACTCTATAATGAGCGGGTTTACTTTGTTACCATCTTCAAGGATTTTATTGAATTTGTATAGGTCATTAATAAACCGACAGTAATCATTTCCCAGGCGAGAAAAGTTGAACTCGACATTATTTGGCCGTACTTCCTTGAAAACACTGGTATCAAAGGAACAACTAGAAAACTTGCTAGTAAATTCGCTGGTTGTTAGACGGTTATGGTATGTGGAAACAGTGTTGATATCATTAACTATCACTAGCTTGCCATTAAATAGCCGTTCATACAATAGCTTTAATATCGGAAACGAATCGGGACACTTATCACGAAGATCCATCCGATCAATAATATCATTGGCTTCATCTGGCGTAAGATGCTGGAATATTCCCAACACCAACTCTGATGGTAGATCTGCTATAGACGTCATGGAACGAAGGGGTTTTAACGTCTAAGGTCAAAATTCCGGGGTCCAAAGCAAGAAAAAAAAATGTGAGAGTTATCGGTTATATACAGCGCGATAAGAGTTTTTTGATCCATGAGAAATAGTAACAATACATTTTGTATATATATACTTTCATTAATACTCTAAATACCTCGATATTCACTATAATATGAACCATAATTGGACTCGAGTGGTTCAATAACCGGCTCAACATCCATTTTGTTATCCCACTCGACTTCCTCAACCTTATCGATGGGTGTAGTTTCGGAATCCGACATCTCCACATCATTGTCAAACTTAATCGTATCCCAATAATTATACTTGAGGTCAGGAATCTCTTCCAATTCGCTGGAATTGTTCTTTTCGCGTTTATCTGCCAATAATGTCAATAAGATCCGATTCTCTTGTAATAGAATTCCGAGCAAATCGTGATAACTGAGATTGTTATCGTGCACCATCTGCATCACTTTATCAATATCCTTTGCTCGTCTGATACTCGTATGGTTCCGAACATTGTAAGTACGTATAAATCGATTGAACAACCGCACGACCCATTTCTGAAAATGGTACAACACATTAAATTTACTGTTGTACCAAGGAATGACCAGCAAACTCGACCGTATGACATTGTTGAAATGATTCACAAGCTTCTCAGCTATATATGAGCTGATTGGATTCTGCAATCTGCCATTTACACCACTACTTTTGAACACTGTATAATGCTTGACTTCAGGATACACATGAATAGTATCATCATTCTCTTCAGAGGACTCGGAAATCGACAAATCATTAAACAAATTATCAAGTTTTATCCGCTTACCAACGTAAAGATCATCGTCATATGATCTTGGATGCTTTCGAGATGACATGCATTACACATCCAATAATAAAATATCCTGTTTCACCACAATTGGCTACAGCTTTCCCCGTTATAAATATGATCCAATCAGTCAAAAAAGTTGTCTGTTACACTTTCTAGAAATTTCGATCTGGAATGCATATAAACCACCCCATACACACGTGACTCGTACATTACCCCCACCTCCCACTAAATTCAACCTTGTGGGTCTTATTATTACCATAATAGGTATGTGTATGACAGCGTCAAAGCTTAAGTAACAAATTTGAAGTCAGTATAACTGGATATTTTCTCATCTACTAAGTCATTTATACTTGCACTTTTGCTGCTTTTGTATCAGACTTATTAGAGCCCCATACAAAAACAGTTGGAAATCAGATATTTATATATATTATAAATCTACAATTCCACTTTTATTCTTAACAGAGAGATTTTCAAATATGATCTCTTGATTTGCTGTTTCTAACGTAAGAAAAGAATTTCCCTATACTTCTATATTTTTTTTATTTTGCACCGAACAATGATTAATATGAATACTTATAAAGAGAGGAAAAACATTCCTTCCGTGTTTGCTGAACATCTTTCCAAGATATATCAGTATCGTAATTTTAATTTAAGATTTGCTATAGAAAATTTGAACCGTTTTAGGTCAAACACCCATGAAAATTCTGTCTAAAACAATTCTTACCAATCATCATCGATGATCTCGAAAAGATAAATTAGACATTAGGAAGTTCCACGGTGTATAGAAATCGTACATAGCCACTGTATCCACTAAATATAATAATAATGACAAAAAACTCTGTTTCGTTTCCTTTTTCGAGAGTGGAATTGCTTACCAACGTATGGATAAACTCCAATCACTACTACACCATTCCAGGTGATGGGATATGCCCCATTCATGCTGATAAAACTTTGATTTATGTAGATGCAAAATATATAAAATCACGAAAGATCACTTACTCCTTCGGTCGGTTCAGCCGGTCCAGCCAGTTCAGCCAGTCCAACAGTTTCAGCCGGCTCTTCAATGGTTGGAAGTGTTAGTACCATGGTGCAAAGTTGATCATATAGTCCTTTCATCGTGCGCAAGTCTTTCACAGATAACAGCTCAAAATCGGCATTTTGAAACTGAGTCAATGTCTGAAGATCATTAACCTTATCTTCGGATAAACTTACCAGAACCCGAGGCTGTGGATACAGCAGCAGTTGCAGCAGTTGCAGATTGCTACCACCACCTAAATTATTGAACCATTTATCCATAATTTGAAGACTTGTAGTTCTGGTTCTAGATGGCTCAGGCCGTTTACCCCCAACTTGAATGGTAGCATTACTATCACTCAAGTTTTCCATGTTATCCAAAGAATGTAAAGAACTATGAGATACACTCTTGTCAACTGTGCTGGGAGTCGAGTTGTTAAGTTTTGTCATGAACTCAGAAACTCCAGTGGTAAATTTGGAAGTGATAGAATTCCGCTTGCTTGGCTGCCCGTTTTCTAAAGAAGATGATCTCGTGCGTGTATGGTTAGGCGACAATCTATTGATTATTGATGAAGACCGTTTGTGAGGAGGTGTGAAAATAGACGCAACAGTACTGTCTTCTTCGTCAACAGTAGTGCCCGAGCTTCCTGAATTGCTCGAACCAACATCCGGTGTTTCATCATTTGGATTTCTAAACTGAGGTACCTGAACTGAGCTTATCTTTCCCAAAATGTTTTTCATCATTGAAAGACTAATGATGTTTTCTGTGTCATTTGTAGATTCGTCCTCACCGGCAAGGGTCGGGAAGTTTTCCTTGTTTAATGAAATATTGGAGGATTTCAAACTATTAACTATCGAGCTGTTCGATCTGGATCTGCTATCATTGATCTTGTTGGTGATAGTGTTCAAAATCGAAGAAGATCTTGATCTCTGCATTTGCTTTTCTATTTCCTCCCTAGATCTGATCTCTTCACTCAATTTACCATCTGGGAATTGAAAATGCGTTAAAAGCTCATCATCAACTAATTTGGAGATTGGAGAAGCCAAGAACGGATTATCGTACACGCGTTTATCAAAGTCCAGTTCGCTGGTAGACAAGTCCAGGATAGTAATGTTGGATGCAAAAGTAATCATTGCTTCAAGATTTGTTAAATAATAGTTCAATTCCCCGTTATTTAAATAATTGTTTAAAATGTGTTGTGTCAAGTCGTAATCTGTTTCAAAGAATTCAAACCCCTCTGGGTATTCATATTTCGTGTCATTTTCTTCTTTTTCTTCTTCAATTCTCTGCACTTCACTCAAATTTAATAATTCAAACAAGCTGCAGTTCTTGTACTTATGTGAGGATGTTTTCGTAGATCTATCGGTTGGTGTGTACGAAGAATAAACATTGACATTAAAGATTTCAACGTGATGTGGATCCAATAAGTTGAGAAAGTGTTTTATAAAAAGGAATCCCAAGTATAGGTCACATTTGTAGTCCAACTTGTTGATGAGGAGATAAATCAAACAAGGTAATAACAAATCGTTGTTAATTTCGCTGTTCTTGAATCCTTCCTTGATAAGTGATTTAATAAGGGATTTATGAAGATTGTTGATGGCAATGAGTTTTGAGTAGGGGGTTTTTTCCGATTTTAATTTATACATGGACGAGTTGAATTTATCGATATCAGCTTCAGTGAGATTATCAAAGAAGTTTAGCAACCTGTCATATTGATCTTTGTTTTTGTCATCGACCTCGATAAAATATTTCAAGGGTAAATTCAATGATTTAAGCTGATCCAACTTTTCTTCCAAAAACTCTTGATATATTATATCTTTTTGGTCAAAACTAAAGACTTTATCATATAAGGTATTGTCTTCTCCCATTGTTGAACCAAAAAGTGTAGCGCTTGCAAGTTCCAATGTTTCGTAAATAGTCAAAAATTTGTAGTAGTTGAACACTCTTAATTGGTACAACGCGTGGGGATCGGCACGTTTTGATAATTTGATTGATGACGAGCTGTAATTGCTTATGGCTAGCAAGTAATCGAATATCTTGGGGTTGTTGTTAAACTTTATTGAGTTGGCAATCAACAGTTTCTTGGTTGAGTTAGATTGAGCAAATGCATGGATCACTAGGGAGTACAAATCACTGTAAAAGTACTGAAACAAGTGGGAAAGTTCATCTATTGTCAAAGGAGATTGAAAACGTGGTTCCTTCAAGTATTTGACAAACGACTGAATCAATGTCGATGTCTGTTGGGGCAAAGCCGCAAGTTTTCTGGCTTCCTCTTCAAGCTCGGAAGCTATTGGATATGGCGGCTGATCCATCCTTTTTTTTAATATGTTAAATTAAAAAAAAATTAGCGGTTAAAATCGCTCAGGTATTTGACACAACGGAGGTAGAACTTAGAATCCAAGTCTCTTATGCTATATCTCCTGTAACAAATACTGAATAAGGATAAAACAACTGGTAAGTAAAAAAAAAAGCTCCCTTATTGAGGTCTTCTGGAATGTCTAATCCAGTTGAGAGGGGGGTAGTGTATACAAACCTAAACGAGAAATACCGATGAAGGAGACAAGGGTTGAGAAATTAAGGCGAATCGATGCTGAAGAATGCTGAACGTTTTCACTTTTGACGAATGTATATCTTTGTAGTAATTGGAAACAAATGTGGATATTCTCGGTATTTATAAAATCACTGCCTCGACGGAACTGATGTGGAGTAATGTTAATATTTAAATCCGTTCAAGCCGACCTTTTTGGTCTCGAATCTGGAACAGATTTTGTCGCGGGAAGGTGCTTTTTTTTGATAGAATATCCCTTCGTGGCTGTGTTACTTTTTGTTGCAGAAGGTCTAAGCCCGAGATCTAAGCTTCATTGATGGGATTACATCTATTTACGTGGTTTATTTCTTCCACTCCTTTCAAGCCATTACACTAAAACGCGGGTTAGCTGCGGCAATCAAATATCTACTGGCCATATTATCCATGACTTTTCCGATTTTAGAAGTAAGAACATATTTTTAAAGCGCTTAGTCGGAAGGGGGCTTCGCCAACCTAAAAATAGTTTATACATGCAGTTCGAGTCAACTTGCTGGAACATGAGGACATAGAAAAAAAAATGAAAAGAATGATTTTGCCCAGGATCGAACTGGGGACGTTCTGCGTGTTAAGCAGATGCCATGACCAACTAGACCACAAAACCATTTCTTGTTGTTTTTAAGGAGCAGGCTTTCCTACTACAGGTAAACATATCTCCATTCATATCAATAGAGATATATTTATAGATACCTCTGCTGTTTAGTCAAACCATCAATATCTCTCTACTATCTGTACGCTATACATTATACCTTTCACGGTTGTCATTATTAACGCATGTAAACTTTGACCTCAAATTTTACCAACATCTCCAAACTTACCCGGACAATCAAAATTTTTTCCGGGCACTATTTAAACAGACGTGCCCAAAAATAATCCATCTCCCATCAACAGACACAATTGTATGTAATTTTCAATGAGTTACAGTTCTATTGTTTGGGATGATAACCTAACTCAGCTCACTCTGAGTCTTTTAGACGGTGGTGATAACTTCCTTTTTCCAACATTCATCATTTTATCTGATACCAATAGAATTGCAATATCTAACTTTGTAACCAATTTACTAACTAAATTAGTCTTGTTTTTGTTTCTATACCTAACCTAAGTGTTGTTCTATGCAACAACTGGACTTTTTGGTCTGAGAGTTTCAATTTCGTCAGTCTGAGGAACAAGAAATTGAACTTGCTTTCCAGTATGTCCAGTACCAGCGTTTACCTTGACCAATGACTTTTCGTTTAGTTCTCTTTCGTAGTTTACCGGATCAAAGTTATCAACAATAACATCAGGACCCATGATAACCCATCCTGCTCTCAATCTAATAGGCATATTATACCCAAGTTTGGAGGGTATGATGTGCAACCTTCTATTAGAGTTTGAGAAATTCTCTGCAACTTTATACATAGAATCGGGCACCGCATTGTACCGTCCCTGCTTAGCGGTTTTGGGCGATTCCAAGTTCAAGTCGGTATTAACGTTGCAGTGAATCAAGTGGTTATCGGTTGATCTCTTAACCGTTCCAGTGATACACATCCAACAATGCCATTGTTTCTTTTCAAGCAAACCGTTGTTGTCCTCCATTTGGCCAGGGTAATACGGAGATGATTCATCTACTGGAAGAAAGATCAATTCTTCTGATCTTCTAAACTTCTTACTGAAAGATTCGCTATGTAACAAGTTATTGAGCTCCTGAATCTTTCTTGTTGTAGCCCAAATGAATAAGTAGCCAGGTTTGGCACAGAGCTTGTAAAGTGGAATATGGAGTAGAACTTGCAAGATGAATTGGTTTTCCACCAAAGCTCCAATCATAATTACGTCAAATTTAAGATCGTATCCATTTATCCAGTTGTTCAACGTGGGAACTATCTGATTCGAGTTAACTCGAACACCATATGCTGATACAGCATGACTTTTGATTTGTTTGGCCTTTAATTCATGTAATTTGTTAAGTTTGGGATAACCTTCTGTTGGATTTACTCTGTTACGAATGTAATGAATAGGTGATTTCCCATTACCTGCGATATGATTATTGGTATAATCGTTTTGGAAGGGCTGCTCTTTCCTGATCCCTCTTGATTCTGAGGACTTGGTACGAGAACCAAATTTGGTATAATGATACTTTTCGCTTGACATATTGCAGTAATACAAAAAGAACAATGTATACACTGACTTTGGCTACCTTTATAATGCCTTTTTCAATGTGGGATTTTCAGGGACCCACATTGTGAGTGTTTCAAATTTTGGCTGCAAAGAAATTATTTTGTGCGATTCAACGATTGTCTTTGTTTCATCATCAGCCGCCATGATCACAGAAGCGCTAAACAGGCTAAATAACATGAAACAGATCTCGATCCTGGAAAATATCTCGGTGAAGGTATTTAGTTTACAGCTGAAGATCTTGGAAATATTTCAAGTATGTTTCACATATTTTTCAATAACAGTATTCTAACTTCCAGCACAAAAATCCTACCTCGAAACAATTTGATGACTTAATTCAAGACTTACACGAAATCAATTATCAAGGTATTTACTCTGATGAAGCAGTATCATACATGGTACAAAGTAATTGCTTGTCATTGCTTAGTAAATTAGATATTGCCGAGTTAGACTTGTTTCAGGTTCAGTCGGAATTGATAATCCTGGCCATCAGTACAATATCAAAAAAAGCAGACTTAGATAATCAAACTATAGCATGCGTAAGTGAAAGTATTCACAGGTATATGTATCAGTTTTATAACCACCAGAACCTTACTCTGTTCCATAAAAAGCAACTAGATCTTTTTTGTCACGAGGTTCTTCGAGCATACTCAAAGTTTCCAATACTAGTAAAGAACCACGAAACCCCAAAGGAACTACCAATTCTTCAAGTTATATGCTCACAAATATTTCAACAGAATGACGGAGGATATAGCAAGTATTTGGAAAGGCTTTGTAAATTAACTCCCATCTGGCTACTGCAGAACTGCAATCTCGGTGCAATATTTGCCGAGGAACTTGCAAGATTTTGGAGAATGATAATCAATGCGGAGGATGCAAGTCATTTATCGGTATTTGAGAATCATTTAACCTTACTAACATCATTATTGGACTATTTTCCAGTATCATCGCAGTTGGAAATATTTCATCCCGTCGAGGACCACTTGATTAATCGATTCTTGGACGTAGCAGCCAACAGAACAACCACAAGTATCATATTCACTTTTATAAATGCACTAATACAGTCCAGTGCGTCAGATATTCTCACGAAAGTAGTGATCAACAAGAATTTGACAAAATATCTTGCTCAGCTTAGATATGCTGATACGAAAACTGTGATTCGCCTTATCACCATCATGAAAGAATTATGCTACACGGGCACCTCTAATATATTTGGAACAGAAAAACAATCATATGTTGATACCTTGGACTCTATTAAATTTGATAAAATCAGATTGATTTTTATGAAGTTTATTCGTTTGCAACAAGTCTGTCTACATCTAGATTTAATTACAGCACTAAAATCATTAAATTCCTCTGCGAATGGAGTATTTGATGAAAGAGCGGAGTTGTCACAAGCTTTTTTATATTTCATTTTCAATTACTTTAAAAACTCCCCTGAATTAAACGAACAACTCAATTTGGTAAGTGAACAGTTGTTATACCATAAGAACTTACATGTTAATTCGGATTTTGATGTCATTTTGGATTTTCTTCTTCAGTCGTATTCACGCTACCAAGTATTGATAACAGCAGACACCACTAAACCTTACAAAGTTGAAATTGATTATACAATCCCCTCTAAGGAGCTATTTACTTGTCTAAACATAGAGGTGGAGAATATCGAGGTGGGAATTGTCAACAAAAAGGAATTGGTAGAAAATATGAGATTATTCCGCCAGTTTTATATCAAATACTATGTTATTTGCAAAGTGAAAACCATGTTACGGCTGTCATAGATCAAAATTACTATATATAATTTGTATGCTACTACGAGCTAGATGCGAACCTAAATGGTATTTAAAATTTTGTTATAAGGTAATCATGTCATCTATTTTTTTCCTAGTTGGGTAAAATGCAGCCATACTTCAGTCGTTCCTCCGACAATAATCAATCAACACTTTTTTATGCAATACACCGTAATACTTGCCATCCTTCAAGAGAACAATTACTCGATTTCCAATTTTATCAAAAATGTGATGAGCCATACTGAGATCACAATCATAATTGAGAAATATTGGTGATGCGTCAATGAAGGAGACCAAACAAGTCAACTCATTCAAGATATTCACAGCCATTAAATATTCAGAATTTTCAGTTGCTCCGTAACTAAAATAGTCCCCCAGTGTCTCATTATAAACATGCTTAATCAAATCAGAATTGTATTTGAGATGGCGTTCCGCAGTTTGCTGAACGTGTTGATTGTATTTGGAAATAGGAACCAATTGACAATACAACTCATCATGAATATCGCATGCAGCGACAAACTCCTCAATTTTATTCAAGCAAACTTCAAGTTCAGAAAAGAATATCAACCCAACGCACAATCCATCTTTAACTAAAGGCAAGCAACCATCGAGCAATCCTTTTCTTGCGAGAAAGAGTAATTTGGATTGCAAAACAGAAAAAGTGACAAACGGCGATTTCGAAACATCTAAAAATAAATGCTGCTCCTCGTCCACCAGCTCAAAAGTAGTTAGATTGCTGAGATTTAACTTTGATTGTTTTGTTTCATGTGAGGTTTCTTCAACTAATTCTCCTGTCTTTGCAAAAGGGTCAATTGCTTCAGTTTCTGAAGTCATAAACGGATAATCATTAATGATCAACAATGCTTCATATAACGAGTTCTTCTCCAATAATCCACCAGCCCAATTTGCAACTGCAATAGCAATGGAAATTGGTAAGACATATGTATAGGAGCTGGTTAACTCAAAGAGAATGGTGACCAATGTGATGTTCATTCTCGTGACTCCTGCCATGAAAGCACCAGCACTAACCATGGCGTAGATTCCCAAATCCACACATTCCTTGGATTCCGATGAACAAACATAATTCATTATAGAAGCATTAAGATTGAGACGGCACCATTCTATGCACATAGCAAATATTCTTCCATATAATGCACCAGCAACCATTGAAGGAACGTATATACCACAGGGAAGCTTCAAGCCAAATGTGACAAATGTTAGTAATACTTTGACCACAAAGGCAAAGCAAAGCGATCCAATTTCTCTGAGAAATCGATCATCAGTAGTTGGGCATAACGACAGATCTCGCTCTCTGTTGCATGGGGTGGCTAGATCGAGGACCAATTCTGCCGATGCTTGCTTTGTATAAGGGTTCCAGAAAGTTACCAATCCCGTGAGCAAAGAGATGCAAAACACTTCAAACAAGGGACGATCCTTGATAAGTTTCAAATTACGGAATTTTTTGGGCCACCAGGAAACAAACTTGACAAAGCAAGCGCCAAATACCCCCCCAGCAACGCCAATTCCCACAAAAAAGATCAATTCGATGGGTTTCCAATCTGAAGTATATTTAAGTTCAAAAAGAACAACCTTACCGGTACCATAAGGGTTCATGAACTTCAAGAATAAGGTTGATATGATGGCACAGAAGAAGATCTGGAAAAGCTGATGAGAAGGTAAATAGTGGTTGATTTCTTCCAAGATGAAGAGGACACCACCTAAGGGCGATCCAAATGCTAGTGCCACACCGGCAGAAGCTGATGCAGAGAGGATTTGTTTCTTGAGTGCGTCATTATTGTAAATGAACGGGAAGTATCTCGTACAAATATTGCCCACGGCAGCTGCAAGATGTACATATGGCCCTTCCTTTCCCAAGGACATTCCAGAAGCAATTGCAAGGACAAGAGTAATAGTTTTGGCTACCAAAGTGTAAGTACCCAAGAATCGTCTAATGACGAAGCCCGAAAGAATGGTTTTCACTTCTGGAACCCCCGATCCACAGGCGGTATACATAACACGAGGTGTCACCGGGTTATTCATGGAGTCTTTGGTGGTTGATCCACCAGTAATCTTTGTTGTAAGAGTGATGATGCAAGCCAAATGAGCTAAAATGACGGTAAAAGTGACATAAATGAAGAAATCTAAGCGGAAAACTTGGGGAAAATGACGATGTTCAAAGTAGGTGGCCCACGAGACCCAATCAGGACACTGATCGGTAGTGTTGTGAAGATAACCGGAGCGAAAGATGTTGAGTTTTGCTGTAGAATCGGTACAACAAGAGACTTGACTAGCGAACCAGTTGGATCGGCAGTAGCCGTGCTTGAATCCGACCAATAAAATTTCAAACTTGTCGATAAGAAATGCAATTATTGAGAAGAAGAAACCGATGATGACGATCAAGAGCCATTTTCCTAGGATCAAGTATGTTTTGGAATAGAAGGGGATGGGGGTGCGATCTGCGTTAGGATCGTTTATGTTGGTGATCCATTGGTTATGTTGGAGTTCGTAGTTGAACTTATTAGTCAGAATGAAAGCCTTGGCCCAGTCAATTGTTGTGAAATCGTTATAGTAGTTGCGAAACGAGTAGAAAGTATCGGGCACGAAGTTAAACAACGATGGTAAACGTGGGGTTTTGAGCGGATCATGATCATTATCATTATCAGTGGCAGAAGTCCTGACGTGTCGGATTGGCGAGCTGATATCGAGTTTCGAGAGTGAAGCCATCCGAGGAAGGTCACGGGGCGTTCCTGGAACGCTTCTCCCAGACATGATTGATAGTTGAAGGGCGGTAGTAATGAGTACGAAGAGTTAGTAATGATTTGGATGCGGGGCAGAAAAGCGATCTTGCACAACGCGTTGCGACGCGGCTCTACCTGCTACAGATAGAATGTGGCTGACCCATTGTGAATGAGGAAAGAAAGAAAGAAAGAAAGAAAGAAAGAAAGAAAGAAGAAACCAGAAGAACAGTACTTAAATTATATGAGATATTTTAGACCAGGTTAATTATACGTATAAATCACAAGAAGATTGCTAAATTCATCAGGATTTAACAGCCGATTCCGAAAGTGTGAATGTGAGATGGTCGGGTTTAGATCAGAAGCGGTTATCGGTACGGAAGAAACCGCGTTATCGTTTTAGGAAACCGATGCGCCTGAAGAGGGGTAGAGGTCGTGGGGCACGTAATGCGGGACGGAGCCAAATCATCACAGTTCCTGTGTATAGATCCCCCCCACAAACTGTGGAGTGGTGGTGATTGTAGATCAGTTTTACAGCCTCCACCCCTCCAAATGCAGGGATATGATCCGAGGTTGCAACACAAACTACCCGAGTAAAAGCGGTTATTGGTCAGAAACCAAGGTTTTTTTTCTTAAATGTGGCTTTATGGAGCAGAATCTCTCTGTTTACAAAGTCCACACGACATTAACGACACACCTTTTTTTTTGGGACATCGTGGCTTATTGGTATCTGAACGAAAGTTGGGCGCTATCTCTGAATAACGTCCCTGACGACGATGATGAATCCCGGCGTTTGTCGGGATTCGCTTAGCCTGAAGGTGCCATCCTTGAGCATTATTCAGAACCTTTTCTGTACCTAAAATAGCAGATCTTACAATATTTACCAAACATTCAACCAGAACTAACAGGTTCCAAATGGCTGACGTACTATTCGCCAATTTAAGCGCCAGAAACATAAGCAACAAAAAAATATACATACAAAAAAAAACAACCCCTAATCGCCGCGGTTCGAAGCACCAGCATGAAATGCCGGGGTAAAGAAAAAAACGCACACTTAACCGATTTCTATATAAAGGAAAGGAATCTGCCCTTTTTAACTTGCGGTAGTTTTATTATAAACTTTGGAGGATAAATTTTGTGACAAAACCATGGCTTTTGAAAAGATTAAGGTAAAAAACCCCATCGTCGAGATGGACGGGGACGAAATGACCAGAATCATCTGGCAGTTCATCAAGGACAAGTTGATCTTGCCTTACTTGGACATTGATCTCAAGTACTACGACTTGGGCATTGAATACAGAGACCAAACCGATGACAAGGTCACTGTTGATGCTGCAGAAGCTATTTTGAAGTACCAGGTTGGTGTCAAGTGTGCTACAATCACGCCAGACGAAGCCAGAGTCAAGGAATTCGGCTTAAAGAAGATGTGGTTATCTCCTAACGGAACTTTGAGAAATATTTTGGGAGGTACCGTGTTTAGAGAACCAATTGTCATTGATAACATTCCCAGAATTGTTCCACAATGGGAACAACCAATCATTATCGGTAGACATGCCTTTGGTGACCAGTACAAGGCCACTGACTTGGTGATTCCTCAAGCCGGTGAATTGTCGTTGGTTTTCAAGCCAGCCGATGGTTCTGCTCCTCAAGAAATCCCTGTCTACAACTACAAGGCTGCTGGTGTCGCTTTGGCAATGTACAACACTGACCAGTCGATCACCGACTTTGCTGAATCCTCGTTCAAGTTGGCTTTGGACCGTAAGATGAACTTGTTTTCTTCGACCAAGAACACCATCTTGAAGAAGTACGATGGTAGATTCAAAGATATCTTTGAAGGTTTGTACGAATCCAAATACAAGGCCCAATTCGACGCTGCTGGTATCTGGTATGAACACAGATTGATTGATGATATGGTTGCTCAGATGTTGAAGTCGACCGGTGGTTATATCATTGCTATGAAGAACTACGATGGTGATGTGCAAAGTGATATTGTTGCTCAAGGTTTTGGATCCTTGGGTTTGATGACGTCGGTCTTGATGACTCCAGACGGAAAGGCATTTGAAGCCGAAGCTGCGCACGGAACTGTTACCAGACACTACAGACAACATCAACAAGGTAAAGAAACGTCCACCAACTCAATTGCTTCGATCTTTGCTTGGACCAGAGGTTTGATTCAAAGAGGTAAGTTGGATGGAACGCCAGAAGTTTCCAAGTTTGGTGAAGACTTGGAAAAAGCAGTGATTGATACTGTTGCTAAGGATTCCATCATGACCAAGGACTTGGCTTTGGCACAAGGAAAGACCGAAAGATCATCTTACGTTACAACTGAAGAGTTTATTGATGCTGTTGCTTCCAGATTGAACAAGAACTTGTCGCAATAAGAAAAAAAACAAGTACGTAGTTTTATTTATTTAAAAATTCCACCGAAAAAAACCATTTGCTCCTTTTTTTTTGGTGCGATTTATTCAGATTTTAAATCTTGAATACAAAAAAAAAAAGACCAGAATTACCATGAACGTAGGTTCTATTTTGAATGATGAATCGCCACCAAGCGACCATGACGAAACTGTTAATGTTATAAAACCTTCTGAACCACAAGTATCTACTCACGAACGACACTCAATAGTTAATATCTTGAATGATGCGCCGCAAAACGACGACGACGTCTCGAGCGACCACAACTCCCTGAATGACAATTCCATCGCCAAAATCTCCCATGAAACCAACAAAGAAAGTATAGAAGATGTCAAGAAACTGTCGCTGCCGAAACAGTCCGAAAACAAAAACTCAGTACAATCCAGAAACGAACTTTCCAAACTCAAACAAATAAAAGGAACTACCAAACCCAGACGGTACCAAACACCACCAGTTTGGGCACAGCAATGGATTCCACCCAATCAGCAGCACCGTCAGCATCAACAACATCACTCACATACTCAGAACAACACCAGTACGCCCGGAATCGGGATTACCACCACCACCACCTCCTCCTCCGGCCAGAACAATACCGGCGAACGAGTTTCGGCCATTAGCGACAAACGTGTGTTTGACTACAGCACCACTGCCAGTGTGGATCTCGAATGCAGCATTACTGGAGTTATACCTGCACCATCTATCACAAGGACGATTGCTGAATGGATTTATGCCAATTTCCGTGATATCGCAGAACACAATCGCAAATACGTCGAATTGGAGCTCAAATTCGGCACCATCGTCGACAAGGCAAAGAACCAGCGTCTCAATCTTAATGTCAACACCGAATGTGTCTACACGGATCATTCAGCAGTGTTTTTCGAGATGCTGGTGGAAGAAAAAGCCTGGCAGGAAATCAGCAAGTTCATGCTGGAGCTCGAATCGACATACCAAGATGAGCTCAAGAAACTTAATCCGAACCAGGCCAAGACAAGGCCTAAACGTAAGTTTAACACCACCGACGAAGACATTACCGATAGCTTTTATCAAATGGGTAAGCCTGGCGAACAGCCCAAAAGGGTGAGAGTATCTAAGGATAACTCACTCAATCCGCCACGCTACACCGCTATTGAAAAACAACGTATTTCACACTTATTTATTCATAACCCATCGCTGATGTACGATTTAAGGCTATCATTGTCGCTCGAAATGCCATTGGACGAGCCGAATATCGAACCCTTGATCGCCAAAAGCGTACCTACGTTGGTAAGAGAAAAGAAACGTAATTCGTGGTCCCATGCTCCCACCATTACCCGTTTTGATCTTACTCAAGTACTTATTCCTCGTGAATCTAAGAATAAAGCAGGGAAAAAGATTGTTACCCACGAAAAGAATTACGAAATCGAGCTTGAAATAGATACATTCGAAGTATTCAATGCCATGGACAAGATCCAACAGGGCACGGACAGGTACAGATTTGAAGAATTGGTTGAAATTTATATCAACAATGCTCGTGTTTTGAACAACCGGGTCACTAGACTTGCGCTCCCGTAACTGCAAAAAAAAAAGTACATAAGGAAAAGAACACATTTATTTTTATATTGGAAAAATAATCTTGCAATTGACAGATTTTTGGCGCGTGTCGCCGTGTCTTGCTGTTTTGTCTTTTTTTATTTATTTGTGTAGTATTTCTTTGGTATGTATGACACGTGACTCGCGTTCTACCCAATTTTTCAACTGCTCCAAGGTATACAAAACACGACGACGTACAAACAGGTGGGTAATTCGAATGTTGTTGCTTGTTTCTATACTGGTGTTGGCGGTAGTAGCAGCTGCATTAGTGTATGTGACGCTCATTGTGCTTTCACACCAGCCACGTGAGCCATTACCGTCGGAACTGAAGTATACCACCAATGATGAACAGAACGAGACGTACGACTTGCCGCCGCGGATCGACTCGGTATCAGCAACATATAAGGATGATGGGATTGATATAAGTGTGGTGATTCCATGTTATAACGAAACCAAGCGTTTGGGTAACATGTTGGATGAGTCGATTGCGTTTTTACAGGAGAACTACAAGAACCGGTACGAGATCTTGATTGTCGACGACGGATCGCAAGATGGGACGGATAAGTACGCGCTTTCGAAGGCCGATGAGCATAAGTTACCTCCACACATCATGAGAGTGTTGCAGTTGGCCAAGAACAGAGGTAAAGGAGGTGCAGTTACGCACGGATTGTTGCATTCGCGTGGCAGGTTTGCGCTCTTTGCCGATGCAGATGGGGCCACCAAGTTTTCTGATATCACAAATTTGGTAGCATACCTTGACCAAAGTAAAGAGGCAGCGATTGCTATTGGATCACGGGCACATATGGTGAATACTGATGCTGTTGTGAAGCGGAGTTTTATCCGGAACTTCTTGATGTACGGCTTGCATACGTTGGTGTACATTTTTGGGATCCGGGGTGTGAAAGACACGCAGTGTGGGTTTAAGATGTTCAACTTTGAGGCAGTGAAACGGATCTTTCCGCATATGCATACCGAGAGATGGATTTTTGATGTTGAAGTTTTGCTCTTGGCAGAGTTACAAGGCATTCCCGTTAAGGAATTTCCTGTTAACTGGCACGAAGTCGATGGGTCGAAGGTGAACATTGCCACAGACTCAATTGACATGGCAATTGACTTGGTGGTGACGAGATTAGCTTACTTGTTTGGAATCTACAAGTTAGATGAGTGCAAGAAGTTATCGAAGAAACGAGCATAGTTAGATAGAAGAAAAAAAACATACGAACAAACAATAGAAAGAATGTTAAGGAAACATAACGTAAATGTATCAAGAAAGAAAAAGTAAAGAATTCACGTTAAAAAATGGCCAAGAACCGGAAAAAGTGGAAGTGAAAGGACCAATCAGAGAATCGTTACAAATCTTTTATCTTGACCATTTGTGTGTTTGTGGGGTAAAACCACAGTAAACGCGTGCCAGGGTCCCATTGAGCCACAGGGATCCCACCACAGGGATGATGATTTAAAGATAAGACAAGGACCGTTTTGTCGGATGTTTCAGACAATAATGGGTGTTACACAAGAGTTTGAGAGTGCGAATGAAGCTTATGTTGCACAATTTAAACATGGTGAGCTTCTGCTTCCACCACAGCGCCAAGTGGCAGTGGTGACATGTATGGATGCCAGACTTGATCCGGCAGCGGCATTGGGAATACAACCAGGTGAAGCGCATGTAATCCGTAATGCTGGTGGACGGGCTTCAGAAGCGTTACGGAGTGTGGTGATTTCGCAGCGTCTTTTGGGTACGCGCGAAATAGTTGTGATTCATCATACCGATTGTGGGATGCTTACGTTCCGTGATGATGATATTCGTGAATTGATTAAGAAGGAAAGTGGCCAGTCAGCAGACCACGTTGCATTCTTGCCATTTTCCGATTTGGAGCTGAGTGTAAAAGAAGATGTTGAGTTTTTCAAGAGTCATCCATTAGTGTTGGATGTTCCAGTGACAGGATATGTATACGATGTCAAAACAGGTAAAATCAGTAAACATAACAGAGAAAATGAATAAATAAGATTGAAAACAATCAGAAAATAACTGTATAATATATCGTAATAAATATAATCAAGTACAATGTTTTTTATCATATAATCAAATCAAATCATCACACTTTGACGAACAACAATAATCAAAATCATATGAACGCAAATGCGAGACGAAAATCACAGAATGTAAATCTTTTTACAATGAAATCAACAGACGACGATTCGAAAAAATCGACCGAGAGCATTTAGATGCGCGGGAGAACAAAGAGCCAAATTCGGATACAAACGTGCCTAAACGGGCATAACTCAATTAGGAAGATAATATATAAAAAAAATTTTACTGTAATTCTATCATCAGATCATCACCCCAAAAACAGATTCCATTACCAGCAAATATTCTCTTCCTTCCTTCCTTCCTAAACATAGTGTGTATTATAAATAAAACATTAACGTTACGGGGTCCATGGTTTGTAACATTTCTGCAACAACAAATGCAAGACTAGATTCCATGATTGTTTTATGGTTTGGAAACGGAGGCGCCTGCGCTATTTACGGAGGGTTCGTTTAGTACTGTTTATTGTTGTCAAAATTTGGTCCCGACACAAAATGAAAATTTATTATACACTCATGTTTATCTTTTATCCAAATTAGGCAGCTCGCTTACCGAATCAAGAAAGTTTTCCCCATCCCATGCACCGTTGGCCGCCGCACCATTATTACACCACTGTCCTCATAACAGTTGGCATCAAAAAAAGTTATTAATGGCGTCAATTCTCTTTTAAAAAAAAAGAAAAAAAACATTACACTTTCTTCCTAATATCCCTTACTTGCAACGGTCTTTCTTTCTTTTAACCCTAGTCTTTCATTACCAGAAAAGACCCTTTGCAGTTAGTTTGTTTATTTAACCCAGTCACTCCTTTAATACCAAAAATCCCCCTTTCGAAACCCTCCCCTTTCAAAGAAATGTTGTTCCGCTCGTCAATTCCCGTCGCTTTATTAGCCATTGCCAATAGCGTCTATGGAGAAACCCAAACATCCACCATCACCATCACCAAAACCTTGTTGACTCCTGAACAGTCCACCAGCTTACAACTCAAGCTCGCTTCCGTTGCTTCTGTCTCCCTGGCTTCAGTGGTGGCTGCTTCTGAAGCATCGGCCTCCTCCGTTTCTGCTGCTTCGGCCGCTTCTGCTGCTTCGGCCGCATCCGTTGCTTCTGCTTCTCAAGCTTCTGCTTCGCAAGCTTCTGTTGCTGCTGCCTCGCAAGCTTCTGCCGCTTCAGCAGCTTCAGTATCTTCAGTTTCTGCTGCTTCGGCTGCATCCGTGGCTTCAGTTTCTTCAATTTCTGCCGCCTCTGTTGCTTCTGCTTCTGCTGCTTCTGCTTCTGCTGCTTCTGCTTCTGCTGCTTCTGTTGCTTCTGCTTCTGTTGCTTCTGCCTCTGCTGCTTCTGTCTCTGCTGCCTCTGCCTCATTGACAGCATTCAAGGGAATTGTGGCTGTGGCTTCAGCTAACTCCACCAGCAGCTCCCACAACTCCACCAGTACCGTCCACTCCACCAGCAGCTCCTCCAAGGCTTCTGTGACTTCGAGCACCAAGCCAAGCTCGATTTCATCTGCTGCCTCAACTTCTGCCGGCTCCTCTTCGAAATCGAAGAACCTTGCTGCCAACTTTGGTTCTGATGCTGCCAAGGGTGTTTCGTTAGGATTATTTGGTGCTGTTGTTGTTGCTTTGTTGTAAGGACAGCACACTTGTCCATCGGGTCGAAGCTACCATTTCCAATTCCACTCCTTATTATCCAAAAAATTCGGGGAATCTCCACCATTCACCTTTCATGATATTTATGAATTACGACCTGTACCAATTCGATTCAGTTCTTTCCAGCTTTGACCGTTTTAAGACGATACCAAAAACTCTTTTATTACCCACCACCCCCCATATTGAAACAAAGGCCTGCTGCCCTTTTACACCCCCGTCCCTCCCCATCCCTTGTTGAGGATGTTGTACTTGTTCTTACTGAAAGCGTATTATTCTTAGTTTTCGTTACCTACTGGTTTACTTTTTGATTGAGTTATCGGAATCCTTTGGTTGATTTTTTTATTATATGTTGCTTGATTTGGCGTTGTTAAAGCCCAAAATCTGTCTGTTTTTTGGAACAGGCAAAAGTCGGGGTTTCTAGTTTGCTATTCTGCGTGTGTCCCTGTGTTATCTTTTCTATATTTTATGAACTCGTGGGATTTCGATACGAAATATAAGTATTACTGTTACTGATTGAGATGCCATTGTGCTATATTCTGTTTCCCTTTAGGTCCAGCAAATACTTTTCACGTTCAAGAACGTAGTATTCCTTTTCTGTCAAGCCCTGAGGGATCTTTGGCGGTACTGGAGGTTTGTTTTCGTCGTCAATATCATTGATGGTATCACGGCTGACCATTCGTTGAAAAATCGAAGGAGAAAACTTACCGTTACCCAAATATCCTGTTTCTGTGGTTCTGTAGTCGACCAGTAAGTCGTTTGATGTGCCACGGCCATGTTGGAGACGGAGCGTGGCGTTTAAGTGTTCGCTTGGTGTAGGAGCATAGTATTTCGGGTCGATTTCGTGAGGATTTGTTTCATGGATTTGGTCATGGTTGTGATCGTGTTGGTAACTAAGCAGTTTGACCGGTTCATCCATCATATATACACGAGTCGGTACTGGTTCAGAATCGGTTCCTATTGTATCTGCCAGAAAAGGAATTGCGGTGCTATCGAGTGTAAGTTTGTGGATGGGGATTTCTGGTGACAGTGGAGGTTTTCGATGGGGTGAACGGTGTGGAGAACGAGGAGGTGAATGTGTTACGATGGGCGGCAACTCTTTTTCGTACTGTGAAGCGGCAGGAGAACGGTGTGGTGGAGGTGCGGGGGCATGGAATTCGATCTCATCGCCATAATTACTGATTGGTGATGCAGAACGATGGACTGGTGGTGGTGGCAGAGTCAGAGAATCGGTCTGCCAAAGTGTACTGATTGGTTCTTTAGCTTGGAACTTATTCTTGAATCGATGGAGCTTGGAAACGAGTTTGCGATGTCCTTTAAGGTTCGGTTCTTCTCCAGAAACAAACACATCTGAAGTCAGAACCGGAACACTGGAACCAGAATTGTTACTGAGAAACAGTAACCGGTGCAGGCTTGGTCTGTTACTATCAACAAACACCCGCAGAACCACACTGGGTTCCACTTGTGGTTCTGGTATGGGTTCTACTTGTGGATCGATTTCGAGACTGTGTAACGAGTGTTGTGGCTGATGTTGTGGTACTTTGGGAGGCAAAACCGGAACCGCAGGATAAAATGTCATTTCCAAATAAATCATACCGGCACGACGGCCATTAAGTGTAAGATCATGCCAGGCATCATGGATATACTTGCCATCACGGTGGTTTTCTGGCAGAGCAAAGATTATCAGACAATCGATCTCAGTAGATCCGATTGGTGTGGGTTCATTCTTGGTTTCATCAAGTACATCAAGCTTCAACAATGGTTTCTGATCTCGGTTGAGTTGGAACCGTACTTCATGGGTCCATTCAGGAGTTTGACCAGCACGGAAATGTGATGGCGTCTTGTTGGCGACAGTTCCAAGCCGAAGAGTCACATACGGCGATTGTTTATCTAATTTGCGTCGATTAGGAAGATGTTTGGCCCGACACACAACCACCACCAACGTTCCATCAGCTGAATCAACGGGGGTAAAACTCTCCATAATTGTTGTGAATTAATTATGTTTTTTTTTTGCATTTTTGGTATATTAAATCAGGGTATATGCAGGTTGTTTATTTTTTGTATCCTGTATACAAATAATATACAGGAATAATTCTGTACACTTTTTTTTATAAAAAAAAACAACCTCCGTGCAGCAGTACATTACTGCTCATCCATCAAAAATTCATCCTTTCTTCTGTCTCAAATCAGATCTTTCCCTATTGATCAATGTCGTTTCGTAACCGAAATTCCGGCAAAGCATTGCTTCCATTTGGCTTGGATTATAGTGATATTTTCTCTCAAGATGCTGGTACTGAACGACCGCTGTTGGTTGTGCCGGTAAACGGTCCGTTGGCAGAGAACGAGCAGGTAGCAGTGAAACGAGCGATAGTATACGAGCAGTTGATGGCAAATGGTCCTTTTTACACCGGCAGCGGTGTTTCTGAGGTACAGACAGCACCTGATGGCATTGTACGGTATTCGGACAAGTATAAAAAAGCCAAAAAGATTGGAAGAACCATCGAAGAACATCCGTATGTGTTGGAATTCTTTCCTGAAGAATTGTATCTGGTGATGGGAGTGAGTCGGAAGGACAAGAAGTTACTTTCATTATCGAAGTTTAGTGGGAAAGATGGTTTGAAGATGAATTTGGGTAAAAATGAAGATGATCAGGCAAATAATATGCTTGAACGACTTAAAAGTATGGCTGAAGAGTTGGATAATGGCGAAGAAAAAGAAGAGAATGAAGAAGAAGAAGAAGAACTCGATGATGAGTTTGATGAAGATGATGATGATGATTATAATGCCGAAAAGTACTTTGATGATGGAGACGATGATGGTAGAGATATGGGAGACGATGAGGCAGCGTTCTAGAATTAGAACAAGAACTCATTTAAACTGATCAAATAGAACCTTTAATATTAATTAAATACATAAAAAATCATGAATGTAATAAAACTTTGTCATTCTTGTGTTTGTTATACGATTTATACGTATTCTATTGAAGTATTCTATTTATGCACGATCCATCTACGGATCACTGATGAACGTATTCATCTTTTAGTACTATTTTGCAAGCAAGAATGGTTGTTGCTTGATTTTTGCTTGATTTTTGCTTGATTTTTGTTTTTAAATCGATACCTTGAACGAAATCATGGCATTTCTTCCTCCTTCAACCTTTAACCATCTTCCAAACTTGTGTTCCTTACTCACCAACACAAATACTGTCAATTCCTTTTCATTTTCCACCGAATCGATCGCAACAACGCATCCTTTAACGGAAATCTCGCCGATCTGAGCAAAATCACGTAAATTCTCACCTAATTTCCATACTTTTACAGTTCCATCGTAAGAACCCGAAACAAACACATCGGAAAACGGCACCGCATGCACAGCCATGATACCGTAGGGCTGTACAGGTGCGATTTCCACTGCAGCTTTTGCCAAATCACGTTCGGCACTCAGTTTCGTTGCCTCAGCTGCTGGCTGGTAGCCGTGTGCCGTCCGTTGGACGTACAACGCCTTCTTCTTGGCCAATGACCACAATGCAAGGTTTCCATTATCAGAACCGGTGACGAAATGTGATTCATCGCACATCGCAACCACATCGAGCGAGCCTTCGTGCACAATATCGCGGTTCTGCTTCTTCTCATGCGAGTCACCGGCCCGAAACGTCAACCGTGACTCCTCGGCGATCTTCCAGAACATCGCAGTCTTGTCCCGGGAGCCCACAGACACGCACGTCTCGCGTGCAAGCGCACTGATCGCAGAGATGTTGTCTTGATGCCCGTACAAAATCTCCAATTGGGCAAATTGGTTGATGGAATAGGTCCGAATCCTCAAATCGGCACAGGCAGCGTATAACTGATCGGTTCCACGACGGAAAGCAATCGAATTCACCGCACTTCTCGTTTCCATTACTTTCAAACACGCCAAATTCTCACTAGACCAAATAATAAGCCGCGAATCAGCACCGCCTGTAACAACATACTTGCCATCTGGCAGCGCTGACACACACTGAATCGATCCCCAGTGATGGTTGTTGCCTCTGACACGCGGTCCGCCCTTGGTATGCTTTATTCTCTGTGGTTTCCGAGCAATATTCCACTTAATGAGCTCGCTGTCCTTCGAAACAGTGTACAAATACGGATAATGCACCGCCATTGCCGTCACCATCTTCGAACCAATCCGTGTGGTGGTGCTGGCCACGCCAGAATCAAGCTGCGCCGCAATAGCACTGCCAATGAACTTATAAACGTACCCTTTTTGCTCGGCCACGTCTACCTGCAACCTTCGTCCAACAATATCGTCATCTAAATCTTGAGCATCGTAGTCCTCGCCTCCTTCGCTCTGTTTCAAGTTTTCAAGGTACTGCTTCGCCAACCGTCTCCGTTTGTCGGCTGCATTCTCTTCGGCAAACTCCTCATCGGAATCGATTTCGCCTTCGCTTTCCAGCGTCACTTGTTCATTTTCGCTCGCACTTTCACTCTCAATCTCCTCATCAGCAGCTTGTCTATTGACAACACTGGTTTTCGTGTTTCTCTTCCTCTTTCTCGAGGGATCCGATAAAAACGGATCGCCAGCCATTGCAGTTGTATTTTAAATTTTGATAATTTTTCAGATAATGAGATGGGATCACGTGATAAATTTATGAAAGTAAAAAACAAAAAAATAAAGTATCACCAAAAATTATCATTAATAAGCCTACGAAAGTCTCTCTTTGGTTAACATTAAACCAGACAGATTTAGTAATTAAACATTTTATATTGATTCCTTTTCTTTTCTATAAATTTAATCTTCCAACAAATCCTCAATATCGTGATCTTCTTGAGCATCGTACGAAGTCTGGTACCGAAGACGTTCTTCTTCAGCAATTTGTTCGACAATAGCTTGTTTCTTCTTTTGTCTTGCTCTTGTCTTTTTGCCCCAACCAAATGCTCTTTCTTCACGTTCTGCCTTTGCTTCAAGCTCCTCACGTTCCTTTCTTTCGCGCTCCGGCTTTTCCGCCTTCTCCTTCGCGTCGTCTGCCAACTGCCGATCCAATTGCTTCTGTTTGGCCCAATTCGTGTAGTATTTCCGGAGGAAAAAGTAGCACCCAACCACAATCACAAGCCGGATATACTTTACCACATCTTCTTTCGTGGCAAATTGGTAGATAAACTCAAACATCACCGTGGAGATTATGAAACAGTTGGTTGTAAATAATCGTCGATCAATCAATTATATGTCGCGCGCAAGCTAATTTTTAAAAATTTACAATTATTCTGTGTATTTCTGAGAACGCTACGTAACTTTCAGAGCCGGAAACTTTGAGAAAATAGCTAAATGCGACATTTACAGGTTTTATGGGTAATTTGGAGCACGCCGCGTAAATCACAACTCGTCACTATCTTCATCACTAAACTCGTTAAGTTCAGGGAAGTCGCCGGCTTCTACCTGTTTCGGCCGGACAAAACTGCCGTGTTTGTCACGACAGGAAAACACCCTTACACCTGCAACGGTGCCGTTATTCTTACCCACCGGCTCATCGAACTCGAGCCCGACCCAGATCCCGTCCAAGCCCTCGAGCTCGCCAATGTACTTGATTTCGCCCCGGCGCTCGCCAGCAATCGAAAGAACACGGCAACGGGCGCCCACCGTAAGTGCTGCGGCGGCTTCAGCGTCTTCTTGAAGCCTGCGTGCGCGTTCAGCCTCAAAACTCGGGTCAAAACGGCCGAGTTTCTGGTCCTGTTTCCAGCGGAGCACGGTATCACCGCGGGCAGCGTATTCGGCATCGGAGAGCGTCACTGGTTCCGGCTTGCTGGTAGAAAGCAGTTGCTGGAGCAGTGACGGGTTCGTGTCGACAACATCGATGCGGCCATACGCCGCCACGCCGTAATCGGCGACAGTTCCCGTGCGCATCTCGATAAAGTCGCTGGCGTTGACAGGGAAGTAGCGGAGAGCCATTGCCGCCGGCTCAATGCCGGTGATTTGTTCGAGCCGTTGTTTCAAGTACTCGATTGTCCACTGGGGTGAAACACGCCGTTCCGACGCCGTTAGTTCGGAGGTAATGTAAACCTGGAGATCCATTGGTTGAGAAGAGAATTTTCGCGTTGTTGTGATTTTTTTTTGTTTCAGATTTTTTTGTTTCAGTTTCAGTTTCAGAAAACATGCACCAGTTTCATGGTCAGCAATAAAAAAAATAATGATTAGCGGCAATTAACGGCGATTGACGGCGATTGGCGGCGATCTTCAAGCAGCACGATTTTCAGTATCCCATTCGAGCGTCGCCACGTCGTCGAGATCCAACAAGTTTGTCTGAATATTCAACTTAAACGTCATGATCTGCTCGGCGATCTTGCAACTACGGTCAAACAACTGCTTACGGGCCTTGGCGAGGCTGTGGGTAAGCTCATCATGTTCGATCATCACGTTTTGATAGGCGTTTTCCAACTCAATAAAGCCTTGCGTGGTGTTGATCTTGATCAGCCGAAGCTCACGTTCCAATTTCTCGATCTGCGTCGCATACGTCGTGGTATCGTTGATCATTGTTTCGTAGATCTCATCGTAGTTCATTTTGCTTGCAGTAAGACGGCTTCCAAGCGCATCAACATGTTCCTGCTGTTCAGCAATCGCCTCGCTTACCACATCGCACTGTTCTTGGAGCCGGATCTGTTCGTCCTGCTGCTGGTGGAGCCGCGTATTGATGCCGTTACGGAACCGGAGCAACGCAATCTTCTCGTCCTTAAGCGTCTTATTGGTAACATCGCCGGCTCCATACGCCGCTGCCCCATCACGGACCTGTGCATTCACCGTAATCTCAAATTCAGGATGCTTTGCAGCTATCTGGGCGTTGTACTGCGCCACAAACGCCACGAGCAGCGCATAAACCTGTGCAAGCTGCGCATCGAGCTCGTGCTGCTGCTGCAACTCGGCGCCGGCCGCCGCTGCCGCATCAATACGCTGCAGAAGCTGTGTGCGTTCGGCGGTGAGCCGGTCGATTTCGGCAATTGTTTGTGGCTGGACCTGCGCCACAAGTTCTTGTTGCCGGGCTGCAATGGCGTTCAATTCGGCTTCACGGGCGCCGATTTCGGCACGAATTCGGTCCAAAATCTCGGCCCATTTGAGCTTACGGGCATCCATGGTCTCGATATAAGCTTTAAATTTGATCAAATCTTCTTCAAGTGCTCGAGATTTCTTTTCAGCAGCTTCGATTTCCGCGAGCTCGGCGTTAAGCCCCTGGTGCTGCTGCGAAAGTTGAGCGAGTTCGTCCAGGACTGCATCTAAGTCGGCGACCAACCGGCGATTGAGCGCGTCAAATGCCGAAGTCATTTCCCGATAAAATGAACTATAATCGTCACGATCATGAATGAATTCACGGTAAGCATCGTGAATGTACTTAATAAAGATGCGGTCAAGTTCATCGTCAGGCTCGGTGAACGCAGGCAGCGCGTCGAGCGGCGCCACCGCCAAATTGAGTTTCAAAAGCCAATAAAGTATACCCAAAAACAGCGGCCAGTTCTGGCCACCAACAGCAGAGATCTGGGACCGGTTAATAGTGTCCAAATATGGATACGACAAGTGTTTGAGTAGCGGAAACACTTCGAGTTCGACGGCACGTGAAAAGTCGTGGTACGGATCGAGTTTGAGGTAAAGAAAGCGGAAAACGGCGGCGAAATCCTTTTGTGTTGGCATTCGAAGCGTACGTGGCGTCAACGGATGTCCTGATTCCAATTCGAACTGGTTGGCGACGAGAAAGTCGTAGATTTCTTGTTGTACGAGTTGTTGGTAGTTTTTATCGCGGAGAGGGCGCAGATCGGGATTGGGCAGTGGCGCCGGCGCCGCTACCGGCTGTGGAGTCTGTGACAGCGGCCGTGACAACGATCGTCTCTTATTGGTCAGCGCCGGCGTGGCAAGAAGCGAACGCCGAGCTGCGCTTCCGAGTTTCGTGCTTCGCGACATGTTTACTTTTTGAACTTTTAAATTTTTTTTTTTTTTTTCGTTGTTTTAAGTTTGTTTTCGCACGACTTTTTTGATAATTCAAAAACCATCATGAAACCGACGACGCCGGGTTCGCTGCCACGCGCAGACGGGCGCATGACGCCGGAACGTGTGCGGGTTCCGTACTCGCCGATGAAACGCAGTTCGCCCGACGATGTGCTTGCGACGCCGCACCAGGACCGCCGCCGGCTCGACGAACGCAAGCTCCAGAAAACGCCGCAATACCTTTCAACAGCACGACGGTTGTTTGACGAGCCTCTGCCGGGAGATATCAGCGAGATCAGCTCGCAGTTGAAACACCGACTCAGCTCGGCTTTCGGCAAGCTCCAGCACGACTCGAGCAGGATCTCGTTCACGGAGCTCGCTTTCGACGCCTCGACGCTGCCCACCCGCCGCCGCCCGCAAAACCGCCACTCCTGGACGCCGCTGCTGCTGGTGCTGCGTGCTAACCTCAACCTCCAGACGTTGCAGCAATCGCCGGGTCCTCGCCGCGTGCCCATGACCCCCTCTCAAAACGCAGGTACAAACGCAGGTACAAACGTCAATGCAGGTGCTGCTGCGTCCCCGCACGCTATTCACATGACACATTACGCCCAGCTGCTCTCACAACTCAACGACGACGACGATTCGGCCCATAACGCTTTGCTTGCCGCATTACTGCGCCAGCGCCGCCGCCAATCGCTACTGAGCCCGCGCCCAGAACTCGCCACGCTGTTCCGCCCGCTCCATGAAAACACCGAACAGGACGCCGTGTTGTCGTTGATGTCGTTGGCGCTGCCCCAGCGGCCGCTCCGCGATAACGACGCTACGGATTCGGAGTCCGATACCGAATCCGATGCCTAAAGCCCGAAATGCCGCCTAAAATGCCGAGGAAAAAGCCGGTGAGTGCTTTTTTCACCATATCTTAGAGACATTAACGTCTCAAAGACAGCTGCTACAGCCGCCGCAGCTTAAATATGTTTAATAAACCTAGTGAGTAGGAACATAGTATCGCGACATTTTACCACAAATAAAGACATTTAAAGACATTTACTCGAGAGACTTTTTCTGGATGAGACATTTTATGACATTTTCATTTCACTTTTTTGTTTGACACTAAAAAAACAATTGTCTGTCTGACCCCTCTAAACAGGACGTGATCAATATTTGTTTTTTGGCGCTGCTGACAAAAAATGTCGTCGTATTTTCAAAAATTGAAGTCGTAGACTACAGAAATATTGTCTTTTTATTTATTCAATATTTGGTATAAACAATTATTTAATCTAAACACTAGAATCAAGTTACTTACAATGTGTAAGTAATCTTTGTACCGAAAACATATTAATTTTATCACAAAATAACCATAGTAATTGAAGGGAACATCGAAGATATTTATATTTCTTGAATAGGAAATGAACTGAAAAAGAAGAAATTAAAATTAAAAGTAGAGCTTACCAGACAATCCGAGTAACAGTTGGACTAATCAAAGCGGTTGCTTTGCCTCGCAAATTGAAAAACAATTAACAGAGTCCTGAATACTATTCTGAATATGAGCTAATGGAACAGAAACCGCAGCATCAATAATTCTACTTCTCAAGGTTTCTGTACCTAAAATCCTTTCTCTTTTAAGTCTACTTTTTATAAGATGCCAAAACTGTTCAATGGGATTTAACTCAGGTGAATATGGAGGCAAGTAAAGAAGTTTATATCCTTTAGCGTGTACAATTCTGTTAACACTTGTATTTTTATGAATACTAGCATTATTCATAACTAAGTAACTACCGTTCATAGAAGGATGTTTGTCCAATTCTTTCATAACATCAAGCAAAAATTGCATAAAGTGTCCAGTTACCACACCCTTAGTTAAGTCAACATCTTCATTTTTGTTTACCTTACATTTCTTTCCTTGGTCAACTTTTGGCATCTTCATACTTGATTGAACAAGCCCTTCACCACAGATCGCCCCAAGAATTGATTTTTTTTCCGCCCTGGTAAATGGAGTCTTGACAACAGGTGTTTTACCTTTCGGAGCCCATGCTTTACTTCTATTCAAGTTGACGTTAAAAGCTGCTTCATCGATAAACACACAATTTTTGGTGAAATCAGCATCAGTCCATTTAAGATTCTGGACAAAGTCAAACCTAGCTTGAACTCGAATTTCAGAGTTTCTATCAATACTCTCAAGCCTTGGCTTTTTGAGAGAAATACAACATTTGTTTACAACGAACCTACGAACAGTTTCGACGCTAACATTCAACCCTTCAAACTCTTCAATCAAAGCATCTCTCATGTCTTCCAAAACTATCTTGGGATTGTCATCAACCAAGTCATGAATGAAACTAGTGTGGTCTTCATTCAAAATAGGATTTGCAGTTCTACCTCTTGGTTTTGACTCTGGTATTTCGCCTGTTTCCTGATATTGGGCAATCCAACGTTGAGCAGTTCGAGCCTTAACTCCTACATCCTTAGCAATTGTGGCAATGCTTTTGTGAGGTGTTGTTCCATTGATCGATTACCTCTTCTTTGTCTTCAAGAGAGTACTTACGGTACGATTTTGATTTCTTTTTTACAGCCTTCTTCGTTTGACCGCTATTCAGCTCTTCACTAATTGAATCATCTACTTCATTGCAGCTTACAACCGGTGAGGTACCAATATTTGGTTTCTGATACACTAGAAAATTACAAAGAGTATCCAATGGAACTAAGCCAACTGTATCGGTCTCGTCAATGATGACATTTCCATAGTCATCGACCATCTTTTTAGCACCATTTTCATAATCAAAAGTGTATTCCATTTTCGTGGCTGCTATGAATGGTAGGGGTAAAAGACCTCCTATTTATAGTAGGCGAAAAATAGGGGGTGCGGTGTAGTTTAAGGGGCTAGCTAATAAGATTTATTATGTACAGGTTTACAAATATGGTTCTAATGCTGTACACGCAAATAATTTACTCGATTTCAAAATTTAAATATGAAACTGCTTTTTAGTTGCATACTTGTAATTCATGATCTTTTAAGACAAGCTCCATACCTACGACGACATATTTTGTTGAGTGCGCAAAGACAAGTCAGTAGTGAGTTGGAAACGAAATAGAAATTAGTCATATCCTGTTTAGAGGGGTCCGACATACGCTTGAGGTTTTAATGTAATGTATTTGTAATCATGACAAATTGCAGGTTCCAAAATTTCCTAATCGAGAAAATGTCTGCGACATTTTGTAATACTTACAACATTTGCGACATTTGCGACATTTCCGACATTATCTCAAAAAAGATTTAAATCTGCTGACTCATCGCAATTATCCTTTACCATACACCATGAAGATTCTTCTCCTTCTACATCCCACATCTGTGACCGATCCAGAAGCCGTTGCAGCCAAGAAAGCAGATCTCCATGCTCTCCATCCTGGAGCCACGCTTGAGCAGCACGTGGTGGACCGTGTGGCGCGCGGCGACGTCGAGTTGGCGCCCGAATCGTACGACAAGATCGTTTACGTCAACGATAATGTCGATAAGAGCGTTCCTGCGGTGTTGATGGGCGCGTTGCATGCTGCAGTGGTGCCTGGCGGCACGGTTGCCGGCGACTTGCCCACGAACCAGGACCTCGACGTGCTTATGGCGGGTTTTGTGGTGGAAGACGGCGTTTGGAACAAAGCAGTGATTGAAGAGCCAGTGGCGCTCTTGCCAAAGAAAAGAACAACCAAAGAAGTGCTGCAGGCGCTGCAGGAACAGAAACTTAAGTATTTTAGCGACAGTGACAGCGACGAAGATGAGTTGGTGGACGAAAACACGCTTGTAAACGCGACAGAACGACGCCAACTCGTGATTCCGCAGGCGTGTCAGTTGCCCAACGGTAAACGGCGCCGGAAAGCGTGCAAGGATTGCACCTGTGGACTCAAAGAGCTCGAAGACGCCGAACTTTCACAGCAACAACAGCAACAGGCGCCGCTTTTAGCGAAGATGGCGCAGCTGGCCACATTAGAGGCGATTCGGATCGAGGAGCGGACGGCAGTGAAGTTTAAAGCGAGCGAGTTGGCGGAAATCGACTTTACGGTTGCGGGCAAAACCGGCGGCTGCTCGTCGTGTGCGTTGGGTGATGCGTTCCGGTGTGACGGGTGTCCATTTTTGGGCTTACCTCCTTTCAAACCCGGCGAAGCAATCACCGTTGCTGGATGGGGTGAAGATATTTAAAGAAAATGTAACATTACGACATACAAAACAGACAGGTACACAGACACATACGTAATTTTTTTAAGGTAAGGGGGTCGCGGTAAAAATTTTTGACGTTTTGCAGTAAGGCCCTCCAAATATTATATAGATAAACAAAGGACTAAAGATAAAGATCTCAGATTACATACTTGGCGCGTGGTGGCATCGACGACAATAGCCGATAAATTCCTCAGTGTGACACATTTTCCGTCCCTGATTGCGTGCGTGCGTGGGGGAGGAGGGCGGGGGCAGCCGATGGCAGCAGCGGCAGTAGCAAAAGGCGGTGGCGGGGGCGGGTATTTTTTCCGCACCAACTTGAATGTCACCAAAAAATACGCCTTGGCAGGCACCTGGAATCCACACTTTCTGAAAATGCAAACCAATTCTGGTTAGGACAGGCTGCATACGCAGGCCATGTTGGGATCCTGTTTTTTTAAAAAAAATGAGACAGGAAGAAGAAGAAGAAGCTAAATAACAAAAATTTTATTTTTCTTGTTTATGCTGATCGGGTTAAAATTGACATTTTTTATTTCGTATTCAAGATCGCAACCCCAAAAAATATCCGGCTCCTATACTAATTCCGTCCGGATAATGTCACATGGCGACCATCGATCGATATACCGAACAATACAAGTCGAGTCGTCACAAAAGCTTACCGTAACTAAAATATGGTATACAATTCCTCAGTGTTACTTCTATTTTTTTTTGTATCGTCCGTCAAAAACCCTCTTGTTTCCTCATGATGGATTAATTCTTGAGATATATTAATGGTTGTCTTTTTTATCACCTCCTTGATGTATTCCATTATAGGGAGCGCATCTCACTTCGCGGATCTTCCCCTCATGTCTTGGTTAGAATTGGTGCGCTGCGTAAGGTAGCGTCCGAGCTTACTGAAATGATCCATAAAATACCCCCGTGCTAGCACAACAAAATGTCAACAACACCCGCGCTGTCTCAAAATAAAGGTAAAACCAAAAAAAAATTGAGTGAATTTTTTGAGATTTCGGGATAAAATAATGCTGATGTAAATAAGTTACAGCAAGGACAAAAAAAAATAATTTGCAAACATCGTCCCAATCAAATATTAGCAACAAATATTTCATTGCGTGCATGCTCCATAACAACAAAAACTGACGCACATGGCGGGCGGGACCTGAATTTTTATGCGCACCTTGATCTCACTTTGTGGCCCAGCAACTTACTTTGCGACTATGACCGACACTAATTACGGATTTTTATTTATTTATTTTTATTTATAAATATGTTTATATATATTTTCAAGGCTTACTGACCCTGTAATCTTTCATCATGAACACTGTTTGGCCGAGACGAAATTTTCTTGTTGTTTTAGGGATATTTTTATTTTTTGACGCTCGACAGAGCCTAGTAATCAAGCATTCGCCTTACCCTCCAACCCTAAACAGGTAGGTACATCCGCATGCGCACGCTAATGCCAGACATACTATCCAATCCACTTAGATTCAGTGGAACGACGCCTTGGATGGAATAAACTACAGTTTTATCAACCAGATACAACAGAATTGTGCATTATTGTTTAAAAAAAAATACCAGGAGTTGAGAGAAAAGTAGAAAAAATAATAATTTTCTATTGCGGAGGCTGGGGCATGGAAAACGACGATGCATCAAAGCTGTATGCCGAGCCGGGGATGGGATTGGGCAACGAATTGAACCGTTGCTGATGATGGAGATGACCGGCATTCTGTTGTTGATCGTACGGCATTACGAACTGAGCATTGGAGCCGGCAGCTGTCTGCTCCAAATACTCAGGGCTCGGACCTGAACCAGCAGGCTGCGAATACGGTTGATTGGAAAGCGGCGACAATTTATCGCTAGTATTGTAGTTATTGGACACCTCACCAAACGAAAACTGGAACGAGGGCGCCATGCCTTGGGGTGGCGGGGTAGGTTGGTATGGATTCGAGGCAATGACAAATTGCTGACCGCTTGTCATGTAGCTCTGTTGCGGAATTGCATGCTGAGATTGTGCTTGTTGCTGTTGTTGAACTTGTTGCTGTTGTTGGACTTGTTGGACTTGGACTTGTTGTTGTTGTTGGACTTGTTGTTGCGATTGTTGCTGCAACTGTTGCTGGAGTTGAAGGTATTGCTGGTACTGTTCCTGTTGCACTTGCATCATCAGTTGCGTGTGCATCTGCTGCTGTTGCTGTCTCAATGCTTTCTGACGACAAGCATTGCAGTTTTTATTCTTTCCATTACGGCGTGGTGTATAGCGATAGCCAGGATACTTTTTGGCATGGTTCTTCTTTTCTTCCTCGGCCAAATTGTTCCAATGCTCTTTTTCTTCGGCAAATAACGCTCTCCATCTCCGTCCCAACTCCCGAGACACCTCAGGATTGGTCCGTGCAACCGTTCCTTCATCCAATACCGATTGGTGATACTTCTGGCGAAACAAAATAAATGCATTTCTAGGTCTGGGAATCCGGTTGGCACTCGATTTGCAAGTACATTTTTCAGTCACTTGCTTGTCTTTGACCAGTGACTGCGGGTAAATCTCTGAAGACGATGTGAAAAGCGGCATCAGACTCACCATTGTGGGGGACATGACTCCGGTCAGTGGCAGTGTATGTTGCTGTACATGCAGATGATGATGGTGTTGTTGTTGTTGCTGTTGCATCACTCCAGCATCATGCGTGTACTGTTGCTGGTGCTGGTGCTGATGGAGATGTTGTACCTGGGTTTGCACCTGTGCCTCTTGCAGTCCCATTGGCGGCATGATCTGTGCAAGCGAAGGCAATGTCTGTTTCGTGTGATCTTCAACTGCCGTAGCATGATTTGAAGCATAGTAAATGGCAGTGGACATAGTAGAAGTCATTCGTTTGGTTTATAAAAAGGCGGCAAAAATAATATTGATTAAAATAAATTAAAAGGTATCACCAGCAACAAGGATTAATAATGGGGAAGGGTATGACTGTCCTGAAGAAAGGAGTACGAAATGTGGTCACTGGTGTAACAAGTATAATACAAATTTTCGAATCAACAAAAAATCCCCGACCTGTCCTCCTATATATATATGTATGTTAATTTTATGTATGAGGAAGTAGAACGGCCTTACATAGGATAAAAAAAAAAAAATTTTATTAAAAATTATAGATTTTTTAACGGTTCCTTTTTTTTTTATTTGCATGAATTTTATTTTCCAGTAACCTTGATATTTTGTTTACTATTATTTTTTGCTTCCATCTATGTTGACTATCTCAATACTTGAAACTAGCAGCTGAATCCGGCAAAACTAAAAAAAAAAAAAAAATTCCATCAAAATGGCCTCTTATTGTCTGCAGGTTACGTTTTTGTCATTCCCAGGAGTAAGTTTAAAAATGATGGATACACAATCGTTCTGCCGTATCACTGAGGGAAGACAACAATCTAAAAAAACATTTCCAAAAACAGTATTTTATTTTTTTGGTTGGGAAAAGAATGACAACGCGACCCCTCTGATATCAGGATAGAATCCCCCATAATATCCTCCAACCTTGGCGCCCTATTGTCTGTCCAGGTTCTAATCTTATTGTCTGGACAAATATCTTTCGCCTGCACCCTCCTCCCCAACATTATCATGACAGTTCCCATATAATTCACCAGCTTCTTATCGAGACAGTGCCTTTTTTTCTGTCGTTTCTGGACTGGATATGAGAAAGTGACCACTTTTTCTTGTCAGTGAAATTACGTTAAGCATTATCGATACCACCCAACGATTTATTGTCTTGACAAAAAGGATGTCACATTTCTGTCGTATGCGCAGAGGTTGTGATGTTTTATAAATTTTAACTTTTTTGTCCGTCATCCTGGAGCTTTATTAGTTATTTTTTAGGCGCAATTTTTCCTGAACTGGAGAGGTACTGAGACCTGGAGCCGTTGTCAGTCTGGAACAACCAAGAATCGCTCGTGAGTGGCGTGTTCTTAGGTTTGCAATGAAATTACGATTGGGCTGTGTGTCTGAAGTTATATAGAAATAATAAAAATAATCATGAACAATCCCCTTATTATAGTCAGCCGAATTAGACATTTACCTATGTCTCACTTGTTATGGAGTCAAAGTGATCGCTAATAAGTTCTTTTTCTTGTACCTAGAATATCCCTTAGTGATCGTAGTAAGAGAAAAACATTTACTATTCACAAGCTGCGTACTCTATTTTTTTTTTATTATTAAACTCCCTGGATCAGTCGAGAGGGGTTGTGCATTAGTCAGGACTCTACACCCTAAAGGCACAATAAAAGATTTGTCTCTGTATGGAAGGGACCTTATGCGTAAAAAATGGTTCTATGTCAAAGTGACTTACCAGCTTCATAAGGTTAATCCGAAATATCCCCCCTCCAAAATGTAGCGCCACTTTCAAGACAAGGATCAAGGATAGATGCCTAAAACAGCCACCTGCTATGGGATCATAAGGCATAAACACGACAACAAAAAAAGAGTCTATCCTTCATCGCTAATGCATCATGCTGCCTTGTCCAAAATTTTCTCTAAAAGCTTCTGGCCCAATGGAACCATAGAAATTTCACCCCTAATGAAACGGGGTTTGACGCCCCCTCTTCCCCCCGCGATAACAACTAACTCTCACTACACACGTTATAGATCTACCAAAATAAAACGTTAGACAATAAAATAAACTCGATGGGCATGGTCTCTATCAAATATCAGAGTTTGTCTTGGGATTGTTAAGTATCTCAAACTCCAAGTCGTTCGATATTCACCAAACTATCAACACAATGTTGCTCTTATAATAACGATCTCTCTATATCTTCTATTTTATTTTCACCACTACTGAGGTGCCAATTCTTTTTTTATTCTATGGAAGCCTCATCCACGTTCCCAAAGAAGCAGGTTACCTTTTTTTTTTCGCTCACGCTGGTGTCATCAGCGATTGTTTCTAATCACATGCATTTTACGCACCTTCTCTTGCAAGGTTAGCTCCCGGGGGGCGTCGGTACCCAATACCTATGTCCTAGTTCGGATCTGGGCAGAGGATAGAGCCTACCCCCATGGCACATAACCTGATGTGACAAGGGAGTCCCAACACTAACAAAGTTTAGAAATTCCATATCCTGATTTTCAGTTTCGAGACCAAGCATTTACGTCAATAAAAAAAAGCTTTGGAGTACGGACGACAGTCTAAAAGAAAAATTATTTTTAAAAACTATTTTGGCAAAAAAAAAACTACTTGGAGGAGAGATAATTCAAAGACTAGACCTGTTGTACCGGGATTTATTTATTTTTGAGAATATTTTTTAATTCCGGCAAATCTTGCCGCGGTCAGACAAAGGTACAAATTTGGACATATTTACCTTTGGCTCCTCAAGATTGTTTACGAATCCTTCGCCGATGATCCGTAAAGGGCAACTGTCAGGGGAACACATGCAGTAATCCAATACCAAATTAGATGCACTTATCGGTGGCTACCGGAGTTGATTCTTTGTTCTCAGACAATCGAACAAACCTATTGATGTCCAGAATAAAGGTTGTCGTTGTTACTGGCCTCCCTTAATTAAAAGCGGCAATCAATTAACCACTCTGGGTTAAAAATCTGATTATATCGTTTAGAAGCTATGATGACACGAACTGTGCATATCGTATGCCAAACCAGATGTAGACGGTGAGTACATTATAGATTGCTTTCACCAACCAGGGAATTATCTTATCTAGGTTGGTGACCTGCGGTAATTTTTTCATTTATTAGATTTACTACTATTTTGGCTCTTGCATACCAGTTTGCCCCAGGCACCGATATCGGGGAGCAAGCGGTGTCGCTAACTAGTTGAGGGAAAAAAATTAATTTAGGTCAGATCTCATTAAATCACTACAAAATACGCGTACCGCAATCAACCAAAATGAAGCTAGCTTCTTCGTCTAATTTATTCGGCAACATGGGATAATTGTAATCAATACATTCCCTTTGTATATAACAAACAGGAATTATGCATCCCCCTCTTTGTCAAAGGAATTATGCCTATTTTTTGAACAACAAAAAAATTATTTTGTTGGTAACAATAAATTGTTTAGGCTCTCAGCTTTAATTGTATAAAAACTCGGTAGATTATTTTCACTCAATCAGGAACAAGTAATTGTTCCCCTCGAACAGAGTGAGTACGTCAAAGAAAAAAAAATTCGTCGGTACTAGTGAATATGAACCCTTACCGTAGTCGTTGCAAAAATAAAATAGCAATAGCAACGCTTTTTATCTCACCCACACACACGCCTGCACTCACTCACACACTCACACACTCACACAACGTACAAAACTTTTAGACGTAAACCGTAATAACGTTGTAACATCTTCTCAATTACGAACAGCCTTGACGGCAGGCGACAACTTAAGAGTGCCTGGCGAGAATAATAGAATCTGCAACGAGGCTTATTCACTCCAAATGGGGATATTCCTATCATGTATAAAAAAAAATTACGAAAAATATTGACAAATAATAAAGGTGACAACAACAAGAAAGTTTACCTTACTTCGCCTCTTAAGGATAAGTAGCATTCGTATTCCCTGTGATCGATCTCATATATGCAATGTGACGGATCCTCAAATTTCAGTGCAATTACACGAATACAACACGTTGCTTTCAATCATTTTGCTGTATTTCTGAGAGCCCCGGCTCCCACTAAACTTGCCGTTGTCCCGATTTATATCCATATAATATTTTTTTTTCTCTTGCCACATGTTGGGAAAATCTTGTTACATGGGTACGTGCAGTATATTGACTATATACAGTTCAATAATTTTGTCTCAGTCGACAGGACAGACAAAACGAGGAATACATCGACAACTAAATCTGAAATAGATCAGGCACAATGACCACAGATTTTGACATAAATGGGTCAGAAGAGTTTCCGTACCCCATATCTATCAGTAAAACGGATTTTAAAGATTTTAATGAGCAGGGTATCGATGAGTTTCTTTTCAAATTTCACCGGTACACATCGATTGACGTGTTAATCAAAGAATTGAGCGACCTTGCGCAGGAATTCAATCAGAATCTTCTAGACTTGGTTAACCGTGACTATAATGACTTTATCAAGCTTGGGAAATCAATTAATGGACATTTGGAAATAATAGAGTCAATTTCCTCGGACTTGAAGAACTTTAAAGTTGATTTGGTCAATCAGCACAAGAAACTAGACAATTCGCACACTACAGTTGAGATCGCTTTGAAGAAAAGACAGGAGCTTATCAAGATCAAGACTCATGCCAAACTTAACATCTTGTTGAACGACCAAATCAACTCATTTGAAAGAGCATTGACTGAAGATACCATTGACGAACTGGGGAAGTTGAAAAGTCTCACGGCATTGTACTTGTCGATATCAAAACTTCTCACGTATTTAACCCATGGAACAGATGAAGGGGTTGACTCCCAATCAGTACCGTTAAACCAATTCATCGTGACATACTTGGAACCAAAGGTTTCGTCTCTCAAGTTTGAGTTCAAGACATATTTGAATGAAGTATTGATTGCCTTGATGGCAACTCCAAAAGACAAGAGAGATAACGATTCAGTGATGGAATTACTTAATATCTACAAGATCATTGGTCTTGAATTGGAATTTCTTGCCGTTATAAGAAGAAGTAAATAGAAATTTTATTTTAATTGGTTAATATTATGGGAAGGAGGAAAGGTTTACGATTGTATTTGCCAGATTCTGCAATAAAGTGTTACATACGGCTGTAATCTAATGGGTTCCGTGTTCGGGGTCTTATCCAATAGGCTTAAGTTATTTTCGGTGTTAGACCCTTGGATTCTATTGTTTGAAGATTATAATCCATTATGTGAACCCAAAACGGTAATTGATAAAACCGGTGAGAAAGATCATATCGGGACAGTCTTGGACCACTTTCGGGGGTATAAAAGAACGTCGAAGCCACCATTGAATCTGCACTAACTACTAACTCAAACAATCAATCAACAATGGCTGCTCAACAAACATCTGCTTCTTCTGCTTCTAACAAGACTCAATCTGCTACCAAAGACAATGGTGGTTTCAGAGTGTTCGGCGGCTTTGTTCCCAACAAATGCGTTATTGTCTAATTCTTTCCTGACACCAAATTGATGCTGCTGATGTAGGGACTACTTTCTTGATAATATGTACATGTATGTATGAATAATTAGATAGATAATATGTCATGAACAGTTACCATCACAATCATTTTTTCAACATTGTAGAAAATGAAGGCTTTTTGCACTCAATTTGAAAAATAATGAAAATATAAAAAAAAGTGAAAAAAATCTTACAAGAAAAAGAAAGAAAGAAAACACACTACATTGTAATCATCTCTTACAGGTACAAAACTAGTGGTAGGTTAATAAAAGGAGAGTAGATTGGAAAACGGGGAGGGAATGGAAAAAAAAAACAGACTTAATTTTACGCGTGTATATAAGGAGTATAGTGATACGAAGCGTATATTTCAGCACCAACCAAACGACGACAATTTGTACGCAAATTTTCAAATCTCAAATACTCAACTAGACAGTTGTGTACCCAAACTAATACCATATAAATCGCATAATAACAATGGCATTGGGAGACTTATTTATTAGCAAACAACAGTGGGAAAATGTTGACAAGAATGAATTGCCAAAGGATATCCCGGAAGTCGATGAAGTAGGTGCCACTTCCGCACCATTGTTATCGGCGTCGTACTACATTGGAGCCAGATGCAAGCCATATAACGACGATTTCATGTTGTGTAAAGATGAACACAACGGTGGGACCTTAGATTGTTTGAAGGAAGGTAGAAGAGTTACCAGATGTGCGGTTTCCGTGTTGAAAGATATAAATAAGCACTGTTTCGATGAGTTCAAGTTGCACTACGAATGTTTGGAACAAGAAAACCACAGATTGGGCCACTGCAGAAGCTCGGAAGGTGTATTGAGCAAGTGTATTTTCCAACACTTGGGCTTGGAAAAGAAGATTCCTGGCATTGAAAAGCAGATCCACTTGAACGAAAACCCAATTTACCAAGGTACTTCCAAAGACAAGGCCATTACCAAGGAATTCTTGAGAGCAAGAGAAGCTGCTAAGGAATCGAATTAAAAGTAACAAGAAAAAAAGAGAACTTGATTGAGCCTGTCTTGTTTTTTATTTTTGATCTAACTTGGTAATTTCCGTCCGTCTTGGGAACCCGGTAACCAAGGTTCAGTAAATCCCCCAATCCCTGCATTTCATTTCATGATTGAAGCCCTACAGACAAGACCAGAATCGAATTTCCAGAGGTAAGAACTTTCTTTTTATTGCACTATATATAGAATGCCGCGTCAAACAAATACCTCATGGAAATTGGCGATGCGATGCTGTTTAACGTTTCATGATACATAATAAAGCTGTTTTTTTTTCATATAACGAGTTTTCGATTTCTTTAAGTACGCACAGAAAATGATGCGAAAATGGCTTCAATTTTTTTTTTTCTTAGGTCTGAGTAGATTGATTACCTGCAGTACATCTCTCTCATTAGAAAGTTTTTCTCAAAGTAAACACATCGAAAACGGCTTAAAACAACGTCAATGTTTGGCAATTCGAGTGGAAGCGGCGGCTTATTTGGCTCCAATCAGGCTTCAACAAATACATCCAACAACATGTTTGGTAACAAACCTGCAGGATCGACTTTTGGCGCTTCAAACACCGCTCCAAGTACCAACACCGGCTTCTCTTTTGGATCCAACAATACTTCCACCAACACGGGATTCGGTGCTGCTGCCCAGAATAGCGGAACAGCTTCAGGAGGCTTGTTTGGTAGTAACAACAACAATTCCAATACCACAGGCGCTTTTGGCGCCACCAACAACGCTGCTCCAGCTAATAATACCGGCGGCGGCTTATTTGGCGCTGCCAATACCAACAACACAGCAACATCAGGAGGTTTATTTGGCAGCAAACCTGCTGCTCCTGCCACTGGCGGAGGTTTGTTTGGTAGCAACAACCAAACGAACACTACAGGAGGAGGGTTATTTGGCAATAACAACCAAACGAACACTACAGGAGGAGGATTGTTTGGCAACAACAATAACAACAACGCTACAAACAACGCTGCTTCTGGTGGTTTACTTGGTAACAACAACAATGCTGCATCAGGAGGATTACTCGGCAAAACCAACATCACTTCAGGAGGATTACTTGGTAACAACAATGCTACTTCTGGAGGATTGTTTGGCAGCAAACCTGCTGCACCTGCCACAGGAGGTGGATTGTTTGGTGGAAACAGTCTGACTAACACAACTGGCGGATTATTTGGTGGCAACAGTGCTCAAACCAACACAACTGGCGGATTATTTGGTAACAATAGCGCCCAGAACACTTCAGCTGGAGGGTTGTTTGGTGCCAAGTCTGCTACTACGACCGGAGGTGGATTGTTTGGCTCATCTAACCCCGCATCAACCACGTCCGGTGGCTTATTTGGAGCCAGCAATAACAATACCGGAGGATTGCTTGGCGCAAACCAGCAACAACAACAACAACAACAACAACAGCAGCAGCCCGGTGGATTATTTGGTAACAATGCAACCAACAACTCACAACCGTCATTTGGCTGGAACTCGGCTCCCCAAAATACCACGAGCGTTGGAGCCAGTCAGACAATCCAGAACACAATAAATAGCAATTTCAACCAACCAACCAACACCACACAGAACAATACATACATTCCCGCCATCAATGACCAGTTGATCAAAATCAAGGAACAATGGGACCCTAACTCCCCCAAGTGTGTGTTGAAGACGCATTTCTACAATAAGTTCAGTGAACAAGAGATACAGATACTTTTGAACCAGCAGAGACCGACAAACGAGACCCCAGAAGACTGGGATACTGCTATGGCCAAGAGACCAAGTGCATTGCATTATCCAATCAAGATCACGTCGTTTACGGAAGTGGCACAGAGAATCGAGACGCAGTTGGACCATGTGGCGAAGTCACGGAGTGTACTCAACAGTTTTAACGACAAGAACGATGCCATTTCGTCGAAACATGATTTGGACAACACCACGAGGATATTGAAGGCGAAGGCGAGACACACGAAGTTGAGCCGGAGATTGCTTCGTCTTGCGACTGTGTTGGCGATTTTGAAGTTGAAAGGATATCCACTCCTTCCTGAAGAAGAGGAGATTTCGAAGCAGTTTGACTTGTTGAATTCGAAGTTGAACGATCCAAACAGTCCTGTGGGCAAGTTGAATGATGTGTTTGCACGGTTGGCAATTTTGAAGGAGCGTGCAGACGACTTGAACAACCAGTTTGACAGTTCGATCAGCGCTTTGAGTAATAAGGACGACAACGACACCAAGAGTGGTGCTGAGCAACAGGAGGGAACTGAGGAGATTGTCAGCAAGCTTTCGAAGGTTTTGTTGAAACAACAGATTGGTTTGAATTACTTGAACGAAGTGTTGGAAAAGGATATGGAGAAGGTGAAGCTAGAATCTGTAGTATAAAAAAGACTATATACATATACAACTATAACAAAAAGTATCCTAAAACAGAATTTCCAGAAATATCTACTATTCCAGTAGTAGATAGTGGATTATATCTACTCTACCAGTAGTAGATTGTCGTAAGAACCATTTATCAAAGGTAAACGTTTATGGTTGAACAGGTTGATGGCACGGATTCCCTTGGAAACTTTGATATGATCGAACTTGTGGAATTTCTGGAAGTTACAACGCATATCTGGCACGAGATTTGATGCTATGACATTATTGGAAACGAGATGATGGAACGGTGACTTTGTAGTGGCAGCTGTAACAGAATATTTTCCATCGTAACGTAATGCTTGTTTCTGAAGTGTGTGTTTGAAATGGATTTCCAGTTCATGGCTGGCATATGCTGTATCATTGGCAATAAAAGAGTAGCGAGGGACAGCTACAAGCAGACGAAGTTGTGTAATGATCTGATGTTGATTCGTCAAGAGTTCAGTATCATTTTCACGAATCGTTTTGGTAATATTAGTACGGGTCCAAACTGGTTTTGTGAGCAATGGATTCTGTGATGGATTATATACTGCCATTAACCATGGTGAAAATTGGTTTTTATCGTGATCCACTGCAAAGTATTCCATACTACCAATTGTTCCAAAACACTGTTCGAGATGCCGCACTTCGTCCATATTTCGTGGAGAAGGTGACAATTTGATCCGTGCGACAACATGGTGTCGAAAATACACCGAAGCTCGCAGTAACAACGGATTTTCCATGGAAACGTTCTGGTTTTCCTTTTTTTTTTTTCTTTCTTTTCTTTTCTCTATTTCGTTTGGTAATCGCAGCCATCATCACCATTTTTAAATAAAGCTGTTTACTTCATTTTATGGACGCCGTTTCGTTGCTTACAGAGAAACTATCAACGTATCTCAATAAACCGGTCAATTCAAATCTTACCAGAACGGTGGTGACGCTCTACACGCGTGATAACCGCTACGATTCGTTCAGTGCCGCCGTCGATGTGCTTGGAGTCCATGATCCCACCGCTGTCCAGGAAATATACAACTATATTAACAAAAACATCAATGCTTTAACATCTGATAATACTATCAAACAGCTGCTGGCAGATGTGATATCACGGAAAGAAAAGAAACCGAAACTCGCTTTACTGTTTGAAGATGAACCATTGCTCATCGCCCCAAAACCAAAACCAAAAACCGTGTCATTCAAGAAGATAAAGAAAGAAGATGCTCTTAGAATCAAACAAGAATCAGATCCCAAACAAACTCCAAATAATGTGGAACAATCCCCGGTAAAAGAAGAAACTGATTCCAGCTACCAAGAACTTCAATTGCTTGATGAAAAACTCGATATCAACATTGAAAATGACCGTGAATGGTACATGACCGATGAGTACGGCCATGGTGCCGAAACAACGGTGGAATTAGAAGAAGCACCACGTCCCAGAACCAAAAAACGGCCACTTCCACGCAAACTCGAGGGAAACGGCGGCGGTTTTGACGAAATTACCGGAGAATACATCGACTACGACCATCAACAAGCATACAACGATGTCTCACGTATCCCAATTGTATCGCATAGCTTTATACCGCCCTTTTTGGAAGAATCCAAAGAATACTTGCTGCTTCAGATCGGTGGAGGAGGCAATATTCGAAGCATTGGTCCCACAGTTAATCCTGTCAAGGACTCAACTTCCGAGCTTGCAATGACAGCGAGAAACGGAAGTCCGGTGGTTAAAGAAATGAAGTCGAAGAAGGAACGTTCTAAGCAGGCAAAAGAGCGTTCAGGCCTCGCAGGGACCGCCATGGGTAATGCATTAGGCGTTGAACAAGCTGAAGAACAAGCTGGCGAAACTGAGGAGGAAAATTCCAAAGATTCAACCGATTTTGCCACCATCCAACAACAAAGACGGTCATTACCAGCGTTCACAGTAAGAGACCGGTTAGTAAGGACCATTTCCGAAAACCAGGTCACCATTGTTATTGGAGAAACTGGGTCTGGTAAAACAACGCAATTGGGTCAATTTTTGATTGAGGAAGGATTTACTTCGAACTTAAGTACCAGTGGGGTGAAAAAGATGATTGCATGTACTCAACCACGTCGTGTAGCAGCGATGTCGGTAGCCAAAAGAGTCAGTGACGAAATGAACTGTAAACTTGGGGAAGAAGTTGGATATTCGATCAGATTTGAAGATGTAACAGATCCTAAAAAGACCATGATTAAGTTTATGACGGAAGGTATTCTTTTAAGAGAAGTGTTGACCGATCCATTACTTCTGGATTATTCGTGTATTATCATGGATGAAGCACACGAGCGGTCGGTGAATACCGATATCCTTTTAGGGTTGTTTAAACAATTACTAGCCAAACGGAAAGATCTTAAGCTCATTGTCACTAGTGCCACGATGAATGCAGAACGATTTGGTCAGTTCTTTGGAGATGCTCCTCAATTTACGATTCCAGGAAGAACTTTTCCAGTAGAAGTCTTTTTCAGCAAGAGCAGCTGTGTAGATTATGTGGAAACCGCGGTCAAGCAGGTATTGACCATACACTTACAGAATAGCCAGAAGGATTTTGAAAACGATGGAGATATTTTGGTATTTATGACTGGTCAAGAAGATATTGAAGTGACTTGTGAGGTTTTGAAGACAAAGTTGGAATTGTTGGAGAATCCTCCACCGTTGGATATATATCCAATTTATTCGACTCTTCCAGCTGATTTACAAAAGAAGATCTTTAACAAAAAGAACTCCAAGAGACGCAAAGTCGTCGTGGCAACGAATATCGCCGAAACATCATTGACGGTTGATGGTATCAAGTACGTTATTGATACTGGAATGGCAAAAGTGAAGGTCTACAACCCCAAACTCGGCATGGACACATTACAAGTCGTACCGATTTCCCTTGCAAATGCCCAACAGAGAAGTGGGAGAGCCGGAAGAACTGGACCTGGGATCGCATATCGTCTCTATACCGAAAGAGCCAGTGAACCGGAGCTGATGTACTTGCAGCCGATTCCCGAAATTCAGAGAACTAACTTGAGTAACTTCATGCTTTTACTCAAGTCTTTAAAAGTTGACAACATCAATGAATTTCCGTTTTTGGATCCTCCTCCCAAAGATTTACTCAACTGTTCCTTATACGATTTGTGGGCCATCGGAGCCCTAGATAATGTTGGTGATCTTACAGAGATGGGGAACCAAATGACCGAGTTTCCCATGGAACCTTCGTTATCAAAAGCGATACTCTTATCGTGCCGACCTGAGTTTGGCTGTTCAGAAGAGATGATCACGATTGTGGCAATGTTATCGGTACCAAGTGTATATCACAGACCAAAGGAGAGAGCAGAGGAAGCTGACATGGCTCGCGAAAAGTTTCTTATTGGTGAATCTGATCACTTGACGTTGCTTAATATCTTTAAACAATGGGAAACTAATTTGCGCAAGTTTAAGAACAATTTTGGAAAGATTAATGGCTGGTGCAACAAGAATTTCCTCCAATTAAAGTCTCTTTTGAGGGCTAAAGACATTAGGAACCAGTTGCTCTTGATTTTGCAAAAGAATAAGCTTCCAATTGTTCGGTGTAAGGGTGATGATGATGTGCGCAAATGTCTTGCAGCATCGTTCTATCAGCAGCTGGCAAAGTTGGTAAAGATGAACGTTCATGGAAGTCCTGAATTTATCAATCTCCGTCATAACTATATGAAGATGTATTTGCACCCAACAAGTGCTCTCAACAACAGTAATTTGTCTTCGAGTTATGTGATTTATCATGAATTAATTCTCACTACAAAGGAGTACATGAACTTTGTGACGTGTGTTGATCCCATATGGTTAATAGAATATGGCTACAAGTTCTTTGACATTTCTGATCATTCAAGAAACAAGATAAAAGACCGGTTGGATCCAACGTTGATGAACAAACACAAGTTCCAGGCCATTTTAGAAGACGACAGAGCAAAGTACCAGCAAAGACAAGAGTCTCATAAACCAAAGCTGGTTTCTACCAAAACTACATTCAACAAAAGCAAGTTCAAGAAGCGGTATGCGTTTTAGGAGTAATTTAGGTCTATAAAAGTGTCCGGAGTTGAGTGTGTTTTTTTTTGTAAGGTTAGCCTTAGTGAAGAATTAGGTTGTCAATGAGTCTAGCCTGGCCTCCATTTTCCCTTGGGACTCTGACGGCTGTGGAGATGATAGCTCCCAAACCTGGCTGGACTTCTTGTAAATCTTGTAACGTTTGTGGATGACTGATGGCAACGTATTCGATTTCAAAGTCCTTCTTTTCCGATAACTTGGCTACAATAATGTCGTAGATTTCCTTGCTAGGAACAGGATGAAGTTTGCTTAACTGTTTATAGTGAGATTCTCCAGCCGTCAATGCTTGAAAGATAATAGATGCATCCAGTCTAGTTCGTTCTGATAAGTAAGCGTTTCTTGAAGACATGGCCAAGCCGTTTGGTTCTCTCAGAGTAGGCAAGACTCTTACTTCAGTATCAATTAATAAATCTTTGACCAAGTTCTTGAGCACGACGCATTGTTGAGCATCTTTCTGGCCCACGTATAATCGTTCAGGTCTCACGACATTCAACAATTTAGTGACAACAGTAGCTACGCCTCGGAAAAACTGTGGTCTAGTGACACCCTCCAACTGTTCTGAGCAGCCCAACACGGAAACAAATGCTCCTCTTTGACGGGAGATGTCCAAATCGATTCCAGAGGGGTATATTTCCGATACTTTGGGAACGAACACGGCATCGACTTTTTTTGTAGTGAATTTAGAGTTCAAAATATTCAAGTCGCCGTCGAGAGTTCTCGGATACGCATCCAAGTCTTCATGAGGAGCAAACTGAGACGGGTTGACAAAGATCAGGACGATTGTCTTGTCATTTTCGGCCAATGAGCCAGAAACCAACGAAGTATGGCCCTGGTGAAGAGCACCCATTGTTGGCACAAACCCAACTGTTTTGTTGTTAAGTAAGCACTGCAATCTCCACTGTCTCACCTGCTGGACCGTACGAAGGATTTGAATCGAAGAACTCATGCAAGTATAAACAGATCGCTAGACAAAACGAAATAAAAACCGGTTGATCGTATAAGTGAAAAAAAAAGATTAAATTGAAGTATGGGGAAGAGATCGTTCCGAAATAGGTTGGTTTTGTGTCATTTTTACCCTCCCAAAAATAAAAAATCTGGGGATTCCAAAGCCTTGTATCTTAGAAATAAGATCGTATATACGAGAGAAAGCTTCAATTCTAATAGGAGATGAGATGAAGAGTGGTTTTTAAAAGAATGAGATCAAATCAGGTAGTTTTCTGCAACAAAGAGAGAAAAAAAAAGAATTGTATATGATGAAAATAATAAGAGCAAGACACTTATCAAACCTCGGTATACCAAGCGCAGATCACTCAACAAATCCAACTTCCACACATAGAACCATCACCATCCATTAACTTATCCCCACCCACTTTTTTTTTATTGCCGAAAGGTTGAATTGACGGAACCGATGAGACGGTAGTTATGCCCTGCCCTGCACACAACAATAGCGGGGTGTACCAAGGACTTTTTGTTTCCTCGGAATCACTAACCTTTGCCGATTGGGGGGCACATGAACATTTGTATATAATAAAACCTTAGGAATCGATATTGCTACCAGTAAACTAGTAAAAAAAAACCTAAAACAAAACAAACCAAAACAATGTTATATACTGTTGAAAAGAGAATAGCCGATGCCCATTCGCCCAGATCTATTGGAAGCACGCTCCTTGCTGATCAGAAGCTCCAGATCGTGTACAACAAATATAAAACTACGAAAAATTATGATTCCACAATCCCAAGGATCAATTTGGTATTTGCACATGGTACTGGGATGAATAAATCGGTATGGAAGTACCACATTGATAAATTGTACGAATTGAGTGCCCGTTCCAACGGAAAATTTAACTTGGACGCAGTGGTAAGTATTGATGCCGTGGGACACGGAGATTCAGCTCTTCTCAACAAGAACAAGCTTGGCTGGGTCTGTAACTGGTATGAAAACGGCAAGGATATCAACCAGGTGATTGCCAACGAACGCAGATTCGGCGATTTGCAGAACGATTTCTACGCAAGAACCATCGGTGTAGGCCATTCTTATGGAGGCCACGGAATTGTGATGGCTGCTTTCTTTGAACCTCAGTTTTTTGATTCCATCATCCCCATCGAGGCTGTGTTGTACGGATCAGCAGAGCTGTTACCTCGGTTCAAGAAAATCTTTAGCAAAATTGGAATGATGTTGAAGGACGATTTTGCAAGCCGCGAAGAGTTCCAAGCCTACTTTCAAAAATACTCCTTCTACAGAAACTTCCATCCCAAAGTCTTGGAGGATTTCATGAACGATGAGTATTATATTGAAACTGACAATAAAACGGGTAAAGTACACCACAAAGCCAAATCAACCAGAGAAGGACAGATGACTACGTATGGCGGAGGTTCGTACTCGCTATCGTATGTTATGTCGATCTTGAGGCTTTTGAGAACACCAGTTTGTCATGTAATTGGGACGGAAGCTACGTGGAATCCTCCTGAAAGTGTTCCATTTATTAGACAAAGTATTCCTGAAGGATTTTTGAGCGAAGCAGTTGACTTAAAGGGAGAACATCTTATTAACGGTGAGAAACCAGACGAGATCTTGGAAGTGATCCATAAATTTCTGCTCAAGAGACTTTCGCAGTACGCTGATGAGAAAAAGGTGATTCCTGAAGTGAAATACGGGGCTGATGCCGAGAAAATCCACACCAATCAATGGTCACTTATCTCAAAAGGAAAGGAATCCGAAGCCTTTGGATTGACTCCAATTCCTTTCCAACAGAGTAAGTTATAAGTTATTTTAATTTATTTTATTTATTTATGTATATTTTTTTTTTAAATCAGAAAGGCATGTGAAGCACGGTTTTTTTTTTTTCATAATCATTTCTTACTCCGCATTTTTTAAAGTCCGAATTTATAAAACTAAAAATGAGCCGGTGCCAAACTTTTATAGGTTCAATTCCATGATTCCTTCTTGCTCTCCTTACTATACGTTCCAGACAGTGTTTATTGATGCATTCCATCCTCGTGCACCCAAAACAGTGGCTGTGTCGCCCGAAATCCCGTTGAAATTGGCTTACAGAAAGTATACCACGAAAGAACCACAGTTTCGTGGACCAAAACCAGTGATAAACTTGGTGTTTGTACATGGTACTGGAATGAATAAAGCATTATGGCATTATCATATTGACAAGTTGTTTCAGCAACGAGACAAGTTCCGCTTGAACTGTGTGTTTGCCATTGACGTGGTTAACCACGGAGATTCAGGCTATGCAAACCGTGACCGGTTTGGCGGGGTATTTGACTGGCGAGACTGTTCCCGCGATGTGATCAAGTTGGTTTCACAAGACGAAAAGGCCGAATTCTCTCGAAAAAATGCCATTAACATTGTAATTGGCCATTCTCTTGGAGGATTCATTGTAACTCACGCTTGTTATTTGGGTCCAAAGTATTTTGACTGTTGTATTGATATAAATCCCGTGATACATGTATTTCCAGAACATTTCGATGACAACACTACCAAGTTCAACGACTGGAAGAACAAGGGATACATGAAAGACGAGTTTACTGTCAAGCAACCTGACCAATGGAAGGAAGTCATCCAAAATCACTACGAAAAAAGATCGTTTTATATCAATTTCCACAAGCAGGTACTCCAAAACATGATGGAGGATGAAATCGTTCCACCAGCTGCTGCTGCTGCTGCCGACCATACATTAACACCAAACAGCCAGATTCATTTGAAAACAACCGTGGCCAATCAAATGAACGTATATCTACACATGAATTCAATTGTACCTCTTGGAATGGAAGTTCTTCCTTCCATAACCACGCCGGTATATCTTGTTGTAGGAGAAGAAGATTTCCCGTTACAGGAAGCACGGAGAGACGTGAAAAAGTTACTTGAAAAAGTGGTTCGGCCCATTGACGTGCCCAAGGGAAAGCATCTTATGCATGGAGAGGATCCAGACACTACAGTGGCGATTATTCTGACGATTTTGTATGAAAGAAGCGGGTTGGCTGCAAGCACGCTGCATCTCTGAACCAAGTAATTTGGCCCAATTCGGTAATTTGCGACTGAGAAAGGAAAGGTAAAAAAAAAAAGATATCGCGGGAAAGTCGTGTATAGACCAAAATGCAAAGCTCATCGTAAATTTTTTACCACAACGCAAAAGTGGTTGTTGTAAACGTTAGCGATGAGTGCATCTAGAGAAACAGTATTGGCTTACATTCAAGAGTACTTGGCCAAGGATGAATCTTTGGCAAAAGTTTCCAAGGCTTTGTTGAAAGAAGTGGAAAAACAGAATATTGAATTGAGTTCTGTTGATGGAAACTTGGAAGATTTGTTGAAGGAAAATCAAGAGTCTGGTTCTGATTCTGACAGTGGTTCTGATTCCGATTCCGATTCAGAATCTTCAGATTCTTCAGATTCTTCAGATTCTTCTTCAGATTCTTCTTCTGATTCCGATTCTTCATCAGATTCTTCAGATTCAGACTCCTCAGACTCTTCTGATTCTTCTGATTCGGACTCTTCTGATTCGGACTCCGACAGCGATTCTGATTCTGATTCCGATTCTGAAGAAAAGGAAGAAAAGGAAGAAAAGAAGGAATCTGATTCCAGTTCCAGTTCGAGTTCGAGCTCTGAATCCGACTCAAATTCCAGTTCTGATTCCGATTCAGACTCAGATTCTAGCTCCAGTTCCAGTTCTAGTTCCAGCTCGGATTCTGATTCTTCTTCAGATTCCGACTCATCGGATTCCGATTCCGATTCCGACTCAGACTCAGACTCAGACTCAGACTCCAACTCCAAGAAAAGAAAGGCTGAATCGTCACATAAGTCACACAAGAAACAAAAGACGGAAACTCCATCTTCACAAACTGCATCCATTTCGTCATCTTCTCCCGAACCAGCAGGAATTCCTGCTACCGTGGAAGAATTGTTGCCAGGCCAGAGAAAGCATTTCTCCAGAATAGATAGATCCAAGATCTCGTTTGAACACGGTGCTCTTCAGGATAATACTTACAAGGGTGCTGCTGGTACGTGGGGCGAGATGGCGAACGAGAAGTTGATGCAAGTGAGAGGAAAGGATTTCACCAAGAACAAGAACAAGATGAAGAAGGGTGCTTACAGAGGAGGTTCTATCACCATGGCTTCTGGTTCCTACAAGTTTACTGATTAAAAAGGAACTTGTTGCTACATAAATATTTCATTTCGCCATTAATAGTTACAGATAAGGATAAAGTGTAAAGTTGTAGTAGAAAAAAGTTTTTGCAGGTTGTGACTAGAGAAAAGACATTTCTAAACTTGATTCAAAATTGGTTATTCATCTTACAAGAATGTCAGCCAGAAGACCCGGAGAACGGAACTATGCGGACCTTGACCAAGGGAACTTTTCTGAGGATTCGTTTAGTGGCGATGATTATGAAAAACTGGGAAAAAATGACGATTATGCGTACGGATCAGCACCAAGAAAACGTAAGGCAATGAAGCCACCAGCATCAGCAACGATTCCAGCAGCACAAAAGAAGAAGGCACAGGACTTTATGGAACGAGCTAAAACCGAACTTGAAGACACAAACTTTTCAGATGAAGAGTTGATTGAATTAACGGCAAAGGCACCATCCGATTATGTTCCAGATGCGGTGTCGAAGGCATTTGGTAAGTCAGACTTTGCATACTTGAAATTGAAACCAGACCACTTTGCCCGTCCGATCTGGATTTCTCCTAGCGATGGCAGGATTATCTTGGAATCGTTTTCGCCATTGGCTGAACAGGCACAGGATTTCTTGATCACAATTGCCGAACCGATTTCGAGACCATCGCATATCCACGAATACAGAATTAACGTACATTCATTGTATGCTGCGGTATCTGTAGGACTTGAAACTGATGATATTATCTCGGTATTGAACCGATTATCAAAAGTACTTGTTCCTGACTCCATCATCAACTTCATCAAGGCTGCTACCGTCTCTTATGGTAAAGTTAAGTTGGTGTTGAAACATAATCGTTACTTTGTTGAAAGTCCTCAGGCTGATATTTTACAGATGCTCTTGAAAGATTCGGTGATTGGTCCTCTCCGGATCCAATCTCTGGAAAACACCGTGGGTGGAAATGGTCTCGTTCAGAGCTCGGCTCCAACTCAAGGAGATTTGACGATTCCTGGCACAAAAAAGACTCTGGAAGATCCCAAGAATGAAGCTGAAGATATCTTTGCATCAGTGGTGGGTAATAAGGAAGAAGATGAAGACGATGATGATTTGGATACGGTACATTCGTTTGAAATCGCCAACGACTCGGTGGAAATCGTAAAACGGCGATGTTTGGAGATCGAATATCCCATGTTGGAGGAGTACGATTTCCGGAACGATAGCCGTAACCCTGATTTGGAGATTGACTTGAAACCTCTGACTCAAATCAGACCGTATCAGGAAAAGTCATTGTCGAAAATGTTTGGGAATGGAAGAGCACGTTCAGGGATCATTGTGTTACCGTGTGGAGCAGGAAAAACTCTTGTGGGAATCACAGCGGCATGTACGGTGCGGAAATCGGTGATTGTGTTGTGTACTTCGTCGGTGTCGGTGATGCAATGGCGACAACAATTCTTGCAGTGGTGTACGATCCAGCCGGAAAACGTGGCGATTTTCACGTCAGAAAACAAGGAAATGTTTACTAGCGAGTCTGGTTTGGTGGTATCGACATACTCAATGGTTGCCAATACTAGAAACCGGTCTCATGACTCGCAGAAAGTGATGGATTTCTTACGGTCTCGTGAATGGGGTTTTATCATTTTGGATGAAGTGCATGTTGTTCCTGCGGCAATGTTTAGACGAGTGGTGACGACGATTGCAGCCCACGCGAAGTTGGGACTCACTGCAACGTTGGTTCGTGAAGATGACAAGATTGACGATTTGAATTTCTTGATTGGACCGAAATTATACGAAGCCAACTGGATGGATTTGGCCCAGAAAGGACATATTGCCAATGTGCAATGTGCTGAAGTGTGGTGTCCAATGACAGCAGAGTTTTATCAGGAATATTTGCGGGAATCGGCACGGAAACGGATGCTTTTGTATATCATGAATCCCACCAAGTTCCAGGCATGTCAATTTTTGATTCATTATCATGAAAAACGGGGAGACAAAATCATTGTTTTCAGTGATAACGTTTATGCATTGCAAGAATATGCTTTGAAGTTGGGCAAGCCGTTTATTTATGGATCGACACCACAACAAGAGAGAATGAAGATTTTACAGAATTTCCAACATAATGATCAAATCAATACGATTTTCCTTTCAAAAGTTGGAGACACTTCGATTGATTTACCGGAAGCTACGTGTTTGATTCAGATATCATCACATTACGGTTCGAGAAGACAAGAAGCACAACGTCTTGGACGGATTTTGAGAGCAAAGAGACGTAATGACGAAGGGTTCAATGCGTTTTTCTATTCGTTGGTTTCTAAAGATACACAGGAAATGTTCTATTCAACAAAGAGACAGGCGTTCTTAGTTGATCAAGGGTATGCGTTCAAGGTGATCACGCATCTTAGTGGTATGGAGCAATTGCCTGATTTGGCATACGCTTCAGCACGAGAAAGAAGAGAACTATTGCAGCAGGTATTGTTGAAAAATGAAAACGCTGCTGGCTTGGAAATTGGAGATGATGTCGATACCAACTTTATATCGAAGGAGAAGCGGATGAAATTGGAGAACTCGAATTCGAATTCCCAGGCAACAAGAACTGCTGGTTCACTTGCTGGTTTGGCAGGAGGAGAAGACATGGCGTACATCGAGTACAATAAGAACAAGAACAAGGAGTTAAAGGAACACCATCCATTGATTCAAAAGATGTACTACAAGCACAAGAAGTGAATCTAGGAAGCAGAGACAAAGTCATCAAATTCATCATCATCATCATTTTCATCATTATCCTCCAAAGAAAGACTATTTATCGGGCTTTGTTCCAAGAGAAAGATATCGTCAGGAGACTTAATGCGTGAAAGCTCATGGAGCTTGAGTTCTTGAAGGTACTGTTCCTGGAAGTTATGAAAACGTCTTCTGTATATGCTGAGACTGTCGCTGAAAGATATAGCTTGGAATGTATCGTTGAACTTGATGCCTAGTGCGATTTGGACCACCGGTTCGGTTGGCGGAGCAGTTGATTCGAATGGATGATAACCAGAACCAGGCAACTGACCAATGAACTTGTAGTATTTGGGTGATTCACGAGTCATCTGTACCGTTTCTTCACCATCGTTAGCGATACTGAATCCATGGCCTGTACTGGGATTATACCATACTTCGGCCCACACCGTATCTCTTGCGACGGTAGTGAGACTGCCGACGGCGGGAGGAATAATTTCTTCGTTGTAGAGTTCCAACTTTGATCTTAATCCAAGGTATGGTTTTGTCGGCAGGGAACCGGAATTATCGTTATCATTATCTTCAATCAATTCTTGTTCGATAAGCCGTAAACTTCCGTGCCATACAGTCGTGTTGGAACCGGGATTCCATGCCGAAAGTCGTGATTCGCCTGGCGGAATCTTAAACACCGATACATTCGACAGCCGGAAAAGCACCGTCGACACGATATTAGGACTATAAGCCATGGAGTTTTTAGAGGGAAGGGGGGAAACAGTGGGTTTTAATTAAAAGGTGATTGCGACATTGGAATTTTTGGTGTGGTGCGATTGTGCGACATTCTATGTCTCTCTCCAAACAAAAAAACTTGAAATGAAAAAAAATCATAATTCTTGAATTACAACTCTATTCGTAATGCTTAGATTGTTTGGTGGTAACATCATGAAGCCGGCTATAAGGCTTCCTAGCATAGGAGTCCGTTACAACTCGAGCTTTGACCAACTCAACAATGCCATCAAGTCCCGTGATGGCGACAAGACCAAGGACTTAAACACCGTCAATGACATCAACGATTTGTTGAACAGCTCGTTGGAACTCCCTGAAAACTCATACTTGAACAACAAGTCCAGCGAATACAGTCTTGGAAACTTGACACCAAACCCACGTGATGTGGCCAAGTCCATACCGATGTTCGGACCTATTGCTGGACGTACAGTCGACGTTCACTATGGCGGATTGGATAAAGCAGTGAAAAATGTCGGCCGTGTGGTTCTGAGCAACAGAATTGCGTACTACAAGAAGATGCAGAAGAGATTCATTGCCCCAGCTAAGCTTGCTAAGCAGAAGAAACGTGATTGGTGGAGAAGAAAGTTCTCGGAGGGTTTCAAGGATTTGATGTCCCAGGTTGAAGATGCTAGAAGAAGAGGTTATTAAATGTAAATAGACAAACTGCAAATCAATAAAATGCAAATCAATAAAAGTGTAAACATTGTTTTGCATGTTATACCACGCAAATCCAGACCGTGTTAAACTGTAAAGTAATCACTTTTATTATACTGTAAAAAAAAGACCAACAAATTCATTCTATGTGCATGACTCAAGATGACTACTTCAAAAAAATTGTTCTATATGCACAACTTAGATACATCTACCTTATCTTGACACCAATTTCGATCTTGATTTGGCACGATTATACTCAAGTAACATGAGTATCGTCAAATCCGAACGAGGACTTCCTGCAATTACAGGTGGAATTGATCATGTGAACGCTTTCCATATTTTTCCCGAGATTCTCCAGCCATTTCGAGGCACCATTCTCTCATACACGGTTCTGTTAGGATCCACGTTGATTGGGTTCCCATTAGACACCATAAAAACACGAATGCAAACTCACAAAGAATTTACAGGATACTTTGATTGCATCAAAAAGACTTTCTCACATGAAGGAATCCGTGGGTTTTACCGAGGCATCTGGGCCCCGTTGCTTACCACCGCGTTTTCACGTTCGTTTAATGTGTCGATGTTCACTTATGTGAAACCTTATACTTATTCTCTTTTGTACAGTGAGAATGATACTGATCCAGCACATCCATTTATTCGTAACCTTCCAGTAAGTTTTATTTCTGGAGCAGTTGCTGGTGGATTAACCTCACTGTTTGCCAGTCCGATTGAATTCACCAAAGTTTATGCCCAAGTTGAACGACTTATCCATGTTACTCCCACTGCTCCCATCGAAACCAAAAGTTCAAATATCTATATTGCAAGACAGATTTTAAAGTATGAAGGTGTTCTGGGTCTTTATACGGGTTACAAGTATCACTTCACACGCGATGCACTTTCTTCAGCCGTATACTATTCCATTTATGAATCGATGAAATGGACCATGAACAGTCTTATAAATTCTGATCCCACTGAATCGTCACTGGTATCGATTCTTTTGGCAGGAGGATTCTCAGGAATCTTTTGTTGGTTATCAATTTTTCCCGTTGATACCACCAAATCATTAATCCAAAGAGACGTGGTATCAAATATTCTACGCAAGCAACAAGGATTAGAACCATTACCTACACCAAAACGGAAAATACAAATTATAAATCGTAAGCTTTACCGTGGACTTGGAATCAGCATGACCCGCTCGTTTGTCGTCAATATGTTCTTCTTCAGTGTCTACGAAGCTGCCATGAAGTATATAGCCTGAATATTATTATTTATAGATTTAATGATACAACGTTACAATCATCTCCGTCTCGATCTTCCACGTCTTGGTTCCTCCTCAGGTTCTTCACCCTTTTTGGCTCTTCTTCTGGGCCTTTTTTTTGGAATCTCTTCCTCCAAATCGGTAGATAATTCAATCACACTTCTTTTCAAAGGAGACTTCGATCTCGTCCGCAACGCTGGATGATCTGTCAGCTCATCAAGTCTCCAACCAGCCTTTCCAGCAGAGATTTTCCGTGGACTCGATTCGGTTGGAGTTGAGATTTCTGGTTCAGTCTCAAGAGCTAAACGACCACGAGTCCGTGGAACATCCAAAGTTACTGGTTTCTTCTTTTGGGGAGACCCAGTTTCCAAGTTTCCAAATCTATGGCCACTGCGTAACGATTTGACAGGCTCTAATGGTTCCTCTGTAATCTCAAGACCTAAAACCCTTTTGATTTTAGGCTTTTGTTCGTCTGATTCATAATCGGAATTTCTATCTTCTGATGGAGAGTTCACAGAGTCTTGCTCTAACTCCACCAGTTGGTCGGAATCCTTGTCATTATCTTGAATTTGATTGCTTTCTCCATCATCTTTTTCAGAATCAATTTCTTTATCGTGATTTTGTGTTGATTCAACAGTTTCAGCTTTCTCTTCGGCTTCTTCCTCATCTTGCAGGTTATTCTCTTCGTGACTTGCTTCATCCTCAGATTCAGCTTCATCCTCAATTCCAACAACATCGACATCGATAATTTCTTCACCATCAGTTAGTTGTTCAGAGTCTTCTGAAGTTACCACTTTTTGGTCATCAACAGCTTCCTGTTCTACTTCTTGATTCAATTCTACCGATTCTTCGTTTTCAAGTATCGAATCGTCAGTTACTTCAATAGTTGGAACAGTCACAGGAACAGTCTCCTTTCTGAACGAAAACCAGTTGATCGGATTCAAAGCACTCACAAGACGCCTAACTCTCTTGAATGGTACTTCAGATTCTCCTTCGTCTCTTGCCCTCTTTCTTGAGTTGCTTGCACTGCCATCAACAGTGTTGCCAGCAATTATTGACGGATCAGTTTCAGAAACCACGAGTTCTGGAGAATTATCGTCGACGCCCATATCTTCTAAGACACCAACTTCAGGAGTATCTTTAGGCTCTATTTCCACAATTTCCTCTTCGACTTCTTCTTCAACTTGCTCGTTATCAGTCAAGTTATCAGGATCTTCGACTTCTTCTTCGACATCAAATGCTTCTACAACTTCATCCGCATTATCTTGGATCTCAGCTGCTTCTTCGTCTTCATCCTTGACTTTTTCATCTTCAGATAAATTATTTTGAACATCAATTTCTTCGTCAGGCTTTTGCTCATCATGCCAGTTACCATCCTGATCTTCATCATCAGATACGTTGTCGTTTTCTTCGTTTACTCCCACAAAGTTTTCGCCAACCTCTTGGCTTTCAGCATAGCCCTCAACATCGACTTCACCTTGTTCTTCAACCAGTTCTTCTTGAACAGAAGGTTTCACTTCAATTTCAGACTCTTTATTGATAACAATCTCACCTGGTCCATCATTTTCAGACTCATTATCACTCACTGATGAATCTTCCTGAGCATCAAGTGCTTCTTCTACTGCGTGTGTAACTTCATGAAGTAAATCTTGAACCACATCGAAAACATTAGTAGAAACTTCTTCGTGGCCATCAGCAGTCTCTTGAATTCCTACTTCCCGATCATTCAGGTCCGATTCTTCCTGCTTTAAGTGTACTGGTTCTTTCTCTTCTTCTACCAGGAATGCACCAGTTGCTGCAATAGTATCTTCTTGATCATCAGATTCTATCAAAACTTGACCATGTTCGTTCAGTACTAAAAGAATCTCTTCGTACTGTTCATTAGTCACCGCCACTTCATTCTCTGATTCCTGTGATTCTATTTGAACTTGTTCATCTTCAATTATATCAAGGAGATCAACTTCTTCTTCTTCTTCTTCAGAAGCAACTGATTCCGGCTCTTCAAGATCCTTTTCAAGCTCCAATTCATCAGTCAATATCTCAGGACTCAATTCATCGTCATCAGAAAGAACAACTGACGTTGGTCTGATTCCAGTTTCGTCAGTCTCGATTTCAATCACATTAAAAGATACTTCATCATATTCAATTACTTCTGTAGCATCAACCTCTATCACGGCAGATGGCTCTAGATGTTCGATACGAATCATATCACCAATTTCAACACTCAATTCTTGAACGAGTGGAGGAGATACGCTTCTTGAAGGTGCCATTTCTTCATCGTCATGTACTTCACGTAATTCCTCGGGAATTTCTTCGAGTACGGGGACTTCGATCTTTTCAATTTCGGGTCTGACTGGAACAGATTCTTCTTCCAACTCTTGTTCCAAGCTAACAGGTTCAACATTGGTAACAATATCATCATCATTCGTTATTTCTGAATCTATTTGTATACCCTCAGAAACATTATCATCCAATATTTCCTGAACTTCTTCTTCTTCTTCTTCTTCTTCAACAATTGGTTCTTCGATAGAAATTTGAACATTCTGATCTTTAAGTTCGCTATCTGCTGGCGAGGTTTCTTGTTTCAGTTGAAGTTCAAGGTCTTCCTCACGTACAATATCCATCTTGTCGTCATCTTCAGAATCGTGATCCTTATTTTCAGAAACTTCATTAGATAATTGGTCTTTATCGTCTTCAATGACAGATACGATATCTTGTTCACAGATTTCCTGTGGATCGTCCTGTTCCACCTCCAATTCATCCTCTTGCTCCTCAACAGGTTCTAGTATTGGAAGTGAGATTGGTTCTTCAAGATTCTCGTGATTTATTTCCAAAGATTCCTGAACATAATTATTGGGTTCAGCGGATTTAGTAACATCAGCAGGTTCCTGTTCCATTTCTTCAACTTGTTCGGCATCTGACAGTGGAATTGCATCGAGAACAACTTCAGATACCTCTATGCTGTCATCATCAACTGTGTCATCAATTATGGTATCTAAATGCGGAACTTCAATGTGACTCAACTCAATTTGTTTGGGGATGTTTTCTAACTCCTGTGAAGTAGGGAATGGGGAAGACTTCAATTTCAATTCATTTTCCAAGTCTGTAACCGAGTTTAGCTTGACTTGGAACTTTCTTTCGGTTTCACGTAACTTTTTCAATGTAGTTTGAGGATCTTCTTCCTCTACGGTCTTGAAGATAGGAAGTGGAATTGATGGTTCTTGTTCTTTTGCTTCTTGTTCTTTTGCTTCGCGTTCTCTTATTTCTTTCAAAGTTGCATGATCAGTTTCTTCATCAGCAAGGGAACCCTCAGATAAGACTTCATCTTCAACAATCAATTCAATTTCTTTGGGTGAATCTTCCTTATAAAATACATCTGGTACAGGAGCGATAGGTTCGACTTCAACAGGTACTTCTTTTTCGTCTTCGGATACCATTGCGGATTGAGATCCAGCAGTTGGCTCGCTATCTGCCAAGTAATCGCTTCGTGGTATATCTGGTGTGCTTTCCTGGACACTATCCTTTAACACCGCTTCAGCCAACTGAAGCAATTGATTGTTATCAAAAAAGTTCGTACTAGCATCATAGTCAGGAAATTTGGTATCATTTGTGTGTGAGTCTGCTTGTGTGTATTGTTGTACGCTTTCGCCCGACACTTCACCGTACTGATCTACATCTTCTTCATCTTCTTCATCTTCTTCATCTTCATCTTCATCATCTTCATCTTCTTCATCTTCATCTTCATCTTCATCTTGATTATGTTCAACATCTTCGTCATCAATCAACTCTTCTCCATTTTTAATGAGATCCTTCAAACCATTAGGTATATGATGCATAAGATTTTGCGGATTCAATGGTGCTTGGAAACCAAATCCTTCGAGAACATCTGCATTTTCTTCAAGTTCATACTCTATTTCCTCTTCAAGGTCCTCTTCAAGTTCTTCGTCCATATCCTGTTCGAGTTCTTCTTGAAGTTCCTCGAGTTCTTCCTCAATTTCTCCATCATTGCTCACCTCTTCTTCTGAGTCGAGAACTATGATGGAATCCTCTTTTTCTGATTGTGATTGGAGTTCTTCTTGCAATTCTTCTTCTTCTTCTTCTTCTTCTTGTGATTCTCCTTCCAGATACTCTACATTATCTTGAGAGTACTGGTGGTCCTGATTGAGAATTTTTTCATCGTGTCTGTAATTGGTATAGGATGGGTTTAAGAGTCGGGGCCTGCCATTCTGAACACTAAAAGATACTTGAGGAGTCTGTTGTAAATACTGTTGATAATATCCATCATGTTCAGCATTTGCTTCTTCTTCTTCTTCTTCTTCTTCTTCTTCTTCTTCTTCTTCTTCTTCTTCTTCTACTTGTTGCTCGTCATCATAGTCATGTTCAATATCTTCATCCAATTCTTCCTCTTCTTCCTTCTCTGCTTCTTCTTCATTTTCAAATTCATCCTCCTCTTCTTCAGATCCTATCACAATCAAGTCATCGCTTTCATTCTCTTCAGCAGGTTCAGTTTCTCGTGGAACACTGCTTTTATAAGAAACTTGTTCAAGTTGTTGAAGTTGCTGAATCCTTGCAAGCTTACTAAACTCGTCATCGATGATCTTTTCTTGGTACTTTTGTCTCAATTCAACTTCTCTGCTTTGTTCACTCAATTGTCTGACTTCATTGGCTTGTTCTTCTAGTAATTTTCGAGCTCTTAAGTCTATGTTGTCTATCCAATTGACAATATCGTCTGGGTTCTCTGTTGTGGTGGGAGTTCGCGTGAACGTTGAATTAACAGTTATTAATGCATTGTCAATGGTATTTTCCTTCTTATCATCCTTTTTTATAATCCGCTTCGTATTAAATGGTGACGGAAACGATGACATCTCGTTGGTAGTCAGTATATTATTGATGGTATATGTTTCTTCAAGGTATCTGCAGGTCTTGAGATTAGATGCAGGTATCATCAAATCCATGTTGCGATCGGTGCGACATGCAACTGGTTCTCAAATTGCGACATATTACTATGGTTTGATATTTATCTCTGGGAAATTAAATAATTGAGAAATAACTACATTATATAAGATCATAAGCTTTACAAATAATATGTATATCACTTACAAAAGGAATTATCGATCCAACATCCTAAATCTTTACGTTATTCCTGAATAAAAGCTCAGGTTATTACTCACGACACAAGAATCCTTTATTGTGCTATAATAAGTATATACTCCTAATTTCCTAATATCCAAACACTTCAACAACCGTAGAAGAGAGACTGAGCCCATTATTCTACACAGGAAAGACAACACAACCATGTATTCTTAACAGATTAGAAGTCATAATTTTCTAACCTGAATTATCCTTTAATTAATCTTCTGCTATTTCCTTGAATATCAAAAGAAATCCGGCTTAACAAAAAGGAGTCGTATTTATCGCAAAAATACCAACACTTAAACCTGCTAAAGAGTTTCACCAATGAAAATAACAGTTTACAGACAAATCATTGTTTTTTGAAAGTTCCATTCTTTTTGGCACCCGTTTGCAATTACCTGTGCAG